>JARFJB010000296.1:2640000-2642500 GCA_036346205.1 Vesta saturnalis | reverse complement strand
AAACAAACACAAACACAAACACAAACACACACAACACAACACAACACAATATAACACATAAATATAATAACACATACATAATAACATATAATACAATTAATAATATTAATTAACATAATATAATATATATAATAATACACACATAATATATAATAACATAATAATAATATATATAATATAATAATAATATAATAATAATAATAATAAATATTAATAATAATAATAATATATAATAATAATAATAAATATTAATATAATATAATAATATTAATAAATATAATAATAATATTATAATAATATAATAATAATATATAATAATATAATATAAATATATAATAATATAATATAATATATATAATATATAATAATATATAATAATATAATATAATATATATAATATAATATAATATAATATATATAATATATAATATTAATAATATTAATATAAATATATAATACATAACACATACACAACACACATAATACATATAATACATAATATTAATAATAATACATAATAATACAATACACATAATATTAATATAATATAATAATACACATAATAATAATAATATATAATAATATAATAATAATAATAATAATATTAATAATAAATATACATAATAATAATACATAATATATAATAATATAATAATAATACACAATATAATAACACACACAATACACATAACACACATAATAATATAATAATACACATAACACATAATATTAATAATAAATATAATAACACACATAATAATAATAATATAATAATAAATATATAACATAATATATAATATATAACACATAACATAATATAAATAATATAAATATATAAATACATAACATATAACACAAACACATAACATATAATAAATATACATAATACAATAAATAATAAACAAACATAAACACAACACACAACACATAATATTAATAACACATAATATAAAATAATAAACACACACACACAACACAATACACACACAACATAATATTAATATATAATAATAACATACATACACATAAAATAATAAATAATACACACACAATAATAATAACATAATAATAAATAATATATAACATATAAATATTAATAATATAATAATATAACATATAATATATAAATATTATAACATATAAATAATATAATATATAAATATAAATATAACATAAATATATAATATATAATATAATAAATATATAACACATAAATAATATAATATAATATAATATATAATAATATAAATACATAATATTAATAATATATATAATATATAATATACACAATACACACATATAATAAATAACATATACATAACACAAAAAATACACAATATAACATAAACACATACATAAATACATAACACATAATAACATAACACATACACATATAATAATAATAATAATAATAATAATATAAATATATTAATAATATACATAATATAATAATAATAATAATATAATATAATATAATATATAATAATATATATAATATACATAATATATAAATATATAATAATAATATATATATAATATTATATAATATATAATATATAAATATATATAATATATATAATATATATAATATTAATAATATATATAATATAATATAATATATATAATATATATAATAATATAATATATATAATATATATATAATATATATATAATATAATAATAACACATAAATACATAATATACATAATACACATACACACACATAACACACACAATACACACAATACACACAACACACACATACATATAACACACACAATAATAATAATAATAATAATAAATAATAATAATAACACACATAATAATAATAAATATTAATAATAATAATATAATAATAACATTAATAATAACATATACAATAATAATAATAACATAATAATATAATAATAATATAATATAATATAATATAATATTAATAATAATAATATAATAATAATATATAATATATAATAATATAATAATAATATATAATAATAATAATATACATAATATTAATAATATAATATAATATATATAATATAATAATAATAATATAATATATATATAATATATAATATATAATATAATATAATATAATACATAATAATATATACATATATAATATATATAATATAATAATATAATATAATATATAATAATATATATAATACACACATATAATATAATAATATACATAAATAATATATATAATAATAATATACACATAATATACAATATATACATATAATAATAATATATAATAATAATAATAATAATATATAACACATATAATACATACAATATATAATAATACATACAATAATAATAATAATATAATATAACATAATACATAATAATAATAATATAATAATAACATATAATAATAATAATAATACACATAATATAATAATAATAATAATAATATAATAATAACACACATAATATATATAAATACATATAATATATAATATAATAACATATAATATATAATATATATATA
>JARFJB010000296.1:2622500-2625000 GCA_036346205.1 Vesta saturnalis | reverse complement strand
ATAATATATAAATATTATAACATATAAATAATATAATATATAAATATAAATATAACATAAATATATAATATATAATATAATAAATATATAACACATAAATAATATAATATAATATAATATATAATAATATAAATACATAATATTAATAATATATATAATATATAATATACACAATACACACATATAATAAATAACATATACATAACACAAAAAATACACAATATAACATAAACACATACATAAATACATAACACATAATAACATAACACATACACATATAATAATAATAATAATAATAATAATATAAATATATTAATAATATACATAATATAATAATAATAATAATATAATATAATATAATATATAATAATATATATAATATACATAATATATAAATATATAATAATAATATATATATAATATTATATAATATATAATATATAAATATATATAATATATATAATATATATAATATTAATAATATATATAATATAATATAATATATATAATATATATAATAATATAATATATATAATATATATATAATATATATATAATATAATAATAACACATAAATACATAATATACATAATACACATACACACACATAACACACACAATACACACAATACACACAACACACACATACATATAACACACACAATAATAATAATAATAATAATAAATAATAATAATAACACACATAATAATAATAAATATTAATAATAATAATATAATAATAACATTAATAATAACATATACAATAATAATAATAACATAATAATATAATAATAATATAATATAATATAATATAATATTAATAATAATAATATAATAATAATATATAATATATAATAATATAATAATAATATATAATAATAATAATATACATAATATTAATAATATAATATAATATATATAATATAATAATAATAATATAATATATATATAATATATAATATATAATATAATATAATATAATACATAATAATATATACATATATAATATATATAATATAATAATATAATATAATATATAATAATATATATAATACACACATATAATATAATAATATACATAAATAATATATATAATAATAATATACACATAATATACAATATATACATATAATAATAATATATAATAATAATAATAATAATATATAACACATATAATACATACAATATATAATAATACATACAATAATAATAATAATATAATATAACATAATACATAATAATAATAATATAATAATAACATATAATAATAATAATAATACACATAATATAATAATAATAATAATAATATAATAATAACACACATAATATATATAAATACATATAATATATAATATAATAACATATAATATATAATATATATATAACATATAATATATAAATATATAATATATAATAATAATATATAATATAAATATATAATATATAATATAATATATATAATATATATAATATATAACATATATAATATACACATAATATAATATAATATATATAATATATATAATATATATAATATATACACACACATAACACATAATATACACAATAAACAATACACACATAACAAATATTAATAATAATAAATATAATAATATAACACATAATATAATAATATATAAATATATAAATAATATAAATACATAACATATAAATATAATATATAACATATAACACATAATAATATATAATATATAACATATATAATATATAATATAATATAATATAATATATAATATTAATAATATATAAATAATAATATATAATATATAACATATAACATATAATAAATAATAATAACATAACATATAATTATAATATACACACAATACACATAATATAATAATAATATACATAATATAATACAATATAATAAATACACACATATACACACAATACACACAATACACACACACACACACAATACAATACACACATATAATAACACAATAATAATAATATAACATAATAAATACACACAATACACATAACATATAACATAATAATAAATATAATAATAATATAATAATAATAACATTAATAATAACATAATAATAATAATAATATAATAATAATAATAATACATAATAATAATAATATACAATAACATATATAATATAATAATATATATAATATATAATATATAATATAAATATATAATATATAAATATATAAATATTATAATAATATAATAAATATAACATATAACACATAATAATACACATAACATACACATATAATATACACATATAATAATACATAATACACATAACAATACACACATAATATACACACACACATACAACACACACAACACATAATACACACACACAATACACACAATACATATAATAATAATAATAACATAATAACATACATAATAATATAATAATAATAATAATAATATACATAAATAATAAATAATAATATAATAATAATATATAATAACATAATAATAATATTAATAATAATATTAATATAA
>JARFJB010000296.1:2600000-2612500 GCA_036346205.1 Vesta saturnalis | reverse complement strand
TCAATCAAACAAGACACCTTTTGTATTTAATTAAAAATGAATAAAAAGGAATTTCATGTTTTAATAAAACATTATTTCTTACACAGAAAAACATCAAACAAACAAAAGAGAAATTACGAAAATATTACGGCGAATCTGCTCCGTCCCATGGAATGATTTGCAAGTGGTTTGCTGCTTTTAAAAGTAGCCATATGGGCAAGAAAGTTTTCCATCATGATAATGCGCCCTCTCATTCGTCCGTTATTGCATCCATTAAATTAATTGAATTGGGTTATGAATTGCTGCCCCATCCTCCATATTTGCCAGATCTGGCTCCAAGTGCTTTCTTCTTGTTCCAAAACTTGAAGAAGTGGCTTGGAGGACAGAGATTTCATACAAATGAAGAAGTAATGGAAGCAACAGATGCATATTTTGCAGTTTCCAAAAAAATATTTTTCTCAAGGTTTAAAAAAGTTGGAAAGCCGTTGGAATAAGTGTATAGAATTAAAAGGAGGTTAAGTAGAAAAACATATTTTTGCCTTAAAACAAGTTTTTTTATTGAAAAGTCACTCTTCCGTCAAACCACCCTCGTATATCTCAATAGCCTCACGTTATAAACGAACATAATAATGAGTTTGTCTTGACAATATTTCCATATTGTCAAATTGAATGTCATGATTTAGTTTATTTAAGGCATGGTCAGTCACAGCAGACTTCTCTGGTTGACCTAATCTACAAAATCTTATATGTCGTTTACGTCTTGTATCAAAGTTACGTTTTGTGGTTCCGATGTATACTTTTCCACATGAACAAGATAAATTATACACTCCAGAAGATGATAGTGGGTTTGAAACATCTTTAGGTGATCTTAAATGTTCTTTAATTTTTCTTGTAGGTTTAAAAATAGTCCTAATGCCATATTAGTTAGGATTTTTTCAATTCTATTTGTAAAATTAGCTATAAAAGGAAGAAAAGCAGTACCAACATTAAGAACGGGGTTTTCTATAAGGTTATGTCTAGAAGATGTAAAGACATTATTAATATCTGTAAATGAATATCCATTATCTTGTAAGGATTTTGTTGAGTATTTATATTCATCCTTCAAAAAATCACAAATTCGTTTTGCTCGATCTACTAAAGAGTTAATTACAATTTTTGACGTGGATGGTGGTTGGATAATTTATGAAGGTATTTATCAGTATGTGTAGGCTTTCTGTAAACCTTAAAAGATAGTGAATTATTGTTTTTAGATATTAATATGTCAAGAAATCGTAAACTTCCATTAGTTTCGTTTTCCATGGTAAACTGAATCCTAGGATGTATACCATTTACAAAAACTGAAAACTGATTCAGTGCCTCTCCTCCAGTCTCCAAATAATAAATGTGCCATCTACGTGTCTATACCAAACTGAAGCTTCTTTAGGTGTATTTTGTAACGCTAATGTTCCAAATTTTTCCATGTAAAAATTAGCTATAACAGGACTAAGGGGACTACTCAGTGCTACACCATCAATCTGTTCATAAAATTCAGACAGTGCTGAAAAAGAATGGTTATATCGTTTGGAAAAGGTGATCAATGTATTCAGTAGTTTCTTTTAGAGGCACTTTTATAAAAAGTGAAACAACATCAAAACTGATCATTATATCGCCCTCTGCAATTTTGAAACTATGCATTTTTTTAACAAAGTCGGCAGAATTCTTAATGTAATGGGGTGTTTTACCTATATGAGGTTGTAATAAAAATGTAAGATATTTTGCAAGATTCTATCTAGGAGAACCAATTGCACTAACAATAGGCCTTAAAGGAATATTAGGTTTATGAATTTTTGGTAAACCATATGTGAAATAGCTTCAGAAATTGTTAGTTTCTTTTTTATTTCTTCAGGAATAGATGATAATTTATTAAGTTCTTTAGTTTTTAAAAGAAACTTTTTTGTTCGATCTTTTGGTATTTCACGATACGTTTCTGGTTCCAACAATTGTTCTATTTAAATGATATAATCCGTCACATTTAATATAACAGTTGCAAAACCTTTATCTAATTTTAATGTTATTATATTTTTCATTACGTGTAAGATCAAGTATAGTTGAGTTTATACGTTTTTCAAACTGTTCTGTTAATATCAGGCTAATGTTTAAGTATTAATTTTTCAACTTTGTAAAATTGTCTCTAACAATTTTAATAGATAATATTACTACTGACGAAGATAATTGTAATTGTTATCAAAACGTTTATATGGAATAATTTAACATACACCATTAAAAAAACCCAAAAAGCGAAAGTTTACATTTTCATATTTACAGTCTACTTGGGTAAATGCCTAAGCGTGAAATAATTCGCATACTTGACAAAAAAAATATTTCCCGCAGAACTATTTATCGCACAATAGCGGATTGTGAACAAGGTATACCATGTATAAATCTCCCAAAAAGTGGAAGACCCAGATCTTTTACCCACACCAGCGCAGACAGGTTAGTAAGAAGAGCAACAAATAGAGATGGAGTGTCGGTCAAGAAATTGGCAAGGGAGTATACAAATTTTAAAGATACAGTTTGGAAGGAATTGGTTAAGAATGGTCCAGAATATTGAAAAAGAAGAAAATGTGCAAAATATACGGCAAATCAGTTGGCACGGATACCACGACGTTGTCGGGCATTAATGGGGATACATTTTGCCAACAGCAAAGCCATTGTAATTGATGTTGAAAAAGATTTCACCCTCAGTAACTCGTAAATTAAGGGTAATGATTGGGTCTATACTGATAACATAGAAAACTGCCCAGAGAATGTTAAATATAGAGAAAAGACAATATTTGCTGGTAGAATTTTAGTCTGGTACGCGATTTCTATAAGAGTGATTCGAGGCCTTATGTGGGGCGTGTAAGAGGCTAAGCACTGGCTGGTAAGCGCTATAGTCTCATGAAACTGAATGATTTCATTAACGAACATCATGCTGAAAACGATATAATGTTTCGGGCAGACTTAGAATCATGCCATTACGCCAGGGAAACTCAGAACTAGCTCAACGCTCATAACATATCATTCCTACCACGAAACAATAGCCCCCCTAATCTACCTCAGGCTCGCCCAATAGAACAATTTTGAGTACTTTTGAATAAGAAAAGTGTATGATGGAGGATGGCAAGCCGAAAATGTTAAGACCTCGTGTGAGATGTTCGTAGAAAATTGCGCCTTGTTGAAAATCACGGACCACTTCATTTAATTTAAATTCTCACTTTTGTTAATTATAGGTCTATTAATTATGTCTGGTATCTATAAGTTTAAATAAAACATATTTGTTTGTAAAACTGAATACATTTTGTGCCAAAACCTTTGAAACATACGTTATGCTACATTTTGATATAGTTTGCTTTAGAAATCTATAGAGATTGTTGTAACGCCTCGGTATGAAAGACAAAATTCACAAAGCGGGGTAATTTGGGTAGTTAGTACATATTCGTAAACTTCCTCCCACAATATTTATTCACAACATTACTTAGTCGTAACTAGTTTTGATATTTTTGTCGTCTTCGGACTAGTCCTATAATAAATTTGAATTTAACCAACTGTGGATTAAGGATTAGCGTACTATGGCAATTAGACAAAAATAAGATATCTCTTTGTCACTTTTAACTCAAAAACTTTTAAATTTAGCGCTTGTATGAGATTAAAAAACCTACAAAGGGAGACTTGCAGAATTAAAATCACTTAGTAAATAAAAAAGTTATTGGAGAAGACTTCGTTAAATTGATGTTTTTCATAATGGTTTGTAACTTATTAGGTAATTATTACATTATAATTTAACGTAACTAGTCAAAAGTTATTTATTTTACTTAAGAATATGTGCTCGATCTGTCCAATAGTTATTGCAAAAATTTATTTATCTATTACGTTTCTCGTGATCAGCTGATTTGGCAACTACAACCTTCTTAACCTAGGACTCATTCTTTTCAACAAGGCTTAAAGTGACTTCCAAAGAAAGAAAAGTAATTGTTTTTCCAAACCTTTGAAATAGGCTTTTTTGTGTTAAAAATCACTTTGAGCTTAGTTATAAACCTCAGCATCTAAAATTTGCAAAACTTCTAAAGCAAAAGTTCTTAACTGCGTTACAATTTCAAATATCAAAAATTGTTTAAATAGGGCTTTGTGAATGAAGGGTCCTTGCGTGTATTTTCAACATCCGGCAATAATGTAATGATAGCTATTCTCGTCGTTTATCGCTTATCTATTAATTATTTGTTGTTTAGTAATCGCATTAAGATTATAGCAGTGAATAAAAATTATTTTTGCATTATTTAATTATTGTAAACGCACCCATTTTCTAAGCCTTATTGTACGATGTTAATGTAGTAATTAACGTTTCTGTTATAAAATTTAAGGATGTATATTAATTTATTTGTCAATAACAGTGCAGTGCAGAAAGTAGAAGAGAGGATGAAATACCCAGAAAATTGCAAAAAAAATGAACAATCTAATTGTTTTTTAACATCCGCATTTATATATGAAAAAAAAACACTTTAAAATAATTATTACCAGTCTTTGTTATGAACGAATAAGTTCAAAGTTAAATATGTAAATGAAAATTATTATTAATTTTATTAAATATATAAATAAAAAGTTTACCTCGAGTAGGATTTGAACCTATGACCTGTACTTTGCTAGAGTACCGCGCCAACCAACTGCGCCATCAAGGTTCAAGCCCCAATCGATGTAAATTTTGTCTTTATGTATGTAGAACTTTAAAATAATAGCTATTTATAGTATAAGTGAATAAAGACTATATACTTTAGCTAAAATTAGTAAGCAAATGTCCTTTTTTCCTCAAGTGAGAAAAATTGTTTTTACGATCGCATGTTAACTGACATTTCTATTTTCTTCCATTTTTGTATGTCAAATAGATGCAACTTCCTTTTAATTCCTGAAAATACGTTAAAAATTTTCTGAAACGTCGTTTGCGTGCTATTTTCGCAAAATTGTTTTTAATACCAGCTCGTCATCAGAAGAAATAAATTGTACCCCGCCAGAAGTTGCAGAGTCTGCAGAACAAGCAACGTTGGACTTACTGCCGGTTGCATTAAATATTTTAGCAATCAAAGAAAAAATATGGGATTTTTCTTTACGGACAAGATTGTAGAAAAAATCATGTTTGGCACTCTCGAGTCCCATTTCCTCTCTCGCTCTATTGTGCCACCCGATGGCGCTCGTGGCGCAATTTCTGAGCTCACTTGTACCAAAAATAGCATCATACCAATTCCAATTTCGCAAAAGTTACAAAATAGTATATTCCTTGGGTAATGTGTTACGTGCACAAAAGGATATTGGTATAAATTGGTGACCAAGGTGCAGTAACAAGGAAAAGAGGAATTAGCCGGAAGCTCAGTCGGTCGGTTCAGCACTTGGATGCATGGGCGTTTTGGCAGGAGAAAGGAAATACATAAAGTTTAAAAAGGGCACCACTTGATTGACTTCTTTATCGCCCCTCTATCAAGAAAAGGGCTACGGCCACCTAGGACAAAAGAGACAGCTAAAAGAAAATGGTGAAATAAGTCCACACTGAGGAGGAACTGGTTAGGAATGGAGTCGTAAATCACAGGATTAATGAAAGAACATACAATCGTTTAACACCACTTATTTAATATACCCTAACGTTAAATAGCATAAATGTTACAATACCAATCAAATGTTCATAAATATCTAACACACAAATATAATCAGAGACCATGTCTCCATGAAATAAACCACCAGCAATCAACTTACCTTTCCGACCGCACTGAAAACAAACTATAAAATTTACTTGAACTTTACCTACTCAGCCACAATGCGGTTCGGCATCTAGTGTTGACCCTAAAGAAAATAATACCCAAAACATATATTTATAATTATCCGAAATTGACTTCTTTGTTTGTTTCCCGAAATTCAGCGAAGAGCTCTCCGTTGGATTAACTTATCAGTTTCCAATCAACCGGACGCAAATAAACCCCAAATATAAAACAAAAATTTTTAGCACTAGATGTCTACCCTGTTGTTTACTTATGTAAGCACAAAATATTATTAAATTTAGTTAACATGAGCATTACAGAAAATCAATAAGCATAAAGCATTTAGATAAATTTTTGAAAGGCCAAGTTGATTAGCAAGTTGGCAAGTAAGCATAAAGCTACAAAAAAATTCGATTAGTAACTTCTACTTCAGACAGTTTTAGAATAAACAATTATTAAAACTGTAATCCGAAAGAAAAATTATAAATGTGATAAAACCCCAAAACTAGTGAATAAATATTCCCGTTTAATTATACAGTAATTGAAACCCCAACAGTTAGCCTAATCTTATGACATACATTGTATATTTAACTCAACGAGCAGCATTCAGTGGAACAAACAGCTGGTTGTATGTACAGTAGACAGTAATTCTAACCGTTTTACAATTACGGTGGTTTAGCAGAACAAAACCAGTATACAAGAAAAATAAATAGACAATATATAAATTCTATTGTAAAGTTAAATGTAAGTATAAGCAAAACTTGAATAACCCAATTTATCTTTTACAGGTACAAATGTATAGTATTACTCTCGATTACTAGAAAAAGGTTTAGCAATAAAGCATAAGCATTAATTTCAGGATTAAAATAATTACGGAAACACACTAATACAAGTAGTAGCACAGTAATGTAATGGTTATAAACCTTCAGTAAAGTACAGATAACGGAAGCATCGTTATCCAGAAAACAATCAAAGTCACTCACCATAGGTAAAATTGTGTCTGTGTGTAACAATAATACTTATCGGAAACTAAACGTAGGTGTAATGTATATTTCTTCTGTTAAGTCGGAAGATATTAGGAGAAGGAGTAATCGTAGATGGTTTCCATTCAGGCTTGAAGACCGCTAACTAATATTTCATCCCTCGGACGAGTGATATCCAAATGTGTTGTCAGGAACGGTTTAATTATTCCTTATGGAAGCACGAAATATGTTAATCTTGAGTGAATGTGTAAAGAACCAAAAAGAACCTATAGAAGATAAATGTGTTAGAATTTAAGTCGATACCCCAATTTTAAAATATGATCTTTAGCTGTAGTAACAATTTCAAAACATGTACGCATGCATTTCAAAACTAATGTCTTGTAAATAAGTAACGAAAGTGAGTAGCTTACCTCTTGATCGAAGCCAATGTGTAGCAGAAGCAACCAAAAAAAATTAAAGCCGAACTAAATTGAAGTCCCCAACAGGACTTATTTATATGGAAAAGAATAAAACCAGCAACAGGCTGAATTAAAAATTTTCTTGAACAATTCAATCCAATTTTTAGGAACACTTTTTCCAAATTTTACATGTGCTTCACACTACGCATTTTTCCCAAAATGGCGTTTTCCTTCTTATCTGAAGGTACCAGAAAACCAAAAGAACAATAGCCTGATTATTTTCACCAATCCAAAATTTTAAAGTAATCACATGTTTGCAACAGTTTAAATTTAACACGATTTTTAGTGCAATGTTGCCATTTTCCAACAACATACAAAGTGAGTCGTAACTTAAAGACCATAAATTCATCAACCGAGTTTTACACGTATCAAATGTATTTATATAAATGTTAATTGTACTATTACTAATGTTTTGAACATTTAAAGAAAGAAAATGGGCTGCATCAATGGAACTTTAGTTGACTCTACTATCGCCAGGGTCAAGTGAAGTAATAAAATTATTCTTGGTGTGGATACGTTTTGAGTAACTGATTCGTGGATATAGTGTTCTGCCACTGTATAAGACTTCCAGCCTCCGTGCCCTTTAAGAGTTAATAAGTCAGCTTATGAATAGACTAGTAAATTTTGGAAGCCCGATTAATACATTTTCCGGTATAAAGATCATAATTTGGCAACTTTAAATATAAGGCTATCATTAGTAGCATTTTTGCAAAAGTGTTGATTCCGATAACAGACAACAAAATTTCGGTGTGGTACACTCTGTGGTCGTAAATTTTTGTAGTTAAATTTCTATTAAGTCAACTTGACCGTCTTCACTGATAATGTAAATGAGTGTTTCTTATAGTGTCCGGGAGGGAAATTATTAGAACTTCTTCTCATCAATATCAGCATCTCGAATTCTGTGTAGTTCATCAATTCCATATGCTTCAACTGCACCCACAATTAATACTACCTATAATGAATGAAAAATAAGGAACGTGTGTTCGAAGAATAATTTATGAAATGTCTTACCTTCATGCATAAATATACTTCATTAGGAGCCCCCCCATAAAAATTTGTAGAATTCAGTTTTTTCAAAAGCTCTGGAGTGTTTTGGTTCGTAACCGGACGTCTGTCTTTTTCTAAAAGCGACGAGTCCTGAAACCCTTAAAAACTCCAAAATAGTTAACTCTAATTTAGAGTATCTAGGTATAAATTTAATTAAGACAACAGATTTATACCTATATTGAAAAATAAATTAGATTAATTAATTGTTAAAATACGTAACAGAAAGAGAAATACTAATTACTATGTTAACTTCGTAAAATAATACCTCTCTTTGAAAATAAAAATTGATGACTTTATAATAATTAAATAATGCAACAAAATTTATTTTCTGCCATAATGTCACAGTATTTTATACCATTATCATGTAAACATACAAACGCGTACAATTGGCCGTTCAACACTGTTCTTTTACTTAGTTTGCAGTGAAGGTATTTTGTTGTTGTACCCCAGATTAAATTAGAAATAATTCTTTTCATGATGGCCAATTTCTACCGCCCCGCTTTAATAAAAAGAAACTGTGTTATCGAAACGCTTAGATTATATACCTTAAATATAAAAATGCACCAAAACACCCAAAATGATAAGTATTTTGAATATGGGTAATAATGATGAAAGTTTACATTTCCTTTTTAACGAATATTTGACAATTTTTTTTTCTTTAATTCAATTATGGTACATGTGTCAAAAATATAACAAAGTATTAAAATTTAAATATTGTTTTGAGCGATTCATCATTAAATTTTAAGACGAAAAGTTCCTACATACATGTGTGATAAGTTTCGTCACCAATGAGATCCAAAGTGCTCAATGTTTTTATTATTTTAACAGAAGCAATAACATTGTGATAAACATACACATAAAAGTAGTACATTTCAGAACAGATGTTTAAAATGTGCACCTGCAGCTAAAATACAAGCATCCGATCGACGTCTAATGGATTACTGAATACGTTCGCAAAAGCCAGGAGTGTTGCAAATAACATTACACACACAAAAATCCAGAGGATCGTGTTCAGATGAGCTTGGGGGCCATAGATGCCGAGATCCCGGCCCTACTAAACGGCCTGGAAAAACGTTATTTAAAAACTCCGGTACGATTACTGCAAAGTGTGGACAAGCACCGTCATGCATGAACCACATACGCCTTCTAGTTCTTCTAAAAGAATTGAAACTTTATTTTTTAGAAAATAAAAATATGTATCACCGGTCAATGGTTGAGGAAGGAATAATGGTCCTCTTAAATAATTATCGATAATACTAATCCAAGAATTGACCCAAAAGGTTTGACGGCATGCGGATTTGCATGAGCCCATATGTATGAGGTTATTATGAAAATGCATAGTGCCATGTCTGGAGAAGTTGGCTTCATCTATGAGAAAAACAGTGGCAGCAAAATTGGGATTGTTTGCAATTTTTCTTAATATCAATTGGCAATACTGCATACGGAGCGGATAGTTATTACTCATTAGGTATCAAATGTTGAACACGATATGGATAAAATAAATTTTGTATTAGAATACTCCAAACAGTTTTGAAACTAATATTTACTTGGTGAGCAATTATTCTGGTACTTGTTTCTGGATGTTTGTCAATAATTTGAAGAACATGATCTTCAAGTTGTGGAGTTCTCGCAGTTCCAAGTCGTCTAACAATATACTTTGATTTTGAAAAGTTTCAGTTGCTTGTAAACCAAGATACAGTTTACTAACGTTTCAGAACATGGTAAGCGGTTAGATGGATAACGCTGGGCATACATACGTCTAGCTCCTAAGGTATTACCATTAGCAAATCCACACAGAAAATGCATATCCACCAATGAAATGAGGATGATAAAAATTTCTTGTTTGTGTTTTTCGTTGGTTTTTGGGTTTGACAGAGTAATTGTCCAAAAACCATTTAGAATGAACACGTTCTTTCTTACAGTTGTGGAAACCAGTAACATCACTAAGGAAAAATTATGGTCGAAATAAATCTCAAAGGCAGAGCTTGTTTATTACAAAAAAGTCAACCCCCGACGGATCTCATTCACTCGCACATGATTATAGGAACTCTTCATGTTAAAATTGAATGACGAATCGCCCACAACAATATTTCAGATTACTTTGGAAATACCCGGTATATTTTGATTATGGTTGTAATCCTCATGATTGGAAATAACAAATCATTGTAACAAGAAGAACGAAAACTAATATTAAAAATTAACAACTGTGACAATTAATATAGCAGGTTACTATTTTAAATTTTCTACTTATGGATAACTTTTCTATATTTTTTTTTACTGTAATAGAAAATTTGTTTCTGAATTTGATTCTACATCTAAAATTTTTGTGTTGTATTGAAGGATGTGTCCTAAATCGTTCGAATGTTTAGCCAAAGCAGTACTTTTAGGTTTAATACAAACATCAGACTTGTGTTGTATTAATCTACTTTATCACAAAAACCACAAGGAATTGTTAAATAGTGTTAGTTATGTTATTTTCCGAAATTTTTTATTTTAATTTTTACACGAAATTTAAGAATTTGGTATTAATAGAAAACACAGGATTTATTTAAATTATTTAATCTACGACAGTCCAAATAGATTTTCTTTGCATAGATTTGATTTGTTTACAATATCAGAAACGCTTGTTGATTGTTGCAATTTTTACTTTGACAACGTCATTAGTTGTGTTCAATTTTGTGCTTTACATGAGTTTCATGCACTGATGGCCCTTCAACAAGTTTAAGCACTCGGGAAAAAAGATTTCGTTCTACAAATTCAGCTCATTTGTCTTCAGCTGGACTGAATTTAACAAATTGCACAGACTTTAAAATTAATGTTTACAATAAATAAATGTTAGTAAAGATTTTATAATGAATAATAATAAGTAAAAGTAGTAAGTAACTTTCTTTTTGCCTGTTTTTTATTTTAAGATTTGCGTGTTATTATGAGTTCATAATGGCACTGGGTGCTATTATGAAGGCCATAATGACACCCAAATGAAGATGATAAATATGTCATAATGACACTGGCGTAGATTAAATTTTGAATGATACACGTTCGATATGAACTTCATAATGAAACTTGTGTAAATTTACACGCGTTTCATTATGACGTTCATATCGAACTAGTATCATTAACAAATATTATGCGATTTATACATTAATCATTTCTCATCCGTAGCAAAATTATTACATATTGTTTGATTATTTTCGAAATCAATGATTTTGGATAATTATTTTCAAAAATTCATTAATAATATTTTTGATATGTCTAGAAAACAAGATTGAGGAAGTTTTAGATCTATTTAATAACTTTAATTCTAAATTACAGTTTACTGTCGAATTCTAAAAGATAACCGAATTCCATTTTTAGACACGTTGATCATTCGAAAAAATAACTAAACTTTAATCGATAGGTCTCAAAACCAATACATAGATGGAGGTAATAAAAGTTTTATTCTATTCATCCTTTAGGCTACAAAGTTAACGTCTTTATTAATACTAATGGAAGATGCTCAATAATCGCGAAAGCGAATTTTCGTTCTAAACATATTAAAAATATTATTATAGTATTTATTGGAAACAATTATCTAAAATCATTAATTTTGAAAATAGTTGAACAACAAATTCATTTTTTCGATAATAATTTTTCTATGGTTAAGAACGTTAAGGAAAATAACAAAATTACTTTTGTACCCCTTGCTTATAGCAATGAGGAATGCTGAATGTATAACTGTTATTTAACATCTATTCAGAAGCGATATTTAAAGACGTCCTAGAAGACAGCCAAGTTGGAATTAATATAAGATTAAACAACTTGCACTGCGCAGAAAATGAGCAAACTTTTTACAAATATTTCACATCAATGACACTAGTAACAACTATGGACTAAATATAAAAAAAGGGAAAACTAAAATGATAGTGACCAGCAAAAGTAGGACTACCAAACTAATATCGTGGTTGATAAAATCCGGCTAGAACAAGTTGCAAAGTATAAATACCTGGGTTATAATTTAAACGACAAATCGGATCACAGCATAGAAATTAGAAGCAAAATAGAATAAGCAAGAGCATCGTTTGTAAAAAAAAAGAAAATCATGTGCTGCCGAGATTTGAACCTACAACTACGCATGCGTATTGTAAGATGTTATGTCCGACCCGTTCTCTTGTATGGAGTGGAAGCATGGATGCTCACCCAAGCAACAACTAAAAGGATAGAAGCACTTGAAATGTGGATTTATAGACGCATACTTAAAATACCTTGGGTTGAAAGAATAAGAAATGAGATCGTCC
>JARFJB010000296.1:2262500-2595000 GCA_036346205.1 Vesta saturnalis | reverse complement strand
CGCGTGTGCGAGTTTGCGTGTGTGCGTGTGTGCGTGTATGCGTGTGTGCGTGAGTGCGTGTGTGCGTGTGTGCGTGTGTGCGTGTGGGTGTGTGCGTGTGTGCGTGTGTGCGCCTGTGTGTGCATGTGTGCGTGTGTGCGTGTTTTCGTGTACCTGTGTTCTCCATAACTTTAGAAGGTCTGTGCGTCTGTGTGTCTGTGTGTCTGTGTGTCTGTGTGTCTGTGTGTCTGTGTGTCTGTGTGTCTGTGTGTCTGTGTGTCTGTGTGTCTGTGTGTCTGTGTGTCTGTGTGTCTGTGTGTCTGTGTGTCTGTGTGTGTGTGTGTGTATATATCTGTGCATGTGTGTCTGTGTGTCTGTGTGTTTGTGTGTTTGTGTGTGTGTGTGTGTGTGTGTGTGTGTGTGTGGGTGTCAGTATGCATGTGCGTGTGCGTGTACGTGGGCGTATGCGTGTACGTGTGCGTGTGCGTGTGCGTGTGCGTGTGCGTGTGCGTGTGCGTGTGCGTGTGCGTGTGCGTGTGGGTGCTCGTGTGCGTGAGCGTGTGCGTGTGCGTGTGCGTGTGCGTCTCCGTGTGCGTGTGCGTGTGCGTGTGGTTGTGCATGTGCGTGTGCATGTGCATGAGCCTGTGCGTGTGCGTGTGCGTGTGTGCGTGTGCGTGTGCGTGTGCGTGTGCGTGTGCGTGTGCGTGTGCGTGTGCGCTCGTGTGCACAGGTGCTCGTGTTCACGTGTGCGCGTTTGCGAGTTTGCGTGTGTGCGTATGTGCGGATGCGCGTGTGTGCGTGTGTGCGTGTGTGCGTGTGTGCGTGTGTGCGTGAGTGCGTGTGTGCATGTGTGCGTGTGTGCGTGTGTGCGTGTGTGCGTGTGTGCGTGTGTGCGTGTGTGCGCGTGTATGTGTGCATGTGTGCGTGTGTGCGTGTGAGCGTGTTTTCGTGTACGTGTGTCCTCCATAACTTTAGAAGGTCTTAACATATCAACCTGAAATTTGGCACACATATAGATGTCAACTATGCAAAGCGACTGTGCGTGTGCATGTGCATGAGCGTGTCCACGTGCGTGTGCGTGTGTGTGCGTGTGCGTGTTTGTGTGCGTGTGCGCGTGCGTGTGCGCGTGCGTGTGCGGGTGCGTGTGCGTGTGCGTCTTCGTGTGCGCACGTGTGGATAGGTGCTCACTTGTGCGCGTGTGCGAGGTTGCGTGTGTGCGTGTGTGCGTGAGTTCGTGTGTGCATTGTACGTGTGTGCGTGTGTGCGTGTGTGCGAGTGCGGTGTGTGCGTGTGTCCGTGTGTGCGTGTTTTCGTGTACGTGTGTTCTCCATAACTTTAGAAGGTCTTAACATATCAACCTGAAATTTGGCACACATATAGATGTCAACTATGCAAAGCGACTGATGTGGGAATAGGGGTAAAGTTGAAGGGAGAGTACCCGTTTTGCAAATTTAATATTTTTGGATTTTTTACTTTTAATATCTGATTAATAATATAATTGTGAGCGTATTTAGTCCTATAATTTTTCTGTACAACAAACGGTTCACAAGATATTAGCAAAAAACCGTTACTTTAAAAATACTGGTTTTCCCTAAATGTCTCCATAACTACTTATCATATACATTAAGTACCTTTAGATACGAAATAAAATTTCTTACAAAAAGTATTTTTGCAATTTTTTTTAAAATTTTGTCATTTCCAAAAAAACTCGATTTTGTAACCCGCCTACAAGATTTTTTTGAAATTTTGGTGTAAAATAGAAAATCAAATTTCTGATCGAAAACCATTCTTGTAATTTTTTTGTAAAGTTAATTAATTTCGAGATATTTACAGAAGATGGATTTTTTGATATGGAAATATTGATACAATTCGCAGCGGTTTTTTATTCTCTGTAACTAAACACTACAATCTGGATTATTTACAACGCGTTACTTATTATCTTTGCACTAATAATGTATAAGTTCTGAATAATTCTTAATATTTTTAAATTACGAAAAGCTTTATTTATTTAAAGCAGGTTATCTGATTTTCGGCGAACTGTGAACTTGTTGTTTGAAACCTTGAAACGAACGTTGTATTTTTCCGAAAAATAAAAGCAAAACTTTCTCCAGAGAATGAGGAGAGCATTGGTACTTTCAAACACTAAACGCCTTTCTGGATCTCGATAAGTCCCGTGGACTAACTGCACATAACGATAAACAGGTTTCGTGTTAATCACTATTTGGATTGCGAGGGGATGAACACCCTATGACGGACCCAAGTTAACGTCGTTTCGCAGTAAACTACGCCACCGTGACGATGAACTGTACACATCTATGCCTGTACAACCACTGCTACTATGAATAATTTTACTTGCGGCCACATTGGTTTTTTTAACTCCTTCCACACTAATTGCCAAAAAACTTAAATTTTTTACATACGCGTATTCGCGAATCTAACTCCAAAATCCTCGGGAGAGATTGCACAGTCAGCAAGCCTGCTTCTGCTCGAAGACTAGAAATTTTCAAGCAAACTAGCCTTTAATGCTATACATTTAAAGTCAAATTCTTTGTTTAATTCTTATCAACAGATATGGTGCCTACCTGGCGGCCAACTAAAACTTTTGCAACAGACGCACCTTACAATGGAATACTTGAATACGTTCTTTAATTTAATTTTTTGTATGGTGCAACCACAACGTGTTTTAAATTAAATTTTTCCAAATTAATGTACGATAATATTTATTTATGAAAAACTATCCCCATTTACAAAGACACTAACGAATGTTTCCTTTCAAATTAGTAAAAGGGTTTTCCCTAAATATCGATACCAAAAAATGTAAATCCCATTTTCCTTTTAAATTTTCAACTTTACTTTGTTCAACAACAAAAGCTTCATTTTTGCTTTGGACAATAATAAAAAAAAACCTTTTAAATACGTAAACGACAAAAGAAAACGTTACAATAGAAAAGCTTCTCCAATCATTAATGCGTTATTACTTCCAATTCCGAGAACCTATACTACAAGATGTTCGGTACCAATAAATAATTTATACTTTCGCAAATTTATGGGCAAATCTTTGCAAATCATGGATACATGACAATATACACGGCTAAAATATAAAAACTGCAGGTTCAGTCACTTTCTAGACGTACTATAGCAATTTAGAGTGATTTAATTTACTTGTTTATGGAAACTACTGTATTTTACTAATGCTGATCGCTACGTACTATAAGTACAGAGATGTTTACACTAAATTTATTAACCAAGAAATTGCACAAAAGTCCTGTAATAACCTATAAGGAAAACAAGTATTTACTTTGGTGCAATAAACACTACCTCTATAATTAATTATAAATTTTAGATTATTGATTAATGGTTATCACTAAAAACCATTTAATCCGAAATTTATTTACTTCTAATGAGTTATATAACACGTTTCTAGACAAGAACGTACAAATTTAAACTACAAACAGATGTATTTTATCTGAATATTTTATTAAGGGATGTATATTATACTTATTAATCAAGTAACTAAGCAAGCAAGATAAAGCACCATAAGAATGTACATAACTTGAATAGTCACCCTGTTTTAAGTGTTAGTAAATAAATATATCATTAACCATTTACAATTCAAACCATTAAAGCACTAGGTAACCAACTATATGTCTAATTATTATAAGTTTTGTTTGTAAGTTCAAAGGTATATATGTAATAAAAATTATTATTAATTATTTACTTTAGCAAAGTACATGTGGTAAGTTCAATTCCTACTCGAGGTAAACTTTTTATTTATGTGTTTAATAAAATTAATAATAATTTTTAACTTTGCGTTTATTTGCTAAAAATGTGCTTAACGACATTTTTTTATAGCTACAAATCATTGCATTCAGCACGTGTTACTTAGCTTGAATCCAACAATTTTATGATTTTTACTTATAGACGTTAAGCAGATGCTCTTGTTAAATCTGAAATTAATGTTCAACCTTTGCGAGTACTAATTATTTGCTTTACCTTTAGAAACATAAATAAAGGATTTGGCGGAAAATTACGTTAAAATTAATGTAACCTTTTAACACCTGTTGTAGAAAATATCAAGTTTGATTTGGGAAGTGTTATAGTGGACAAATCGTCTATTGAGATCAACTACGAATACAAAACGTAAATATATGAATCGCACGCACATAGATTAAATGTAAAACCATTGAGTAAGATTATTTTACTCAATGGTAACATTGTGTAATATTACATATGTTGCATGCGAATCTTTTACTAGATTGCAGAGCTCAGAGCGGTTGAAAATGATGTTATCTGGATATTTTAGGTAATTATTGAGGAACCTAGAGTTTGGCTAAATTGTACAGTTTTCTAATGTTAACATTAAATTAAGGAAGAAAGTCAAACACTTAAACAAACTTAATTTAAGTTTAACGTGTTTGAATTCTAACAAGGATTCACAATTGAGCCTGATTACGCTTTAAGTAATTTCATAATTTATATTAAATGGTTACTTAAAAATCTTTAATGAAACTCTCTAATTCAATTTTTTTTTTATTTTTTAGACCGAGACCTTAGTGTAGCGATACAAACTACTAACTGGGTAAGTTAGCTTTTTAAATAGATATCTTTTGCAATAAACCTCAAAAAATTTGTTGTACTTTTCGTTTATAATGAACTTATTGCGATATGCGTATCGTAGTAAGCTCTGTTTCGCAACGTAAATTGTATTACGCACGATCACATTATGAGACTTATAAGCATATTTCTTTAACGTAACAGTATTTTTATACGGTAAAATTACTATTATTGTCCTAATTGTTCAATATTGATTCTGGGATTACTGGATAGGACAAGTAAAAAAATATAACTTTCAATGAACATTTCTTGTAATTATTTACGCTTCTTCGGGCTTAAAATTATAATACTTCTTAACTAATAAAGTTGTTGTCATTTTTGTGAGGTACGGTTAGGCATCTGAGGTATTTAATTTTAAAAATTAAAATAAAATACCTCAGATGCCTAACCGTACCTCTAATTATACCAAAACGTCAAATGAATTATCAATTTCATGCCTGCTTTTGAACTCGTTTTCATGATAAATCACTAACACCTACTATCATAAATAAGATGTATTTCCTACTATCATAAATAAGATGTATTTCTTTTGAATCCCAGTAACGTTATAATTAATTTTAAATATTCCATGTATTAATCGTGCACAATGTGTACACATACACATGCGCTTAATTACAGTTGACTTGTATTATTTCTTAGACGACGAGAATGGTATATGTCAATATTGCAGCCTCCTTTAGAAAGTTGAAAATTGCATAGATATAGATGCAGATGTGAAATTTAGCGTGATAAAGGTTAGTGAGATTATGTTTACAAAAGTTTTTCCACAATAGTCAATTACAAATTTATTGCCGTTCACTAAGCAAATTAAAGGTTACGTTACTGAAAAAACACTTACAGAAATTCGTTAATTTATTGTTTTAGTTTTCAAATCAACTGGTATCTCTGCCATAGTTGTCGAAGGTTTGTAAAAGTTCATTTGTACCGCAACATTTGATTATCGCAAACGTCTTGTGAACAATTTTCCGACGAATTTCGTATGGCTGTAATGAATTTACTAGCTACTTTCGTTTTGTGTCGAATTGGATATTGTATGTAATCCTCACAACACGAGTAGAAACTCATCCGTGTGCATCCATAAAAATTGAAGATCACAATCGCAAAGGTAACAATTAGTACTGGTATACCACTAATTTTGTTAAATATCACAGGTTATGTTATGCATTTGTAGTTCTGGTCTAAAAACAGCCGAGGTTTACTCGTGATTGGACAAAAAACAGCATATTCCCGGTAGATTTCATAAAATTCTTCAATTCATCATCTGCGTTGGACCAGGTCTTCGCGAATTTCCACTAATCCCAAAGACCAACATTACCCCAGAAAACAAGCCAATTTAACTAAAAAGGATATTCCACTTACAAATACTGTTTGTAACAAAAATCCTTGAGTTTTTTTGACTTATAGCCATGTGCCTTTCGTTTCAGAAAGGATTTCAGTTTAGGATTGGAACCAACAATGCCACTCTGATAAACAATAGGTGTACTGCTCCGCATCGAAAACTGCGCCCATAAAGTATTTGCACTAATTTTTTTCAAAAATTCTTCAGCAGAACGCTTTCCCAAAATGACGATTTCACTTGGGATTTCTTGCGTCATTCCATAAATTAGTTGTACGCATCCTTGTAACGCAAGCGAGACTTTGTGGGGAGCAATAGTAAAGTATTTACTAGCATGGAGGTGTAAATTGTAAAACATCGTCTTCGTTATCGGTATCTGCACCAGTATTTCTAAAAATTTCGCCTAAAATTAGTTTTTGCAATATACGTTGCACAGATTAGCCAAACTAGCCAAATAATGACGAAAATAATTAATTGCAATCTGCAAATAGTTAAATTAAGAAATGGCGTAGCGTATTTTAACACACTTCACGGCTAAAAAACTTCTTGTTAAAGTTGTCTAAAAAATAGTACTTACAACTTCTGTTGAAAGTGGCTAGCATGCTCGTGCTTCGAATTCGGTTTTGCCTCCTTTGCCTAAGTGCACTCGCATAACCTCAGTCTCTTTCAACACTCCTTATGAAATATACTATTTCACATTTCGGGTACGTAATAGCATATCTGCACCCATATTCATAATCTAATGGCATCCTTCACTAAAAGCCGTGGTGTAAAATTGTCGAAATACACTAAAGCATTTTACTTTACCGAAAATCTAGGGTGAACATACATCTCTGATACAAAATGTGGAAAACAAAATTAAAATAAAAACGTATTCAATCTTTGAAAAGTATAATCTATTTCAGCATCACTATCACTCATTTTTAGAAAAACTATACACGTATGGAAATATTGCGGGTCTGACTTATAATAAGTTAGAAAGGAACCCAACAAGCATTATGTGAGTGTGAGAGAGACATAACTTTACCGATGCTGCCACTTGTACATATTTGCATGTAGGCACAAAATATGAACCACTTAAGTCTCCTTCAATCTAGCTTCAACATTTCTAACGAAACCAAAGTAATTAAAATGATGTTGAAAAGCCGCGTATTATTTGAAACTAATAAGTAAATACTTTTCACTTAAACATTAAACGATAATACCTCAAAATCAAAGTTTATTGTAATTGCGAATTTATGACATGGTTCTATTACTACTCGTAAGAAGAAACTTACGAGAGCTACAAACAAAAACATTAACATTTCCATGGATAGTATAACTTAAGTTTAAGGTTTAACTTTAGCATCATAATTCTTATTGAAAAACCAACTATTTTTAAAAATGAACAGAATACACTTTTTTTCAAAACTCTACTTTATAAGATTTTCGAAAAGACCTCCACCTTGCGCAAGGCAGTAACCCAATCTGTGATAAAATTCAGTTCGGGTGTTTTCTAACATTTCTCGGGTGATGCTGCTTAAAGAGTCTGTAATTTTGACACGCAGTTCGTCCAAATTGTTAGCACGTTTATGCCTGTGCCCCTAAATTTGCTTGGATACGTATCCCCAAACAAAAAGTCGTTCGGCGCGATATCAGGTGAGAGTGGAGGATATTTAATGGTACCTTTTCCACTAATAATACGGTTAGGGAACGTAGTTTCCAAAAACTGTTGAACTCATTGCAGTATGAGCAGGCAGACATCTTCTTGATACCAAATGTCATCAAAATTTATATTGAGGTGTTGAACAGCTGACACTATCTGGCTTCTCAACAGTTTCCGTTGATAAAAAATGACAAATTGTGAAATTGTCTAAAATTCCTGCCCACACATTAACTCTTTGGGGGTATTGTGTCCGGCAAGGAATACTAATATGTTTGTTTTCCCGAGAGTAACCAACAGCGACAAGCGGATTGTGATGGCCATGTAAGTTAAAAGAACACTCGTCGGTAAACAAAATATTTTCAATAAATCTTTCGTTTTCATTAACCCGATTCATCATATCTTCACAAAATTCTATACGCTTTTGATGATATTCTGGAAAAAAGTACTTGTGTAGTTTGTAACTTATAGCAACGGTATTTATTCCTTTTCAAGATATTGCGAACTATTCTTGGTTCAATATTTATTTCTTCACCAATTTTGGTACTATTGTACGGCAAATTAGTTTCTGCTAAACTACACACTGCAATTCCTTGGATAAGCGCTCTTCGCTTAAGTTACGACCAGGATCCTCACCATCATTACCATCAATGGTACTGCATTTTCTACAACTATTTAAACACCCACATCTTTCAAATTTACAAACAATACGTATAATCTTACTTTCTGATGGAATTGGCAGGTTTCCCATTATTTCCTGTGCAGTGCTTCCTGAGTAATACCACTTAATAATCTGTATTTTTCCTTCAGTGGAATACATGAGTATTGTGTCGGACTTTCAATTCTCGTTGACTATAGCAATTAAATGTGTCCTTGGTACTAGCCTACTCAAAAGACGCATTTCAGCGCTTTTAGTTAGTTGTGTATTCTATCTCACTTAGCACGTGAACTGATAGTAGTGTCTTTGTTTTACTTGTTATAAGCCAGACCTGCGACAAATTTTTTCCATACCTGTATATTTTATATAATTACTTTTTGACAAAGGATATTCCATTATTAAGATTGGCGTTTAATGTACAGCACATGTTTACAATAGAGTAACAAGTAAAAACCTTTCAATAGTTTATTACATAACTCTTATTATTTTGTCTGTCTATTATTGGTGTTGAAAGAAGAAGAGCAACCATGGATAACTTTTTTAACTTTGTGTAAGTCTCAAAAATCCTGTTTCAGCTTTTATGGCTAATCATGGATTTGTGTAACTGTGAAGTTAGCCATTGTTTCTTGAATATCACGACCTTATGAAATCAGGAAATAAGATATAGTCCAGTGAAAATAGACATTTAGAATAAATAAAATTACCAATAAAAATTAAAGTCTTATAATTACAGGATTAAAGTGGAACGGATTATTATTGATTTCGGGAAAATTGTAGTCTGACTAATAATCTTCATCTTCCCCATCTACTTCCTTTCCTTTCCCAATTTCTATAGATTGTTCTAAGAATAAATATGTTTCATCATTGATTGTATAGGAATCATCCAATGATGTGTTTGATACAACATTGGACCAATGTTGTCCTTGATAATTAGTACTTGCTGGTAAACAAAATAATCTCTGCCCTTTATCGCCTCAATTATGACTACCACCCTTCTTTCTATTACAAAAGGTACTGTTGATGAGTATTTCTGTAGCAGGTGGGGATTGAGTTTGAATTGGCTCCAAACCGTTATCTATTAATTTCCAACTTTTGCAACGAAACATTTTATTGAAAGAACTTTATTTATTTGTGAAATAGGCTCTCCTGTTATAACCTTTTGGAATAAAAATTTCAATGATACCTATTATGCTATGACCATCTTAAGTAAATGCATTTAAATCAGAATTGTCTGCAACATATTGACTAAACGTACCAGTCTTTGGCAGTGTGATATGAGATTGTCGAAGGAGAACTGTGCTGTATCATAAATTATTATTGTTGTAATCTATATTTGAAAGGTCCTGGCCGAAGTGTAGTCATGATGCAGTGGTTGATAGGTGTGTATATATTAATTTCAAGTGTTCTTAAGTGGTCCAAAAGTAAATCGCCCCAAAGGTTTACGCACGACTACATTACAATACGATAACTATAACCAAATTTCTTTGAAGTAACCATCATTATTACCCATTTTGTAATGGGCCTCACGTTGGGGATTGTTTTGAACGGACGTATTACCTGCGATTATTACCTTGCCTGCATACATCTGGCTACAAAGAATAATATTTGGGTTCTTTTTAAATCTGTTATAATTTCAAAATTATTGAGTAAAGATTTTATATTGTTTTTATGAAAATGTGAAACGATTCAACGTCAACTAAGTGATTTTCATTTATAAAGATAACATTCATTAACTAAACTTTACTTTTATTGTTATAACATTTCTGTTCGTGTGAATGAACTTTAATAATTACTCAAAAATTCCTTTTTCCTTTTATCGGGACGCTCCAGCTAGCTTAATAATGCGATAAATGGTTATTGTTATCATTAATCAAAATTATCCTCAATTTGATGTTATTAATTTCGTATCTTTTGCAATTAATTGAGCTTGATTTCTTCAGTATTTACACACGCAGTGTTTGTATAAGATTTTGAGATCTATAACAGTCAATAATAAAAATGAATCAAAAGTGATAATAAGTCAATTAAGTCAAATCCTAAATGTCGATTGTTTTGTTTACAGTATCATATATAAAACTCAAACCTGTAATGTAAAACAATATACTTAAAACTAACATTACCAGTAAAATCTTTATCAGAATTAAACGTATTGTTTGTCGTTTCACTTTGATATTCAAATTTAAAGTTTTTAGAAAATAAAACATAAACGTTTTATTTATTCACACAATCAAAAGGTTCTTACTTATTATTTCCGTTGATAGCGGATGATGTAACTCGGCGTTTCTTGAATCGGTAAAGAAGCCTCGTTTAGGTTGATGGCTGATCTTCCGATGATTTCACTTTTCCGTCACTCTGGAACCGTTCTCCTTTATTCTCCGTACACCTTTGGAATAAATGAATGCGCTTCTGATTTTTTTCTCACAGTTTAATGATTTTTTTAAACAGTTGCTTGATATATTTACACTATCCAGTTTTTACTTAATTGTTCAGTTTTAACTACAAATAGCTTGCGCAAGAAAATGCAAGCGAGCTACGAACGGCTATGCTTTTAATCATCAATGTCTTTATTTATTATATTTTCTATATCGATCTGTTAACTCGGTCGATTGTCTTATTGTACATTTATCACTCGCTATCAAAACATCAACTTGGAACACTTTCAATACGCACTTAAAACGCTTTTTATTATTAGTTATCGCTTTTCAACCGTTTGATTATTTTCAATTCAACCAACTCTGATCGCTTACTTAGCGCGACTGACTCACAAATACACATCATTATAACAGCGTTTCTACTTGCTCCCTTTTAAAAAACAGTCATACCCGCAAATTACCGCGTATATTTAAAAGATTTCCAATTTACTATGCAAATACTCATCGAAACAAGCTCAAGCTTTTTATCTTAATATTAATTATGTTCAAATAAAAATAACCAATAACCATTTTTATTCAAATATATTAACAATACAATTATTGCAATTAGGCTCTTGTACTTGTTTCCATGGTGATGCACCAATACATACCATTAAGAGTGATAAATGTATTTTTGTATGTATGTAAACAATTAACATTATAATTCATTTAAATATTCAATATTGTAATCGTGCATAAAATTTTGTATGCATTGCGAGCATAATTAGCTTTTATGGTCTTACGGCGCTTCCGTAGTCATCGCGCTAGCGCGCTAAGGCTCAAAACGGTGCCTCGGACCATAAAAACCATATATGTCAGGAATATCGCTGTTAATATTTTAATACATTTGACCACGCATCTTCATCCAAAATCATATAATTTGTACTTATTTTACTGTATGAGTCACACAAACCAATACTTCTATGTTTCTGCTTAGTATATCGAACTCTCGGTGTAGCATACAGACCGCGTATGAGTGCATAATAGTTTAACATCGAAAAATCTTCGTAAAAAAAGTATTTAAACCGTTTATGAGGACAATTTATGATTTACATCTTTTGGCTAACCTATTTTTACGAGAATACATACCGTTTGCGAGAAATATGCGAAAAACCGATATTTTCGACGTTTGACTTTGAATAAAATATTACGATGATCGATGAAGAATTTTGATATTTTGTTGGTAATAGTGTATTTAGAAGCAGTTATATGCGGATTATTCCTATTTGATTATTTATTTTTGCCTATTTTGACTGGACTAATAACAAGGGTCCTAATGAAATATGCCGTCATGTAAATATATCGGAATATACTCTAATATTCATATTCATAATATCAATACTCATGGTAATAAACATACTTAACTTACCAAACGATCTGATGAAGTATCCGTAAAAATGTTATTTTTTCCAATTACCTTCGTCTAATCCATATGCGACTCGTCTTCCAAATACTCTTAGTGAACCTGTACTTATTTTCTTAAACCTGAAAATACTGATACTCCGTCGGTACCTACTACTAACATTTGTCCTTAACAGTTATTTATATTTATGAAAAGATATAATTACAATACTAAAATCGGAAATCACTCCACTGCATTACAAGCGTCCAGTGCACGAAATTAGAGAATAAACGATGGGCACGTTAGAATCAGTGGCCATGTATGTGGCGATCATGCAAGGTCTATTCCAACTTTTACTTACGCCTCTTCCTGAACAACTACCACAAAATGGTCAACGCAACTTATATACTTTCTACCAAACACCGCTAACGTTAGTTGTCACCTATTCACAACCTGTGAACTTGTGTGCTTACACAGTTATTCTATAGGTAACCTTAAACCTCTGAGAACTCAAGAGAACTAATTCTTGCTTATACATTCTTCTATCAACTCTCAAATTAGGGCATGCTATCCCTAAGTGCCCAACACCTCATAATTGTTATTGCTATGCGTGTGACGAAACTGGAATTATGTATGATACGTGTTCTACTTGTAGGTAGAGCTTTCCAACTCATCGGAGGACTCAGCTGTATCTTTAATCTCGATATCACATTTTCGGGGATGATGTATTAGTGACGTTATCTTATAGAATTCGTCTTTGCGAATGTGCGCAATGACAAACGTTCTTACCCTAATCTATGAAATTTCGGGCATGTTCTTAAGGAGCTTCTTGATAGGGCGTCTACTCATGCAACCTTTGGAACTTAAGAATGGAGCACATTAATAGGTTTACATCTCTCTCTTCATAGTTTTTCCAGTTTTTGCGCTTGGCAAATGGTATGAAATGTCTCTTACACTGACTGTAGAAGGTAAAACGGTAGCGATTGATGTAGTGGTAATATCAGAACTATCTTAATCGCGTATACTACGCATAGACATATGTCGCGTCACAAACTTCGTTCTTGACGCCATAGTTCCTTTAGTGTCTGATTCTGTTGGTTATTCTTCTTTCGTGGAACACGAAGTACTTACGGAGACTGACCCCATGAAATAATACTATCCGCTGTCTCCAACATATCAAGCTATTGTAAACAAAGAGCCGAAATGGTGTGTTAGCTTCAGGAGTGGTTGATCCATCGAACAGCCCATAGTCTCGCCGTGAATTTATAGTGAAAAAATGTCCAATCTCTCCGTTTTTGCATGGAATTCCTTATATTACCTGTATTCTTGATTGGATGTGTGATGCTCGCTTTCCTCTTAACTTTTACATTCAATCTGATAATTATCAAGCATGTACCTTCTAAACGGTTCACAGCTTTAATCCGAAATTGTTCCGGTGAATGTCAGCTGGTTGGCCCCATCCAATGTGGTAGAATGTGTTGAAGTCACCACTTAAAACACAAGAATGGTGTATAAAGATTACGGTTTTAGACTCACCGTTTCATTTTGAAACTAAAATCATACTTGATATTTTTTGAATTAGCGCTTTGTTTTAATATATTTGGATCAACACAAACGACGACAGAATTGACCGAAAAGCAAATTAAATAAGGAATTTCTTTAAGCGCATCAGAGATTGATTTGCATTTGACATGTACCTTTTAAGTGGAAAATAGTTGTTGAATTTAGTTGTCTTGTGCTTATTTGTCTAATCATTGTAGAAAAGAACGAATTATTGTATTAGAGAGCTGTTCATCGCAAATTATAAGAGTATAGAAATTTAAAAGGAAGGAAACATTCCTGACGGGCTATTCATACAACAGTTTAAACTGGCGAAAGCATTTTAGATAGAGTTTATGCACAGCCCTCAATAATCACACGAGTGTTAGGTTTAGAAGGCGTTTAAAGTTTTACTTGAACAAAATTTACATCCCTTTCACCTACAAAAAGTACTTGCACTATTGCTTCCCTACTATCCTCATGGGATGAATTTCTGTGAATGGTTTTTAAATAAAATTGGACAAGATGCAAGATTTGTCAGAACCTTTTTGACCTCGGACGAGTGCTTTTTTCTCGAAACGGAATAATAAATCAGCATAAGTCTCACAAGTGGTTGGATGAAGACTAACATCCAACTGTAATTAGATCCGATCAACATAGTTTCACCGAAAATATTAGGCTAGGGATAGTAGACGATTACGTAAACGAACCTATCCGTTTTCCTTCAAGACTCACTGGTGAAATATATCTCAACGTTTTAAGACAAGATTTATCGGAATTGTTTGACGACCTACCACTAGACGTTAGGATGAACATGTTTTTTATGCACGATGGTACGCCACCACATTCTACACGAAACGTAACAGAATTTTTAAATGCAAGATTTCCTGGACGTTGGATTGGACAAAACAGTAAAGCACCGTGGCCGGCACGATCGCAGAATTTAAATCCGTTAGATTTCTTTGTATGAGGTTATGTAAAATCCCGTGTTTATGCTGTTGAAATGAATACTCCAGAACAACTTTGAAATGGGATACAGATGGCGTGTCATGAGATTAGTGCCATGCCCAGAATTAGGTATAATTTACTAAAAAGAATGCAAGCTTGTGTTCAAAAAAGAGAACGTTTTGAACAATACAAATAATATAACAAAAAATTTAATTTTATTATGTGTTGTTATATCAATGCAAATATCTCAAAAACTAAGCTCTAATTCGAAAAAATACTAGGTATAATTTTAGTTTCAGAATAAAATGGTGAGTCTGAAATAATAATCATTTTGGCAAAAAAACAAAGGCATACGTTTTTATTTTGATTCTACGCCACGGGACGGAGCCGATTAACTGAAATTCACAGGAATAATTGCAATTAATGAGGCATTAAGGTATACCAGATTTCAATTTAACTTTTATTCTAGTTAAACTTAAACTTAAAAAATCTTCGAATTTTTTTTTTCTAAAACACCCTATACCTCGGTTAGGAAGCATTTCCAGAAACGCATTCATAAGAATTTTTGTTGTCTTATTTTAGAACCAACAATCTCCAGTTTTTGTTTCTTGGTGATTTTAAAATACACCCTGTATATTGAACCCAATATAACTAACGATTTCTCACCTCTTCACCGCAAAAATGTTACGATGGAAAGTTTCGTATCTCATAAATGGTACCTTTAATACGCCAAATAATTGTTCACATTGTAAATGGTCATTTAGCCCCAAACCAATTCTTTGTTACCTAATCTGGGTGTTCCGAATGAATAACAATCATTTTGGCACAATTATAACATTGAAAATACCAAGTATTGTGGAGCCCTAGTTTAGTGACTGGTTACTGAACCAGACTATTGCCGCTGCCGACAATTTGAGGCCCAATACTGTGTTCCCTGTAAAAAATGGGGGTATATTCAGAAAATTATTAGAACAGAATACAAATTTTTATTTCTTCGAGAAAGATAACATACAATCTACTAACAAATCAAAAACTCTATTTTTCTATTATATTCAACAATGCCATTAGCAAATTACGTTCTTGGATCAAGACGTTGAGTTTTTAAAAACTAAGTTACAAGTTTTATTTGAATAATTTATACAATAACACCTCTTACTACTAACTATATAATAATAATCATCTTTTGTATTGTTACATCTATATATATATATATATATATATATATATATATATATATATATATATATATATGAGACACAAACAATAGTTTAAAATTAGATATTGATAACTGGATGTATATATTATTAATGATATTCCACTAATATTAACTTATGATATAGATTATAACAAGAAATTTAAAGTTAAATATTGATAGCTGGATGTTAGTTAAATATAAATATATTATTAATGATACCTTACTAATATCAACTTATGATTAAATGTGGATTTCGTAACTCCTCCCCTCTTAGACGGAGTTTTCGGGTTTGAAGAAAACTGAAGGTGATGTCCTGTTCTTTTTATAATTATTCGGGATGCGTTTCCGGACTTCAAACAAAATATAAATTGTTAATAAAATTAATAAAATGAACATAACTATATGAGATATCCAATTTGTTGACAGGTTCCCTCCATAAGTGGCATTCAATGTTTGGATCGTGTTGGCTTGGTGTTTTAATTTATATATTTCGTCCAACGGAATATTTTCTATTTTCAGTTTCTTATCTTCTGTCCTTGTTTGTTACTTAATGCTGTTGACTTTTGATAATATTAATAGAACTCCGCTTCTGGTTTTTTCCCTATTACTGAATTTGTAGTCTTGATAAGCGATGCTACAATTTACTGGAACTTTGATTAGGTTGCTTCCCATAAGTGTGGAAAACTCTTCATTTACACATCTTTCCTGATTTGAATTATTTCTTCTGTTACAATTATTAAATATTCATTATTAATTGTGTTTATAATTAAATCTGGTTTTTCTATTATTGTATCATTGCATTTTGCATCCTTTTGATGGATTATACTTGTTATACAGTCATTAGTATTAAACGTTAAATCTTCATTGCTGCATATAAAGGTATCTTCTAATTTGGGGCATTCTTCGTTCATGAATTGATATATTTTTTCTTCAAGAGCCAAATAGGGTTTTTGTGGAATTATGATAGAATTTGTTTTTGTTGGGATCGGGAAAAGTTTATAATATTGGAATACTTTTGGATAGACAATGGGAATTTCTAATATAAAAAGGATATTATTTTTAGTAATATGACAGTTGGATTTTATTATTGAATACCATGAATCTGGTCTTAAATTTAAAATTTCATTTTTTTCATACATTTCCGTTAATTCTAAGATTATTTTATATAGGTCACTTTTTGTCAATATATCTGGATGGGTGATATGTAATTGAGCAAAAGTTATTGCATTTTCTAAATTGTCTAGGAAAGTTATAATTAGGTTTGAATTTATATGGAATTGATTTATTATAGATTGGATCACGATGTATTGGTGTATTTCATTATTGATATCTCTGATCGATTCATTAAGGTTTTCTATATAATTTGATATTTTCTTCTGATTTGAAACAATAATAGCAATGATTCTAGTGTATTTGTTTAACAATTCTTTTGATATTGATATTTGATTATTAATATTTTTTATTATCTTAATTTGATTTTGTTTAAGATTTTTCAAAGCATTATTATATCTTTCACCGTCCTTAGCATCTAATGTTCCAAAAATCCATTTAGAGAACGTTCCACCTACATTTAATAAACCTCTTTTGACTTTTGTATTTTTACTGAATTTAATATTTTCGAACTTTCTTTCTACTTCTAAAATTATTGGTTTTAGGTGTTCATAATTATTTTTTAAATTCTGCATTGCAATGCTATCATTATTTGTAAATATCGAGGAGTTAATATTATTATAGGAATTTATAAAATTAGTAATTTCATTATTTAAATATACTAGATTAATATCATATAGGAGTGAATGTTTACTAGTGACTATTTGACTACTTCCTAGGTTGAATGGCAATATGCCAGGTGAATCATTAATTCTTGAGATTTTTACATTCTGTGATTGTATCCATACTATCAAACTCAGGATTACCGTTATTCGTAACATTCTGTAACAAAGAAGGTCCTTTTAGTTCTTTGATATGTACAATTTCAGTTTTGTTGTTATTTTTTATTTTGACTGTATTATTATCTAATAGTTGGATTATTTTATATGGCCCGATATATTTATTATTTTTCTTATTTCTATTAAGAGAATTTTTCTTATATACTATTTGGTCTAAAATAAAACTATCATTAATATCACCATGGATATTCTTTTTATTTACAATCTTTTCTTTACTACTGTGAATTGTTTGTTGTATTTTGTGATAAACTAAATCAATTTTCTTTTTATGATTTTCAACGTAATCAGAATAGAATGTATTTGAATCGAATATGCTGGCGTCTCTTAGATTAGTGTGTCCGTACACAAGTTCAAACGGTGTGAAATTAGTTGTACTATGGATTGAATTGTTATAACCTAACACGGCATAGTCTATATTAGTTTTTTCTGTAGGGTAAACTTCTTTTAAAATTCTTAAATGTTCAATTAATGTTGAATGGAGTCTTTCAATAATTGAATTTGATTCATGATGACCTGGTGTCGTAAAATGTACATCAATTTTATGTAATTTAAGTAATTCTTTTATTGTTTCGTTGTTAAATTCTTTTCCACAATCTAGTACAATTTTGTTTGGTATTCTAAATTTTGAAAAGTAAGTTATTAAAGCTTCACAAACATTTATCGCTGTTTTTCCCGTTATCTGTATAGCTTGTACAAATTTTGAAAAGCGTCTATTATCGTTAAATAAGTTTTTGAGTCAAAAAAGAATATATCTATATGACATATTTCGAAAGGTTTTGATGGGGTTTCTGTTAATGTTAGGGGTACGTATGGTGGTCTTCTGTCATATTTGGTTTTTTTGCAAATATCGCACACATTTATATATGCAGATATGTCTGTTTTCATACTTATCCAGTGATAGTTACGTTTTAAATATTCAAAGGTTTCATTTATACCACGGTGATTCGTTTTACCTTCATGGTGGTTAACTGGAATTTTTACTACTTTCTTTGTCATTGGTGGTATTTCGATTATGTGATTAATTTCTTTATTATTGTAATTTAATGGAATGTTAACCAAAGGCGTAATTATAATTTCATTACTTATATCTATGTTTGCCTTTAATTGGTATAAAAGATCCATACCAATTAAACCATCGTATTTTGTACTAAATTTAAAAAGATAAAATTTGTGATTTTCGTTCACTTTAAATATTTTAAAAACGGGTATAATGGCTACTTCATTGTGAAATGTGACACCGTGTGATGTTTGGATATTAAGGTAAGTCATGGTATAAATTATTTAGATTAATTAGGTTGTGGGGTAATTGGAAATGACCTCGTGAAAATTTTCATTTTGATCTACATCGTTTCCTAATCTACTTGTACTTGCTACATTATCATTTTGATTTACATATTCTTCTTGATCTAAGTTATACAATCTGTTTTGGTTTTTGGGAAAATTTGAATTTCTTGTTGTCGTAGACATTGGTTGAGGAAAATTTGAATTTCTTGTCGTTGTAGACATTGGTTGGGGTTTATATTGAGGAACATAATTACCTGGAGGTTTAAAAACGTTATTTTGTTTTCCGAATACGTCTTTATTTGAAAAATACTTTCGTGGTGGTGGATTTTGCATAGGTCGAATATTTATTGGTTGTGATGGGAATGGTTGATTAAAACTAGCATTTTGTGGATTAGAATATGTGGGTGATGAATTTCTAAAGTGGTTACTATGATTTTGTGAATGATTTTGTTTTAAATGTGTTGGTTGGAACATTTTATTTGAAGGAAAATGATTTTTCCGTTGATATAATGCAAAATTTTCTTCTTCGACTACATAGGATAATGCGAGTTCTAAAGTGTTTGGGTTTCTTAATCTGACCATGTCTTGGGTTCGACCTTGTAAACCTCGTATGAATGTTTTTAATGCAAGACTATCATAACTTTTTATTTGGATAGTTCGTTCGGCAATATTTAAATTTTCACTAATTAATTTTGATGCTATTGCACTTCTACATTTTTGTATTCTTTGACCGAATGATACGTATGTTTCGTTTTTTAACGGTTTGGTCATTAATAAATCCTGGACTAAACAATCTATATTTCTTTGATCCCCGAAGCTTAGTCTTAAAAGAGATTTTAAATTTGTCCAGTTCCTAACTTCTGGGCGACTCCCTACTAACATTAAAGCATCTCCTGATAGTTTACTAATTACCGCACTAATTAAAAATGTATGTATAGGATCATCTAATGCTACATTATTTGTGTACGTGCCTATTAATTGATCACAATGTTCGATAAAAATTTCTAAAGTATTAGAATCACCACTAAAACATGGGATTCTATCAATATACAATCTTAACATATTATAATTGGTTGAATTTTGTTGCGTCATTTTAGTATTGTTTCCTAATTTTAAGTTTTTTATTTGATTAATTATCGTTTCGACATCAATTTTGAATGTTCTATAATAAATCAAAGAATTTTCTTATTTGATATAAATTTTACCCAAATATATTAACCTTTGTGTTGACAATTATAAATCCTATTCATGGATTCAATTTTACTGTCATATACTAAATTAAATTAAGGTAGCAAGGATGGCTCTTACCTAGAAGATTGTTTTCACCAATTTCTTCGGATGGACCTCCTTAGAGATGTATTGAGTGGTTGTTTCAAACGGCTGGTTCGCTCGCCCGTAAAGAGTTGATACTCAGGAAGACAGTTCTCGATGAAGGTCTTCTCAGGCTAGGAATCCAATTCTGTTTTCCAATCCTACCGACTGCGCCAATTACGTTCTTGGATCAAGACGTTGAGTTTTTAAATACTAAGTTACAAGTTTTATTTGAATAATTTATACAATAACACCTCTTACTACTAACTATATAATAATAATCATCTTTTGTATTGTTACATCTTATATATATATATATATATATATATATATATATATATATATATATAGAATTGAGACACAAACAATAGTTCAAATTAGATATTGATAACTGGATGTATATATTATTAATGATATTCCACTAATATTAACTTATGATATAGATTATAACAAGAAATTTAAAGTTAAATATTGATAGCTATTAGTTAAATATACATATATTATTAATGATACCTTACTAATATCAACTTATGATTAGATGTGGATTTCGTAACTAGTACCATTTTCGGCACTCCTGGTAGTATCAGAACCAACATCGGTTTTACTATAATAAAACAAGGTACGTTTAGAAAAAAAAACTATTCTACAAGAGATGAAAATTTTAATTTTTTGCAGGATAATAGGATAAAAAATCAGTGTTTATACTTACGATTTATTACACAAGTGTTTTATTATTCTAGACCTGCTTGTTCTCTTACGTCGCCTTGACACAGACGGTTTTACTTTACGGATATTGCATACTGTCAAACGCAGGGAACGAATACGCAATACACGCAATACGCACTGATGATACAGAATAAACTTAAATACAAAAATGAGGATCTTATATCAATTCAAGGTGTACCTACTCTCTTTCTAAATTACATATGGGTTGTTGCATAATAATGAACCAGTAATAGATGTATTTTAATCCTTTGTAATTATGAACTTTAGCTTTCAGTACAGTAAAAGTCATTGAATGAAAAATTTACGTTAAGTACAGTTTGAATAACTAATTTTTCAAAATAACCGTTTGATATTACTTCTTTGGATACATCAATTGTATTTTATACAAATGAGTCATTTTTTTTTAATTTAAAAGCTGCTCGCTGTGTAATGTACATTTTTCTTGTATACCTACCTTAATTACTATTGCCGGAATATACGGGTGTACACCTGTGGTACGCCTATTTGTTAGTATAATTATATTCCCATCTTAATCATCCATACATTTTTTTTTATTGTTTACGGTCATTTTATATTATTCTTTATTATATCCGTATCCTGCCGTCCAGAATAATTACCATTTTTTTTAAAGGCATACTTAGAAGTACTTCGTATTTTACAAATGTTATAATACTTTGGGCAATAACCTTTTTTAAAATAAAAACCGACATGACGAAGTTAATTACATATGGTTTCAGTATGATCAATTTCATTACAGTTGATGCAAAGAAAAACATGCTGTGAGTGTAGGAAGTTTCAACGTTTATCCAACTCTAATGCTATTGTTATCAAAATAATTTTATAATTATTTTTTTAGGGAACATACGTATATGAAATACGTACTTTTATTCTCCCAAATATTTTATGTTAAAAATAATTAATTTTTTGTTTTCATGTTTTAAGGTAGGTAGTGTATCCCCTTAACAGTTCCAAATGTTAATTTGTAGACTTATTTTGAACTTGAATATATAATTCATGTTATATTTACACAGAATGTTTTAATACGTTGCAATTTAATTTCAACCCCTTCAAGTGGCGTAGTTTAATTCTTAATTATATAAATTGTTGTTACAAGATTCATGTTCAAATATGAATAATGTTTACTAACTCAATGTATATTCACGATTTAATAATTAACATAAAACATTCTTTCCCAGTAACTTAATATTTAGCAAAAGTTTAATTCTCCATTCAAATAATAAAAGAAAATTGTAACACAAGTGTGGAAATAAAATTTTGTTTTACCACTAGTGGCCAAACGAGATTTCAATGTTTAAGGAATACAGTGTAAATAAATGTTAACAACTTGTAAGGAACGCATTGTAAATAAATGATCATTTTATTCAGAAATTACAATTAAGGGAATACAGGGCAAAACGGGGTACTGAGGCATAACGGGGTACCGCCATTTTACCTGACTCCAATTTGAATTATTCCGCCAAATCTCCTGCAAAAGACGCGACGCGAATCTTTCGAGCGTTAGTTTATTTTGTCCGGCATAGCCTGACAAGCGTCGTGCATTGTAAAAGTGGCTCTTACATTTGTCTAAGGTATGTACATTTTTAGAAGAATTATTAACGTTTTGTTTATATTAGACCATTATTGCGTTCATATAGTTTACCCTATCAAGCACATGGCTTAAAAAATTGTTTTCCACTGAATTTTTTTCTTGTTTCATTCTAGCACGTCCTTTGGGGCAAAATGGGGTCAGCGTTTTTCCTAGTCCACGGGGACCCCGCTTTACCCCAAGTAATGAATTTGGATTCATAATATCTTTCCGTTGTTCTCAGGTGGTACGAGAATACACAAGAAAAGCAACTCGTCAGAATTGGGCTGGAGAGTTAGTGAGAGAAACAGTACAGAAGGTTATAGATGACACCATGGGTTATAAAAAAGCAGCCCAGCAATTTAAAGTGCCTCGAACCACATTACCATGCTATGTTGCACAAACGAAAAGAAATATGGGTCAACGTTTAAAATAGCGCAATTAGGGAGCGTCAGAAGTGTGTTTACCGAAGCTCAAGAGTGGATATGTAAAAGATATGGAATCAAGATTATTTGGCTTTAATATTGTAGAGTTAAAGATTTGTTTACCAGTTAGCGATGCCAAACGGTGTTGCAAACAGGTTTTGTGAGTACACTCAAATGGCCGGTCCTGGCTGGATGGAGCATTTTCTTCGAAAGCACCCTACATAACTCTAAGAAAACAGAAGCTGCGTCAGGAGGTAGAGCTGCGGACTTCAAGTAGATTACTGTGAATCAATTTTTTTGTTTGCTTACAAGTATTATCGATAAATATCACTTAACTGCAGATAAAATTTACAATTGTGATGAGACAGGTATTACTTTAAATCCAAAGGGAAACTTGTTGGCTAGCTTGTGGAAGTTATTTTCCTCCTTGCAGAAAAATAATCAGTGTAGTGAAAAATGCTAAGAAAAGAGCTAGACTTAAATTTACAAAATAAATCATCGAAGGAAAAAAATAATGAAGATTCCTCGACGAGGATGCTGTATGCTTTTAATGCCAAGAATTTTATAGTACTTGTAATTCATGCGCAGGTATCGACAGGGATGACGATGAGACTGTGTTCCGACGTTGACTGAACGATCAGTCAACGGTTCCGATTTGAATTTGCTTGCCCCATTTTACCCCTCATATAATCAAAATGGGAAAATAAGTGATTTAAAACAAAAGATAACAATTTAAGTTGCTTATGTAGTAATAGTGTGTGTGTGGTGTGTGTGTGTGTGTGTGTGTGTGTGTGTGTGTGTGCGTGCGTGCGTGTGTGTGTGTGTGTGTGTGTGCGTGCGTGCGTGCGTGCGTGCGTGCGTGCGTGCGTGCGTGCGTGCGTGCGTGCGTGCGTGCGTGCGTGCGTGCGTGCGTGCGTGCGTGCGTGCGTGCGTGCGTGCGTGCGTGCGTGCGTGCGTGCGTGCCTGCGTGGTGTGCGTGCGTGCGTGCTGTGCGTGCGTGCGTGTGCGTGCGTGCGTGCGTGCGTGCGTGCGTGCGTGCGTGCGTGCGTGGGTGTGTGTGTGTGTGTGTGTGTGTGTGTGTGTGTGTGTGTGTGTGTGTGTGTGGTGTGTGTGTGTGTGTGTGTGTGTGTGTGTGCGTGCGTGCGTGCGTGCGTGCGTGCGTGCGTGCGTGCGTGCGTGCTGTGCGTGCGTGCGTGCGTGCGTGCGTGCGGGTGCGGTGTGCGTGCGTGCGTGGGCGCGTGCGCGTGCGTGCGCGGTGCGCGGCGTGCGCGGTGGTGTGGCGTGTGCGCGTGGGTGCGGTGTGGGTGTGCGGTGCGGGTGTGCGGGTGTGCGGGTGTGCGGGTGTGCGGGTGTGCGGGTGTGCGGGTGTGCGGGTGTGCGGGTGTGCGGGTGTGCGGGTGTGGGGTGTGCGGGTGTGCGGGTGTGCGGGTGTGCGGGTGTGCGGGTGTGCGGGTGTGCGGGTGTGCGGGTGTGCGGGTGTGCGGGTGTGCGGGTGTGCGGGTGTGCGGGTGTGCGGGTGTGCGGGTGTGCGGGTGCGCGGGTGCGCGGGTGCGCGGGTGTGCGGGTGTGCGGGTGTGCGGGTGTGCGGGTGTGCGCGTGTGCGGGTGTGCGCGTGTCGGGTGTGCGGGTGTGCGGGTGTGCGGGTGTGCGGGTGTGCGGGTGTGCGGGTGTGCGGGTGTGCGGGTGTGCGGGTGTGCGGGTGTGCGGGTGTGCGGGTGTGCGGGTGTGCGGGTGTGCGGGTGTGCGGGTGTGCGGGTGTGCGGGTGTGCGGGTGTGCGGGTGTGCGGGTGTGCGGGTGTGCGGGTGTGTGTGTGTGCGGTTGTGCGGGTGTGCGGGTGCGCGGGTGCGCGGGTGTGCGGGTGATGCGGGTGTGCGGGTGTGCGGGTGTGCGGGTGTGCGGGTGTGCGGGTGTGCGGGTGTGCGGGTGTGCGGGTGTGCGGGTGTGCGGGTGTGCGGGTGTGCGGGTGTGCGGGTGCGCGGGTGCGCGGGTGCGCGGGTGCGCGGGTGCGCGGGTGCGGTGCGCGGGTACGCGGGTGCGCGGGTGCGCGGGTGCGCGGGTGCGCGGGTGCGCGGGTGCGCGAGTGTGCGCGTGTGCGGGTGTGCGGGTGTGCGGGTGTGCGGGTGTGCGGGTGTGCGGGTGTGCGGGTGTGCGGGTGTGCGGGTGGGGGTGTGCGGGTGTGCGGGTGTGCGGGTGTGCGGGTGTGCGGGTGTGCGGGTGTGCGGGTGTGCGGTGTGCGGGTGTGCGGGTGTGCGGGTGTGCGGGTGTGCGGGCGTGCGGGCGTGCGGGCGTGCGGGTGTGCGGGTGTGCGGGTGTGCGGGTGTGCAGGTGTGCGGGCGTGCGGGTGTGCGGGCGTACGGGTGTGCGGGTGTGCGGGTGTGCGGTGTGCGTGTGCGGGTGTGCGGGTGTGCGGTGTGCGGGTGTCGCGGTGTGCGTGTCGCGTGTCGCGTGTCGCGTGTCGCGTGTCGCGTGTCGCGTGTCGCGTGGTCGCGTGTCGCGTGTCGCGTGTCGCGTGTCGCGTGTCGCGGGTCGCGTGCGTCGCGTCGTCGCGTGTCGCGTGTCGTGTGTGCGTGCGTGCGTGCGTGCGTGCGTGCGTGGTGTGTGTCTATATATATATATATATATATATATATATATATATATATATATTGTAAAGATAATCGAATTCATTGTGTTTACCTTTATAAATACGCACTTTGTATATTTTAAATAGAAGTGTGAGATTGTTTATAGATAAACATGGAGATAAACCTTCCAATTAAAATGAAGAAACATTTTTGTTGAAAAATTTTATTTGCTAATAACTCTGCGGTCACCTACAATAGAAGGATAAATCTACATATACTCAAATATAGTTATTAATGGGTTATGAGGCTATTTCTTAACCTTTACATAGTACATGACATAAGTCTAGCAAAAGTAAAACTATCGATAAGATATAAGTATACTTATTCAATCAGAAACTGCATGTTCCTTTTTCTCATTAACTTCAATGTTGATATTGATTCGTTTAGTGAACTAAAAAAAATATAAATGTACTCATACCTTTAGAGCAAAACAGCATTTTTACCATTGTTACAGTTCTTATTAAGTGGTAATTTAGCAAACCATAATTATTTACGTTATGTCAAATTTATAAGTAAAATGAAATTTAATGGCTTGACATATTTAAGTGCAATTAATTTAGAGTTTAATAATTGCACAGAATAATTATATTACAAAAATCTACACATCCTTTTCAATTACCTACACTGCTATATTGTAACAATAAACTTAAACTACTATGTTTTTAAACGGTGGCCATTGTAACACTTCATGTCCATACCTTCTCGTTATTTCATCTACCTCTATTCGTCGAGATTTAATATCAAGTTCAGTTCTAAGTAGTGTGGGTTTATAACTAATATTTTTTTGTGTTAATCACGAAATCATTTTAGGCTTAAAATTGATCCCTTGAATGCATCGTTAGAGAAAATGAGTTCGCATTTCTACTTTATTTTGTTTTTCCAATATAGCGACGATTAGATTCTTTTTTTAACTTTAATACTAATGTGTGTAATGCACGATTTACACATCTATCACCTAATAAAACATGACTCTCACGGAGTGATGTTGTACAACATATTTCTCATGTATATTTTGGATGTTTCTGGCAAATAGTTCCATTTTGTTTTTTGCGAGGTTGTTTTTTACCTGGATTGGATAAAATTGGATTTGATCTACTATAAGACTTAATATTCTTCACTGCGGCTGCAGATATAGCCAGAGTATTTGCCACACGCTGTAATGTTGCGATTAGAATAATGAAATAAGAAATACTACCTACCTTTTGAATGCAATATATTGAGGTTATGTGCTAAAATTAGAATTAAAATGCATGTTAAACAATAGTAAGGAGTATTTTATTTCTCTTTTCATCGCATGAAACTATTCAATAGCATATGTCGACTGTGTCAAATGCACTTCAAGTATGTTTCTTTATCTTTGTTAAAGACGCTTTTATATGGCAGTATAAACAATTTGGATCACTCGATTCATAATCTAATGACGCAACAATTCTGTCATGGCGAGAATGTATATATACATATATATATATATATATATATATATATATATATATATATATATATACAATTACCTAAATTTGAAAATGACGAAGTTAAATTAATTCGTTTTACAAAAAGATCAGGGTGGTAAAGTAGCGCCCTCGATTCTCCTATCTGGTATGAAATTAAAGGTACAACAATTAATGCTAGTGAGTATTTCTTTATATCACGATATCTATAGTAACAATAAGATTTCTATACTTCATTTTAATCAAAATAAATCTGAAACGCATCGAATGTGATAATTTTCCACAATGACTGAGTTACAAAAACCCTTGTATAAAACACGGTGAAAAATTGCTTGTTTTTTGCACACGATGTGTTTGACCACTCGTTACGCTCACATCTAGTGCAATAAATACGCTTAATATGCAATTTAATATATAAATTGCTATTATTAAGGGGTTTGTTTGATTCCTAAACTAAACTGTTGTTTTTCTCGCTATTAATTCAGATTAATAATTTACTGCTGCAGCTATTCTATAAGTTTCTATTTACGCTTATAAATTTGTGTATGATAATCATATGCATCATGTGTTATTAACAGCATAACACTTAAACACTTTTCGATCACCTGCTGGGAGCAACCGTTTGATCAACACATCCTCTCCCTGGCACGAAGCCACCCTGCTGTTATGTAGGGTTACTTGAGTGCCATTTTTGTTACTCTTCTCGGTCTCACGCTATCGTATTTTTTTTGATATTGAAATGATCACAAATTGAGAATTAAAACTGACGTATCCTTCGCTATTAATTTTATTAAGCTTAATATTGTAGTTCGAATTAAAAGTTTCGGATTGAACCTAAAATGATTTCTGAAAATGTAAACTTTCACCATTATTAAATATTTAATAAAATACTTATCTGTAAATTTGGGAAATTTTTAATTTCTTAAATTATACAATTAAAGTTTCGATTTACAGTTATCTTGTAGATAATGTTTGTTAAAAATTGTTAAAGATGTAGTAAACAATTTTGTCAAATTTGAAATGTTTGAATTTTTCAAATTTGACAAAATTGTTTACTATAACTATACAATTTAATTACAGTTATAAATAATTAAATAAAAATTTTTTATTAATGTCAATTTTGCAAATTGTAAATGTTATGCAAACCTTCCAAGTTTTATAATTAGGGAAACAATTACAATAACGAGTAAAATTACAATAGAGCTTGGAAAAATATCGGATCTAAGTTGCTTTTGTATCGAGTTTCTGTTAACGTCAGTATGGGGCACAGTTTGGAGTTGGTGCCATGAGGCTTTCGGTATAAAGTATACCGATTTGTTTTTGTCGTTAGACTATCATTGCAGAAGGGGGAAAATTTATCTGAATCACAATATGCCCTAAAGTAAAAAGTAAGTGCATGAGTTTGTACGTGAGATAAGTCCGCTGACTACTTGAAATATGTCAATGTAGCTTCTATGTGAAAGCTTGATGTTTACAAAATATGACGCAAGAGTAGAAGTGATGTAAGTGCAGGGGGAGGTTTGTTTTTTTTACGATTAATTGCGAGTCTTAACTTGGACCGCGTCAAGCTAAGCGCGCAGGCTTTCGCCTAAGGTTGTTGTTGCGTGGTGTCGAACCTAGGGAATTGTGACAGGGGATTGTGTGCCTAAGCAACTGTTGGTGAATATCTTAATGGTTCAACTCTCTAGGGATTATATCGACCTATCGGATCTTTTGTGTTAGTAACGAGTTTCGTGAAAGAGGTTGTGTTTACCGTATTAGTGAATTATTTAACGCTTATTGCGAATTGATTTTAACAAACAATAGTTATTGTAGAAACACACCCGTCATCGCGCATAGTATCACCCAGCCTTAACAAACAAAGAACTCACTGTATATAGAACTTTTGTAAATACATATGACAATAAGAGTAAATAAATATAGCTAACTATAATAATACGAGTAAATAATACCAGGTGCAATAGTTAATGCCACCAGGACTTTGAACTGTTAGTTCTGTGTATATTAATTTTATAACTTCAGTAAACAGCTAGTGGAAGCTGATTTTATCCAAGTTGATTTTCGCTGTACAAGGGAGGAGACGGTCAAGAGGAATACCCAGAAAGTAATCTGTTGTCTATTTATTGTGTTGGTGGTGTTTTTGTAATTGACATTCATTCGCTGTATTAGGGAGATATAAGCGGATGAACGTAGTTGTTTTGTTTTTGGATGTTTCAGTCCATTAACGTTTTTTTAACAAACTCCATCCGTCTATTGTACGATTTATTAGTGCTTATATATATATATATATACGAATTTCACGCTGTAAGATTGTTTTAATTGAGCAAGATTGGACCTTCGTATTGGTTTGGAAGTTAATAAGCAACTATATACTAAAAATTTAAAATTACAGTAAGAGTAGAGAAAGCGACCCTGCAGTTTTGGCTCCGTTCAAGCGATTATTGTCCTATATCTCCATTTATAATTTGACGCTTGTGTATTTTGTGTGTATCGTATTTAACTTGGTTTATTTAATATATGAATTAAGAACATTATTTTGTAATCCCCTCCTGACCAGCGAAAAACCATTAAAACGGAAGCTGGAGTTTTATAATTGAAGAATAATACGTTTTAAGTCAAGGTTAATTCATCGACTTGCCTTCTGTCGAAAAGTAAATGGGACCCAATTTGAACCTTTAATTTAATATTTTATACTGTTTTGCTAACTACTTTTTAATTACACTATTAACTTGTTTTAACTAGAATCTAAAAACTCCGCAATTATCGTATATTATTTATTTTAGGATATTCTCACTTTGATGTCACAATTTCAGTGTGTAATCGTACAAATACCACAAACTGCACATTGGCGTAGAGAGAATTTAAAGAAGAATAAGAATTCCCGAAAAAAAATGTCGATGTCGTCATTTCGCAAATTGGTGGAGGCAATTTTTTCAAAAATCCTAGAAAAAAATGCGCATTTAAAAAATAAAGTTGACGTGGCCGAAGATTTTCGTTATGAATGAAAACTACCGAGCAGGTAGTGTAGTAGTGACACGACCTGCTTAGCATTCGGAAGGTAATGGGTCCGATTCCTATTACCGTCTACCTTGTATGAGGTTTTTTGAGGGGGTTTTCCTCATACACATGTAGCGGCATGGTCACTGCGTATACCCACACCATGTGCGGCCACTTACGCGAATGCTGGGGTAATATTTTCCCCCTCAGAACCCTAACTCTATTCCTTCCGATCCTATCCTGACCACACCTATCCTTAATCCCATCATGCATATATACCTAACGTATGTATGTATGCTGGGAATTCATGATTGTGGCTGAAGGAGCTCGAGAAGCTCGAGCAGCCCACCCTCCCCCTAGGGGAAGTAATGAAATACGTTGCCTTTTCCTTTTCCCTTTTGAATGATTAGATATTTTTATATTTGAAGCGATCCAATTGAAACGTTCGCACTATATACATATATATATATATATATATATATATATATATATATATATATATATATATATATATATATATATATATATATATATATATATATATATATATATATATATATATATATATATATATATATATATATATAGAGCGAGTCCCAAAAGTTATGTCTAAATTCATTTAAAGTTCAATGGTTTAGTTTTTGGAGAAACGCCCGGACACGTCGATTCTTATTTTTGACTGCGGTTTATTTAGTGGTAGGTAACATTTTGTATATAGGGTGGCCCAAAAATTAGTTACGATTAACCAACTTGATTTTGTCAGATGGAAACACCTGTTTTTGATTTAATTTTCTGAATCTGCTTTGAATTATGAGTAAATCTCATGTACCATGTTGTATACCTATAGGCAACAGATCTCGAGGAATTTACAATTTAACGTATCAACAATTAAGACCGTATCAAAGAAGGTGGCCTTGTTTTCTGACCAAAGGAACAATTTATTTCAAAAATAAAACAACAAATCAAATCAAATGTTCAAAATGTGCACCATTTGCGGCTTGACAATAGCCAAGGCGATGAAGAAACTCTCTTAGCACTTTTCAACCACTTCTGGAGTTATGGCATGCACTTCTTTGCTCATTTTCTCTTTCAATATCTCCAGATTGTTTAGCCTGTCAACATATACTTTTGATTTGAGATAACCCCACAGAAAAAATCGAATGGGTTTACGTCGGGTGACCTAGCAGGCTTTTCGATAGGTCCTCTCCTTCACATCCACCTAGTAGGAAATGTTTCATCCAAAAGTACACCATTTTGGAACGGACAAATGCTGAAATTCGACGTCAGAAATAAATTGACATACATAACGAAATGAAAAAATCTGGGACTATATATATATATATATATATATATATATATATATATATATATATATATACAGGGTGAGTCATTAGTGCGTCGTCCGAAGATCCTGGCTTTATTATTAAAAATTAAACAAATATTATAGCGCCGATCTATATCAGACTTAAATGTGCATCGAATAAAAATAGTTTCATCCCTATAGGGTGTTCCATAATTGCAAGACCGGACTTAGCTTTGTTTTGTTAAATATAACCCTATATTTATTTAATTTTATTATAATTTCTCATGTTGAATGCTAAAAAACGGTACTTCGTTTTTAAATTTATTTTGTGGCGTTGCCAAGTTAGAGCATTTTTTCTTTAAAAAAGTGAAAATTTATACCTTTACTTAAATTGTTTTGAAGACTTTAATATTAACAGTAGAACTGTAAGGTCTGGCAGACGGGTAAACAAGACCTTGGTCTATCTTTTGACCTACATACTTCCTGATTATACTATACTGGGTGTTTACAAAATATGGTCAATTTTTGCAAATTTTAAATGACAATAACTTTTGCTTTTTAAATGGAACACCCTGTATTTCATTATGTCATCGTGTTCTGTTTTTAATTCTCTTATTTTTTTATTAAGCATGTAATATACCTAACGTTACGCGTTCTCGAAATATTTAAGATTTGTTGCAAAATTAATGACAGTTGTGACAAACTGGACGGTCTATACAAAAGTAATAAAGCAAACAAAAGAATTTGTATTTGAAAAATCATAAATTATTGAGAAAATTATAATAAGTTATAACTAAACCAAATGCTCGATGTGTCCACCATTTTCTTACAAACAGGTGTGAATTCTCCTCAAAAAATAATCTTCAATATTTCGCAGTATATTTTGGTTAACCATTTGAAATGCATTCCGTATTCTAATTTTCATATCTTCTATGGTGGTAGAAGATTCTTGGTATACTAAGCTTTTAATATAACCCCACAGGAAAACATCTAATTTTGTCAAATCAGGAGTCCGAGCTGACCATCCTACTGGCCCTCATCTACTAATCCATTTATTGGGAAACGTTCTGTCTAGATGTTCTCTAACAATGCGACTATAGTGGGGAGGCGCACCATCCTGCTGAAACCACATACTTTGACACATGTCTAACGGCAATTCTTCAAGGAGCGGAGGTAACTCATTTTGAAGTAATTCAAGATATGTTTGACCATTAATGTTTCTTTCAAAAGAGTAAGGTCCAATTATATGGTTCCCTACTATCCCGCTCCACACATTCAAAGACCAGCGAGCGATGCGGATGATCTATTCTTCTAATAGAGTGGGGATTTGTATTGTCATAATAATGGAAATTTTGCCTATTCACAAAACCATTTTTGTGGAAGGTTGCTTCGTCGGTCATCAAAATGTGTTTAAAGAAATCATTGTCCTGTCCTAATCGTTCCAATGCCCACTGGGAGAATTCCAAGCGTCTTTGAAAGCAATTTGCATTCAGCTCTTGGACTAGTTGAAAATGGTATGGATGAAATTTATTTTTTCGAATAATCTTGGAAACACTAGTTTGACTAATACCTAAATCAGCACTGAGGTTTCTTGTGCTAACGTTTGGATTTTCTACTACACTGGTTAGTACCACAAATACGTTTTCTTCGTTTATAACCTTTTTCTTTTGTATTGTACATGTCGTGTTCTTTCAAATATTTCTTTGAGTTTTTCAGATATTCCTGGATCAGGATGCCTGCGCTCAGAAAATCGTTGTTGATAAATTCTGGAAGCAAGAAATTAATTTCTTTCACCTTCACCCGAAGCGTAGACCATGTTAATACATTCATCTTGTGAAAATTTCATTTTTCACACTAAACTGAGGAACTAGTGAATGACGTTTAAGCCAAACGTCAGGAATTATTAATCGCAGGTCTACTGGATGCCCTTTTTACACTTTTGCCATATTATAAAATTATCATTTTAAAAACTCGAATAAGAAGTAAACCTTTGTCCATTAGTGTTTATTGGACCATATTGCCAACAAGACATTTACTACTTGTAAATATTCAAAGCAAAAGTCACGATTATTTTATTAATTTTGCAACAAATCTTAAATATTTCGAGAACACGCAACGTAAGGTATATTACATGCTTAATAAAAAAGTAAGAGAATTAAAAACAGAACACGATGACATGACAAAATACAGGGTGTTCCATTTAAAAAACAAAAGTTATGGTCATTTCAAATTTGCAAAAATTGACCATATTTTGTAAACACCCAGTATAGTATAATCAGGAAATATGAAGGTTAAAAGATAGAGCAAGGCCTTGTTTACCCGTCTGCCAAAACTTACAGTTCTACTGTTAATATTAAAGTCTTCAGAACAATTTAAGTAAAGGTATAAATTTCCACTTTTTTAAAGAAAAAATGCTCTAACTTGGTAACGCCACAAAATAAATTTAAAAACGGAGTACCGTTTTTAGCATTCAACAAGACAAATTATAATAAAATTAAAGAAATATAGGGTTCCATTTAACAAACCTGCAATTATGGAACACCCTATAGGGATGAAACTATTTTTATTCGATGCACATCTAAGCCTGATATAGATCGGCGCTATAACATTTGTTTTATTTTTAATAATAAAGCCAGGATCTTCCGACGGCGCACTAATGACTCACCCTGTATATATATATATATATATATATATATATATATATATATATATATATATATATATATATATATATATATATATATATATTTTTGTATTTATTTGAGAAAAGAAATATTATTATTTTTAATTCAGAATTTTGATCACGAATTAGAGTTAGTTATTTGTCTGTTTAATTTACATTTATTTGCTTTTTTTTATTTTTACTTTGGATTACCGATTCGATCTAGTTGTTTATTTTTATCATTTAAGCTAATAATGATGAATTTAATTTTGTTATACTCCACTTCTAAAGATAATAATGTACTTTCGGATAGATATATGAAATGGTTTCAAATCCAATTGCTAATAAATGCATATTTTACTTAACTAACACATATGTCATAAGTTTATCCAAATGGTGTTTTGCCGGAAAAATTTAATTACTAGGAACACGGTGTTTAATATATGTTGACAACGACACTATTTCCATATCAAAATTTATTAAATAAAACGTAATGAGAGAACGGTTGCAAGGTTGTAAACATTCCATGCATACCAGCTTAATACCATTTACATATTAATCGAATAAATAATTTCAAGCACTTCACTCTGCTTCCTTCATACCTTAATTTCACATTTTCTGAATATTCATTTCACAAAATTCGCTTAACGTATTTATCATTCAGGTATTAATAATAATTAGCACAAAAATGTTTTAAAATTGATGTGTTGGTAGCTATTCATACGATGTCTAAAATCTGAACGTGTTGAATTTAAAATAGTTATCATTTAAAGTTTACTGCTGATTTAGAGTTCTGTTAAGATTTGCCCCCATGAAAAGCATTTACTAACTTTTAAACGGATTTTTAAATAATAAACGTTTTAATTCCATAAAAGTTTGTTTAATGCCCAACTTCTATTGATTTCTCATAAAGTTTTAGGAAGTGTTTCCTGGGTGTACAGTAGCTGATATTATACATAAAGGATGAAATATATCTTGTTCAAAAGTTTGTTTCCGTTTTTTTTTTGTAATTTCCACACATAACAACTTTCAAGGACACGAGTATATTATGAGTCCCACATACGTTAGAAGGTGGAAAGAATGACAGTTAGACATTTTTTATGATCATTATCTTTCAAGTGGCAAACATAAAATGTGTATAAATTGATAACTAGGGAAATATTTTCTGTCTGAATTCATAACTGCGTGATATTACTGCTCCTTTGTATTTCTCAAGAAACTTAAGGCAATCCATCAAGCTCCACATTATTTGGATGACGCCTGTAAGTAGTGTATTTTTTCAAGCCAGAGAACAATTTTCTCCCTCTTTTAGCAATTACCACATTAAATACTCGCTATTTATAAAATTCATTTACTAATTGTAAGCTTAAGTTTAAAACTTAAATGTCAATTAAGAATGAATAACGACTAAAAGCTAAAAAAGGTTTATAATTTTATTTTGGCTTTTCTAATAAATTATCCTAGAAAGAATCCAAACTAGTTTCAAAATAAAGTTTTCGCAAACTACTTATGTCTTAATTAGTTTGTTTTTTATTTTAGTAAACTTTGGTTGGATCCAAACATAAAATACATACTCAGACATAATTTACCTGCATGCTCGCACCACTTATAGATTAATGTTTTTCAAAACATCGGTAAATAGTATTGAGCGGTAAAATTCGTATAACTATTGTTTTACCCCTTTCCTGTTAAGTTTTATAAAACTGTAATATTTATTATTATATGAACATAAACTACTTTGTGGTTACTGTTGCCTAATTATTTGTGAGCGGTAAATCACTATCATACTACATATTTTGTTTTATTTCTATACCATGATCAATATCCTCGCTTGCTTTTAGAACTTCTTTGGTAGAACTGTAATGATCCTAAAAACCTTCGTAATTAGCTTTCCTAACCTGGAAAATGTTTATCTGTTGAAACCTATTTTCTAGTTATTTCCGCAGGTGTATTTCTGTCTTGTTTATAAATCCCACCAGTTGCGCACGTCTTTCCCACTCCCGTCCAATTCCCCTATAAATATCCAACCGTCCGCTTTCCAACCAGGGACCACCTCGAATTCAACGAACTCCTTCCCAACAGCCAATTCACCTTCCGTCCCAACCGAACGTGTCACGAGCCCTTGTTGAAGCTGCTTACGGAAATCGCCTGAGCATTCAATCACAAGTAAGGCAATCTGGCTGTGTTTCTGGACATTAAGAAAGCATTTGCCAGGGTCTGGCACGACGGTCACCTACATAAGATCGGCAACCTCAACATACCCGACCCATTCTCTAAACTCCTACTCTCGTACCTGAGTAATCGGTCAGTTCGGGCCAAAGTAGGAAACACCTCCAATCATTTTCAACCTACAGCAGGCGTACCGCAAGTTTCTGCCTTAGCCCAGATCCTTTACACTATCTTCGCATCCGATATTCCCGAAGTTACACAACCCGGAGTAGTCGTTGGGTAGTTTGTGGGTGACACAGTCTTTTAGGTGAGTTAATCGGAACAACGGAACGGCCTGCCACCTCACATAGAAAACCTTTTGGAACTTCTCCAACTGGGCGAACTGGTGGAGAGCCTCCGTAAATTCCAGCAAAACCCAAACAATACTTTTCCGACATCCAAACTACACCGAAGATAAGTTTCCAAAGCTAGTCAACAACAATGTTTCCCTCACTCTCAATCAAGAAAGGCTCCCACTCCAACAATAAGTCACTTCCTTAAGAATCCTCTTCACCAGAACCCTCAATTGGCTCCCAATGTACAAAGAACACTAAACAGGATAAGAAACCGAGCAAACCTACTGGGAGCTCTCCGCGGTAGACTCAGGGGTTGCTACCACAAAACACCACAGCACACCTACAAAACATATATACGCCCTGTTGTGGATTTCCCAGCACCCATATACACGAACGTAAACCACAATCACCGCTCCTCTATCGCTTCCTGTGAACTCCTAATACTCAGACGCATACACAGGTTACCTTGGAGGTACCCTAACGACCTCACAATACAACACGCAAACATACCACCCATCACACACGGAATACAAACATTACGAAGAAACTTTGCCCACAAAAGAATCTTCGGCCACACAATCCCAACCAGAGAGATCCTTATCACTCCCTACAACTACGGATTTCCTCAATTCCCATGCAAAAAAACCCAAACTAAAATTCAAACACCGTCCCCGCGATCCTAACACAACTCATTGACCACCTCACCGATGAGGTAGAGGAATCCCTAGACAACACTCCATATGACCTCTGCATCCTCCCGTCTATTGTATGACGCCCTAGCACAGTACGCTACACCCAACTAAATAACACGCACACTTTAACCAATTAGCACCTATAATCTAAATATTTCTTTCTTTTTTTTTAACACCAAAAATAACCATATCTCATGATTGTAAACTATACAACTATACAAATCAACACGACACCAACAGAAAAAGAGTGACACGGGCTGAAGAAGAGAAGGACTCCTGAAGAGTCTACGCACAACATCTAAATAAGTAAGAAACCAACCATAAGCATGAGCATACTAAGAAAAAGCTTGCCAAAGCAATTCCATTAGCATTATTATTCTTACAAATATTTTCTCGTGCCCTCCCTTTTTTCCTGTGCTTTTTCGATTATTAATTCCGTCTGGCCGATTTTGTTTTATTTCCCGATACCCGTACCTATTATTACTTATTTCCACCATTTTCTTGCCGAGTATCCAGACCTTGCTACCTAACCCTCAAATCACCTTCAGGGTAGTGAACCCAAAAATCATTCTTAATATGCTTCCCGGGGTACATACCCGAGCAGTACATAGAACTTATTTCTTTGCCAACGTAGGTTTTGGTCCCAAAGGGAAAGTAATAGTGCGTAAGGATCTACATTCCTTCCTTCACAGAGCGATCTCTCTTGAATGACGCCATCCTTTCTTCTCCCCTTCAACTCCAGGATACTTTGTGGTCCGGGTTGGTAATCTCCTGAACTATAAGGGAGTTCCCTACATAGTTATCCTGTTCATTCCTCCCCTCTCACAGCCAATTTTAAAAATTACACATAAAATACAAAAAATAACCATAATAAAATTTATATGAAATTAATGAAACGGGTGTAAAGTCGCTCAATTAGCACACTCCTTACGTTCATGCGTCAAACTCTAAGTTCGGCTTGAACAAATACCTTAGTAGAAATAATTATATATATATATATATATATATATATATATATATATATATATATATATATATATATATATATATATATATATATATAAATGGAAATGTTAAAATATCATTCAAATGGGGATAGGATTCTATTATTGGGAAATTACAAATAAATGTAATTTTAAACTTTGATATGTATTTAATTTTTTTTTTATGAGAATTGCATTCCGAAGTACAACTGGAATTATTAACTGATTTTTTATTATGTGGATTCCACGTTATATCAAATATCTTGTATGTGAAACGAGACTTACTAAAGTTTGCACAATGACGCATGGGTTACGTATTAAATGAAATCAAATACCAAACTGTCAAAATTGTTAAATGGCAACTTCCTAAAAATGTGATCTTAATTTTGTAATTGAAATTGAAATTTTGAAAGAAAACTAAAATTTTTATTGTTTTACAGATGTTTACACAGCTATTGCATAAACATTTACACCTATACATAAAATATAAATGCAGGAAATCACACAAATAATGAATACAAGTTGAAGGGCTATGATTAAAAATTAACTCATATGTGCATCGGCATAACTTCAATAGGATGTGTTGATTCAGCGGGTTCCATTCACACACGTAGGCTCCTTCCAGTCGGTGATCGATGTTATTGATCCGTTCCACTTACTGCTGCAGTACTTCCAATAATTCAACAATGTCCCTCGGATAAATGGTTGCTCTTCTTGTGGTAAATGTGCTTATAATAGCTTAAATCTTTTCACCCAAGCACTTAATTATTAATTATTATATTTATTTCATTGTTGTATTAAAATGCTTCAATTATTTTCGGTTTAAATATTGTTTTAAAGTTGTAAAATTTTTAAATTAACTTCACTTTGCTTTTAGCATCCGATATGGAATATCATTTATTAATATATCGCAGCAGGAAATAAACATCAATTGGAAAAATTGAATAAATTTTATTTTACGAAACGTAACCAAAAATAAATTACAACAACCGAACTTTTTAAAACGTCAAACATAAATCGTAACAACTTCTTAAATTTAAATCGTAATAAATTTTACGAACATGGAAATTTATCGGTAACCTAACTTTATTTAAGATTGTAGGTTAAGAACAATTGTTTCTGAACTCTCGTCTCTACAACAAACTCGTATCAAATTTTCCGATAAAAAACGTGGTTTTAAACTTACGTGTTAACACAAAACACAACACTTTGACCTTTGTCATAAAAATTTAAACTTTGAGAAAGAAATAGAAGAGAGAGCTGCTGTTCTGGAACAATTCCTTATATACCCTCCTGTTAGCTCCAGAAATTTCAATTTTTTTTAAGAATATAAACAAGGTAACCAAGTCTGTGATTGGTAAATCTAAATTTGAAAACCTATCTAAAACATAAATTATGCTATAACTTTCTTAATAAGCTACTGATTTAAATTTTAAAAACAGAAATGAAATCTGCGCAAGATTCCGCACAAAATTATACCTCACTTGATCTGTTAATCTGTTAAAAAATGTACGAGTTGACTTATCCTAAACTAAATTTGCTTATATCTAAAAAAATCTTACTTTCTACACTTAAACTAAATACATATTCGTGATCTGCACGAAAATTTGAATTAGAACACATTTATTCTGTCTCCAAAATCTTAAATTTAGAGGAAAATTCTTTTTTACATAGGAAATTTGTGTAGTTAACCCCATTTTATTTAATTTATGTTCAAATGACCTGTAAAAAGTAAATTATTGCATGGAAATGAGGAAAACCTCCTATTAATCACATTAACAACTTATTCTAAGCTCAATTTACCCTAAAAAACTATAAATTTGCAAAAAACCTTAAATTTAAAACTTAACCTAACTTAATTTAAATGTTCATATAATTTGCGTATTTAACGTCCAAATTATTCAAAATGTTACTCACACAACTTATAAAATTCGTCTTTAATTTTCTCAATGTTCACTTTCCTTGTAGCGTTTAAATATTAGTCACTTTAACGATCCATATTGTTAAACACATTTCTTTAAAAATCTTACACAAAAATGTATCTGCATGTAAATATCCATATATTAAATTGTTATGTAAATTGTGCTTAATGTTTGCGCTACTTTGTCTGTCGCACTTATATTTTCACTACCATTGTGAGTAATAATTAAATCATTGTGGTACTGTAACCCTTTCTCAAATTTTCACATCTTTCCTACATTTTACCTGACTTACAATATGTCTCTAATATAAACATAACTCTAAACTGTGCGATAAACATCTGTAAAATACACAAATGCCAAAATACTTTATGTGAACTGTAAATTTAATGAAATAATATCTGCGAACTTAATCGTACTTACAAATTAACCTCCCTGACATGTTTCTTATGTAGCACAATGCTTTTTATGACTGAACCAACTTGCACAAATCTTATTAAGCTCGTTTCATCAAAACAAATCACTTTCTTTCTATCGCTTATCAAAATACTTCAAATAAATGCAGTGTAAATATACCGTAATTGATATCAAATTGTTCTAAATAAAAATGACAAGCTTAAACTCTCAAATCCCTGTCTTAATCTTATATCTAACTATCTCAATATATATATATATATATATATATATATATATATATATATATATATATATATATATATATATATATATATATATATATATATATATATATATATATATATATATAGGAAAGAAGTGATTGCGTCACATTTAGTAAAGAAAGTGAGTCCCCCACCTCAAGGATATAAATTTCTTAAAATGTTTCGATTGTCTGTATGTCCGCCTGTTGTCTACTTGTCGATCTATACATAAACAAAATAACAGAAAAGCTATGAGGGTTAAGTGCACCAAACATTAAAGTGAATGTTTTGGAAACTCTACAGTAACATTTTCGTGAAAGTTGTTCAACGTGATGACGCATTTTATTCGATCAAAGTTTGCGTTTTTAAAATTTGCTCGAAAATAGATCGTGTCAACGTTTGCAACACTATAGTGGTCTTGAACACATGTCACGTGCGTATGTCACGTACAGGATAAGGTCTCATACAAGTTGCACTTTTGATTATTAACGAATTCCTTATTTTATTAGGACCAGATTGTGTGTAATAAATTTTTGGAGATTAATTAAACATCGGAAATTCCTTAAACGACGTTAAAATTCGTTAATAAATGAGGATTTCTATAATACGTTGAGTAGCGTTTATTTCATTATCTTAAGTATCTAGGAGTCAATGGTGTTATTTAGAATTAACGAGGGATTTTTCTATTAAATTGTATTGAATCAACATTGATATTACAAGTTCATAGGTGGAAGTTTGTTTGGTAAATCAGTGCAACTTTCGTAAGCGTTAGATTTAGATAACTGTGTACAAATTATAAGATCAACCTGTGAATTTATTTTTGATAAATTAACAGTTTGTGTAGGAAAATGATTTCATATAATTTGACGTTATAACTCATTGAAGTGTCTGCTACGAGTGGCGTGGAATTACCAATGGTAATTTAGGTCCTAGAGAACTAGCGTCTCTTTTTACCGGAATGTATATTGTTTGTTTATGTAACACTGGATTTCGGTGATGGAGCTCTTAAATATAGTGAAAAGAGGTTTAATGAGTTACCATATTTGACACTTTCCGTTCTGTTGAGGGTAACTCGCATCATGACTGGAATTATGACATCATTTACGGTTTACTTAAACGTCTTAATACAGTATACTGAGGCAGAAAATATAGTTTAATTATTGCATTAAAATTTGGAAACCTTTACGAAATGTGCTAGTACGTTAAGATTTAAGCTGCACAATCTATTTACTGATCAAGAATGAACAAACGTCCTTGTATTTAGTTGTATTGATTACCAATGTAGATACCGATACGAGATACAAAATTATGTTACGGGCGAAAATATATGGGCGTCAGTATTTTTAATCGACAATCTCAGGGTCTAAATACGTATATGCGAGTATTCCACAGTTAAGTTCAAAACAAACAAAAAACTTGTTTACCTTACGTCGCATGAAACCAGGTGAACCAATAAATTAAAAGCATAGATCCGGCGTTTCCTGTAAATCTTCAAAATATTTGTACGCAATCACAATAAAATGACGTGATAATAGATCAGTTGATCAGTCATCAACCAGATTTGCTCTGTTCTTACGTTACGTTAAATATTAAAATAAAAAAATAATAAAAATAAAAAATAGGCAATAATCTAGCAAAAAAATCTCTCACAAGTTATCACGTTAAAAAACTCTCATCACAATCATAAAAAAGTAAATGAACGTTGCCGTTGCAAGGTTGTGTAAATCAAAAATTTCCATAAAAAAATCAACCGCCCAGTTACTTGAACGTATTCAAAATATCTTATCCTTTAAATTTAGTACACGCAAATAATAATAACCCTGTGAAGAAGGAACGACACCAATACAATCTTACAACTTAATAACGAAATAATACTCTCAGTTCCATTAACACCATTAACATGCTATAACAATAACAGAGAATCGGTACAGTTATCCTCAAAGCACAAACATATCTACTTCCAGAAGGAAGTAAAACGCAACCTTTCTTACGAAAAACCCTAATTATTAAATCGGAATGACCGCTAGCAAGGTTCAAATTCCCAAAATCATCTATTTTAATTACATTAATTTTAGTTTAACACCTCAAAGGCATAATACTGTCGTCGAAATCATAAATTTGACAAACATTCTTAATGTGATAAGAATAATAAAAATTACGCACAATATGTAATATTACAATAGACGGATGAATACACTTTAGTAAAATTATCTTAACAGTCTAAAGGGATTTATTCTTAAACTATACACAAAAGGAAGCGTATTCATCTGCCCCAATAAATACAAAAAAAATCCATTAAAATTACCAAAAACAAACAAAGAAAAGTAATGACCTTAATTTTCACAAAATTGATCAATCTAAACCCTTCCTTTCCTTCTCTCAACGGTAAATGCAATTCTCATACCATTAGCCCTTTGGTAATTTATCGGCGGATACCAATAATACTTCAATCTCCTTAGCACGGCTTCCAGTACGCCAACTTCACTGTAGACGAATTCCAACTGTTCGACTATTTTCAAATTATATTTACACGAATTTAATGGCTAAATATTTATGACAAAACCTGGTTATTTAATAATTTGTTCGTGTGGTTTAACATATATACACAAATGTTAATTCATTTACAAAACGTTCTTTATATTTTATAAAACCACACGCACACGCACACGGACACGCACACACATGCACACGGATACGTACACCAACACGCACACACGCACGCATTCCCACGGGCACACGTACAAGTACACATACACGTACACGTACACGTACACGTACACGTACACGTACACGTACACGTACACGTACAGTACACGTACGTACGTACACGTACGTACACGTACACGTACACGTACACGTACACGTACGTACACGTACACGTACGACGTACACGTACACGTACAGTACACGTAACGTACGTACGTACACGTACTACGTACACGTACACGTACACGTACACGTACACGTACACGTACACGTACACGTACACGTACACGTACCACTACAGCACGCACAGCTCACGCACAGCACGCACACGCACACGCACACGCCACGCACAGCACTCCACATCGCACGCACACGCACACGCACGGCACACGCATACCGCACGCGCACGAACACGTAACCGTACAGCGTACAGTACGTCACGTACAGTACACGTACACGTACACGTACACGTACGTACACGTACACGTACGACGTATACGTACGTACACGTACGTACAGTACGTACCACGTACACGTACACGTACACGTAACGTACAGTACACGTACACGTACACGTACGACGTACACGTACACGTCACGTACACGTCACGTCACGTACACGTCACGTACACGTACACGTACGTACACGTACACGTACACGCGTACGTACACTCACGTCACGTACGTACACGTCACGTACACGTACACGTACACGTACACACACACACACGCACACGCACACACACGTGCACGACAAGCACGCCACGCACACCACACTGCACGCACAAGCACACGCACCCGACCACACGAACCGTACACGTACGTACGTAACGACACGTACACGACGTACACGTACACGTACACACGACGTACACGTACGTACACACATACAACACACACGCACGCTCACGCACACGTGCACGCACAGCCACGCCACGCACACGTGCACGCACGAGCACACGCACACCGCACGCACACGAACCCGTACACGTACACGTACACGTACACGTACACACGTACACGTACACGTACACGTACACGTACTCGTACACGTACACGTGCACGTACACGTACACGTACACGTGCACGTGCACGTACACGTACACGTACACGTAACGTAAACGTACACGTACACGTAACGTAAACGTACACGTACACGTACACGTACAGGAACACGTACACGTACACGTAACGTACCGTACACGTACACGTACACGTACACGTACACATACACGTACACGTACACGTACACGTACACGTACACGTACACGTACACGTACACGTACCGTACGTACGTATCGTACACGTACTACGACGTCACGTACACGACGTACACGTACACGTACGTACACGTACATACACGTACACGTACCCGCACACGCACACGCCACGCTCACGCACGAGCACACCACACACGCACGCACACGACCGACGACACGCACACGCACACGACACGACGACACACGCACACCGCACGCGCACGAACACGTAACCGTACACGTACATGTACACGTACACATACACGTACACGTACACGTACACGTACACGTACACGTACGTACGTAACGTACACGTACCGTACGTACACGTACACGTACACGTACACGTACACGTACACGTAACGACACGTACACGTACACGTACACGTGACGTACACGTACGTACGTACACGTACACGTACGTACACGTCACGTACACTACACGTACACGTACACGTACACGTACACGTACGCACGTACGACACGTCACGTACAGACACATCCACACACGCACACGCTCACGCACACACGTGCACGCACAAGCACGCACGCCACGCACACATCACACGTGCACGCACAAGCACACGCACACCGCACGCACACGAACCCGTACACGTACACGTACACGTACACGTACACGTACACGTACACGTACACGTACACGTACACGTACACGTACACGTACACGTACACGTACACGTACACACATACAAACACACACGCACACGCTCACGCACACACACGTGCACGCACAAGCACACGCTCACGCACACACACACGTGCACGCACAAGCACACGCACACGAACCCGTACACGTACACGTACACGTACACGTACACGTACACGTACACGTACACGTACACACACGCACACGTACACGTACACGTACACACCGTACCGTGACACGTACGTGCACGTACACGTACACGTACTCGTACACGTACACGTGCACGTGCACGTACACGTACACGTACACGTACACGTACACGTACACGTAACGTAAACGTACACGTACACGTACACGTACACGTACACGTACACGTACAAGTACACGTACACGTACACGTACACGTACATATACACTTATACGTACACGCACACGCACACGCTCACACGCACACACACACGCACACGCACACGCACAAGCACACGCACACGCACAAGCACACGCACACGCACACGCCCACGCACACACACGCACACGCACACGCACACGCACAAGCACACGCACATGCACACGCGCACGCATGCGCACGTGCACACAGAGAAAAACTCAATATAACATTTTCCTTTAAACATGATGTTTTTCTTATCAGGTGTTCACAAACAAAAAAAAGTCAACAATATAGTTATTTAAAAAAAATTAAAATGAAGTTTTTTCCTTTTGAGCTACAAGGCCTGTTGTTAAACATTAAAAGAAACGTTTATTAATACATTCGAATTCTCACAATTTGCGTAAGTGAAAATACATTCTGAACTTATTTTAGATCTTGATTTAAAAAGAAATACGTCTTTTAGTTTTAAACTATGCACAGCCACAACAATAATTATCTTTAAATAAGCGACACATTTAAAGGTTGTTCACTTTTCATCAGATTTGTCATAAAAATTAGAACACTCTAAGGTATTATCTCAATGATTATTAAAATACTGACTACCTTCCAACATACTCTTTTAAATCCATTGAGAGAAACATGGTTAGGAACTTTTAATGTAATAGCTGTCAGATTTTACATTTCACATCCGCTTAAATTAATGAAAAAAAAAATGACCTATTTTAATCACCAGGCGCCGAAAATTGAGGAAAATATTGCACATTTTTAATAATGAGATGTATCCATTCTTGTTATTAACAGTACAGCTTTGACAGGGGTAGATCACTAGAATATAGCAGTAATTTTAGTAGATTTCTTCAAAGCGATTGATTCTTCTGAACACAATTTACTGTTAGCTAAATTACATTTTGTCGAATATTCTAATGACATTACACAGTAGTTTCATTATCTTGATCAAAGGATGTAATATATTGAAACAGAATGTGATTGTAAATTTCAAACTTTAAAATCCGTATTGTTAAATAGACGAGTGATGCAGGGTTTATATTAGCATTGATATTTCTGAAATGAATTCTATTTTATTAATTTCTTTTTTTTTTGGTACAAATTTACGTGTGATACTCCTTTACGAAATACAATTTGATTGAAGAAATTAAACTAGTTAACTTAAGATTTAAAAAATAGTGAATTGCTCCACATACTACTTACTCTCTCCATATCAACCGTCTTAAACCTTCTGTGATTGTGCTAGGTACATTTTACTCCTTACATAGTCTAACTCGCTACGAGTGTTAGTATAGTACTAGAGAAATCAATTTCAAATTTATCCAATATTATTTTAGGTTCAAATATTAACTATCACTTAAAATTTACTTACCATATGATGCAATTAATTTAACCGGCCTATGGCAAATTAAGATAAATTTACGTACTCATATTCCTCCTACATTATCTAAAAGGCTTCTTGGAAATTCTGTAGCACCTTCTTCGTCCAATTACTGTGACGTGGTGTATGGTCATTGTCTCGATGTTGCGAACTGTGACAGAATCAAAAAGGTATAACATTTTCCCACTAGATATGCATTTAACGTCAAACGATTTGATCAAATTACTTGTGGTCATAAACGGCACTCTACTTTAAACATGATCCACCGACGCCATTTACATTTCACTCATTCCAAATGCAATCTTAGTTGTGCTTGACTATCATACCTTTTTACCAAATTACAATACGTGACATCCATGCGTAGCGTACGCAGATGGCACATACCTAGGATAAACGCTTTAATCACACTAAAACTGTTACAAACATCGTTTCATAGAGTGTAACTTTATAACGAATTGCCTAGCAAAAAATGCTCATTTAAAACAAATACAAGGAATATCTTATTAATTCAAAATCAGTGCTGCACTTGACTTCACTCTTAGATAGTTTTTACAATATTTCAAAAATATTTGTAACTTTACCATTTCTAAAAATTATTATTAATTTTATTAAATGGATAAATAAAAAGTTTACCTCGAGTAGGATTTGAACCTACGACATGTACTTTGCTAGAGTACCGCTCTAACCAACTGAGGTTTCCAGATTCAAGTCCTAATCGATGTAAATGTTGTCTTTATGTATGTAGAACTGATGTAAATTCCAAATGTAATGAGTTTACAATTAAATTATTAGGTTGATGAATAAGTAATGGCGTTTTTCATTCTAAAATTTTACTACAAAAATTTACAACATATTTATCAATCATATATTCTCGTTATTATTAACGATTTCCTCTCAGCGTTCAGCAAGTTGCTCGATACCTCTACGGTAAAACTCGTTCGGCCTTGACACAAAAAAATTATTCAACGAAGTCTGTAATTCCACATCATTATTGAACTAAACACCCTGCAAACTGTTCGAAAGTTATCGAAATAGGTGAAAATCTGACGGAGTCAAATCAGGAAAATATGGAGGGCGCTGCAATACTTCCCAACCAAGCGTTTGAATTGTTCTCCTTGTCATATTAGTAATGTGAAGACGAGCGTTATCGCGATGAAGAAGATGGTCATGCTGCCGATGGGGTCGTTTTTCCCGAATAGCTTCGTAGAGGCGATGCATTTGTTCAATATATAGCTCTGCATTGATTGTTTGGTTACGCCCGAACAATTTATAGTGAATGATACCTTCCCGGTCCCACCAAACGCATAAAACCGTCTTTCGGGGGTGAAGTTCTTGTTTCGCTCTAGGCGTTGCTTGTTCATTGGGACTTAGCGACTGTTTTCTCTGCTTCATATTCACATATAAACACCATTTCTGGTCGCCGGTAACGATTAAGTAGAGGAACCTCTGATTCTGACCATGAGTAGCACGATTCCGAACGAGCAAATTATGGAACGTTGATTCTTGTTGTTCTCGCTTAAAACATGAGGAATCCAAGCGCCAAGTTTCTGAACTTTTCCTACGGATTTCAGATGTCGAAATATCGTTGATTGGTCACATTCCATTTACTCGACCAACTCCCTGGTTGATTGGCGAGAATTTTCATGACGAAGTTGATTCAATCGCTTTTCATCGAACCTGACAAGGCGTCCTGAACGATTCATATCATTAATGTTGAAAATTACTCTTTTGAAACGTTTAAACCAATTTTGTGCCATCCTAACAGGCATTGCATCTTCACCGTAAACATCGCAAATCTCACGAGCAGCCTCACTGGATTTGGCACCTCGACTAAACGTAAAAAGAAGATAATGTCGGTAATGTTGGTTTTTCTCTGCTTGACATTCTGTTATAATAAGGTTAAACTTTAACAATTAAGAACCAATAATTCTCTGAAGAGCTGAATATTGGGTAGTCAAAATTTTGTTATTTCAGAGCCAACTTTTAAATTAAAAAAAAAGCCATTACTTGTGCATCAACCTAATACTTATATTAATGGAATGTGAGCCTGCAATATCGCAAGGATTCACACATACCAAAGCAAAGTTTTGAAATCTTAAATTTTATTAAATACGTAAGTAAATAACTACCTCGAGTAGAATTTCAACCTACGACATTAATGGAACGTGAGCCTGAAATATCGCAAGGATTCACACAATTATATTATTTAGGTATAGGGAATGATGAATATAAATAACAACATCAAAGAAGTCGAATGACTTTATAATAAACGAGGCGTTGCGTTTCAAAACATTGAGGACTTTCGAGATGAGGCACAAAGGTTTCCGAATACATGGAAACCTCTACTTAAAGAAAAAATCTTCCCAATGATAGGAATATCACAAGCAAAACAATTGAAAGCTCAACTACGGAACACCAACGCTAGAAGGTAACAGTGACAGGTGCATACAGAAGTGCAAAAGCTGCATTTGTGCCAAATGCGTTTAGCAATTGGAAGTGTTTCTGACAGTAGTCGATCCAATCTAAGGACCAAGGTTGCGCACTAGATGTAGTGAGCTAATCGTTTCCGATCTTTATTGTTAGTGTGTACGTCATACTACTTGTAATAATTATTTTTAAAGCATAAGTGAGAGTGCAATGCAATTATCCCCTCCTCTTCCCTGCCTCTTTCATTCCATCTCTCTCACTCTCTCCTCTCTCCTCCCTTCTCTCTCTCTCTCTCTCTCTATCTATCTATCCATCTATTATATATATATATATATATATATATATATATATATACAGGGTGAGTCACGAGGAACTGTAGATACTTCTACCATAAGTAGGGGCACATTAAGAAATGTCTTATTGTTTTGTTCATTAATATACATGGTGAATTATGGATCTTGACCAAAACAATGTTTCGTCATATCTTTTCAATGATTAAGTCGATTTGTCTCATTTTTTGGTGAAAGTGTGTATTCGTGTATAGCAACTAACTGACATATTCAGAATTAAAAAAATCCAGGACCGTCTTCGTGAAAATTTGTGGAACTGCTGTATATTATTTCTCTAAAATCTGATATAATTTTTTCAGAGCGCATTAATAGACAGTTAAACCTAAGTATTTGAATCTTTTGTTACACTTACCTCACATTTTCAATTAAAGATTCATTTTAGAGTCAAATTGAAAATTGGCAATAATGAAATATCTTACTGTATAATAATGTTTAGTTATTAAAAAGAAATCTTTAAAATAAAGAGTAACGACACACACTGTGCTCCAGTATGGTAAATACCATAATTTGAATTGATTTACAGGGCCGGATTTAGAAATCTGGCATATCTGGTTCATCTCAAAAATTCACCCTGTACGTAACTTTTTCCAGCCGTAATAGACAGAAAACAGATAAAAAATGTTTGTAACAACCTAGTTTTCTTATTGGTTTGAGGAAAAATCATGTGTAATTATTTTAATCGGAATGAAATGAACAAGCCCAAGTAATGTTTATTCATAAATTAAGAAATAAAATAAATAACAATAACCAAATAATAAAACAGTTCTAACAATGTGGAACAAAGTAAAAAACAATTTAATAAACATTACGATTATAAAAGATGTTCAAAATGAAATCCATATGCCTCAATACACTTTTCTTGTTGAATGTTTAAATGTGTAATGGACTTTCTGATTGTCAGTGGGCCATTTCTGATAATATTGCAACAGTGAATAATTCTGTCAATGAGCTGTTGCCGCCTATTTATATTTTCTTCGTAGACCAGCTCTTTTAATCGCCCCCAAATGTAATAATCAACCGGCTTATAGTCTGGGGATCCTGGTGGCCATGGAATAGGACCCCCGCGTCCTATCCATCGGTTTCCATAAATGGTATCTAAACGTTGGCCCACTTTAGCGAGTCGATTGGGTAAGATATTCTGCAAAAAATTTAAATAAACATGTGCTGTTAGTGGACCATCAAAAAAATGGGGTCCTATGAAATGAGTGTTGATTACTCCGATCCAGACATTTACAGAGAATCTTTGTTGCGAGCGATATTCTCGAATAGCATGTGGATTTTCTTCGGCCCATACGTGCGAATTTCGCGAATTATTTATTCCATCTCTGGTCAATTGTACTTCATCGGTGAATAAAGTTCTGTACAATAAAAGTCGGTGATTTGCAACTCACCTTGAAAATGCTAGGCGGCGGATTTCATCTCCAGGATGTAACCGTTGAACTAATTGTATGTGGTACGGATGTAAGTTATTTTCTCGCAACACTCTACTTACTTTGGATTGGGAAACACCTAATTGTACTCCTACTTTTCTGGTACTTATTTTTGGATTTAAGTCCACAGTATCCAGTATATTATTTTCTAAAGCAGGATCTACATTTCGTTCTGATTTTGTTTTAGGAAAAGTATCATTGTTTTTCAAGAAATTAAAAACTGATCCGAACGTTTAATGATAGGGTATTCGGCGTTGAGGGAATCGCCTTTCATACTCCCTTGCGGCAGCCCTACCATTACCATTGAAAAAGCCATAAACAAAAATAATATCAGCGTATTCAGCATTAGAAAACTGATAAGGCATTTCTGAACAAAAAAGTTAAAACACCCTATGAATACCGAACGTAATTGACTTATTAATTATTACTAAACAAATTGAGATCTAATGTCAAATTAAACAAATAATTTCAACCACGATCTTGTCAAATTCTCACAGCCTGATGCAATATTTGTTATATATCAGATATGACCCACTGACAATCAGAAAGTCCATTACACATTTAAACAATCGATAAGAAAGGTGTATTGAGGCAGATGGATTTCATTTTGAACACCTTTTATAATCGTAATGTTTATTAAATTATTTTTTGCTTTGTTCCACATTGTTAAAACTGTTTTATTATTTGGTTATTGTTATTTATTTTATTTCTTAATTTATGAATAAACATTTCTTGGGCTTGTTCATTTCATTCCGATTAAAATAATTACACATGATTTTTCCTCAAACGAATAAGAAAACTAGGTTAGTACAAACATTTTTTATCTGTTTTCTGTCTATTACGTCTGGAAAAAGTTACCTACAGGGTGAATTTTTGAGATGAACCAGATATGCCAGATTTCTAAATCCGGCCCTGTAAATCACATCAAATTATGGTATTTACCATACTGGAGCACCGTGTGAGTCGTTACTGTTTATTTTAAAGATTTCTTTTTAATAACTAAACATTATTATACAGTAAGATATTCCATTATTGCCAATTTTCAATTTGACTCTAAAACGAATCTTTAATTGAAAATGTGAGGTAAACAAAAAATTCAAATACCCAGGTTTAACTGTCTATTAATGCGCTCTGAAAAAATTATATAAGATTTTAGAGAAATCACATACAGGGTGAAGTATTGGATATGAAGCAGTCCCACAAATTTTCACGAAGACGGTCCTAGAGACAAATCTATGGTACAGATTCACGGAACCGGCTCACAAAGCGGAATACGATCTCTGTAGGTATTTATTACGCGCAAAACCATATTACTCACGAAAAGTTCCTGGACCAAACTCGCCTCTGAATTAAACTACCACTACGCTAAACTCTTCTGGCAACAATTTGATAGACTACCCAAAAGAAAATCAACTTCCAAATTACATCTCTCCCTCAGAGCAATTGACCAAGAGAATGGCATGTTTCCCCTTTAAGAAAGCATTTGTCAGGTTTTAAAACGTTATATTTGTCAATCAAATCCGTACCCTGAGTGTACTAGACTATATATGCAAATAAATGTTACCGTACTTGTATTACCAATCAAGACATACCTTTTCCAATTTATTTGTACCCGCAACGAGCCTATCGAAAGGTTCTACCTTATCCCCTATTCAACAACAGAAGAATTATCAAGGTGTGTGTGCGTGCGTGTGTGCGTGCGTGTGTGCGTGTGTGCGTGTGTGTGCGTGTGTGTGCGTGTATGTGCATCTGTGTGCGTGTGCGTGCTTGTGTGTGCGTGTGTGTGCGTCTGTGTGCGCGTGCGTGTGCGTGTGCGTGTGCGTGTGCGTGTGCGTGCACGTGTGAGCGTGCGTGCGCGTGTGCGTGTGCGTGTGAGTGTGCGTGGACATGGATGTATGTTAGTATCCACGATAACTCCAGAACGAAGATACCTACGTACTTAAAATTTTGTATTTAAGCTTGTTTTCATTTGGCTTAGAGCTGATTTGGGAGAAATCCAGCTGCATAGAGGGGGGTTTATTAGGGTGAGTTTTTGTTGTTGCCTGTTTTCGTTATGAACGTATGAAAGAGGTTGCTAAAATAAATTATAATTAAATTTATTTCATTTCTTTCATTCCAGATGTCTACAAATCTCTACCTGTCCAGAAGTTTTAAAAGTCTGTGTGACATTGCTTTTAAAATGTTGCATATTTACGTGATGAGCTTATTATAAAAGTATATAAAGATATAATTATTCTAAAAATTTAATTAAATTTATTTCATTTCTTTTAATTTCCATTTTGCGGGTTGAAAGGTCCTGTGGTGTTCCACACCAGATATTTAATGTTTACGATAATTTTCATTCAATATTTTCTTATGTAACCGTCGTCATTATTTACCTTGTCGGAAAAAGATGCACGCTTTCTAATTCTGCAACAAAAAATGAGGGTTGATATTTAAAAAAAATGTAGATGACGTCATATCTTTTTCTTGACAGACCACTTTTACGTAAAAAAATTCTAAATTGAAAATAAAAATCTACGAGTCCGAGAATGTTCTTCCAAAGCTCCCATTCAATTTTAATTGAATTTATCCTCTACTTTACGAACGCACTGTATATATATATATATATATATATATATATATATATATATATATATATATATATATATATATATATATATATATATATATATATATATATATATATATATATATATATATATATATATATATATATATATATATATATATATATATATATATAAACTTCGGAAAGACATACTTCTTGTTATATTTGGTTTTACCTATAACTTTTTAAGGATACAATAGGGTTACAACTTCTTACCTTTTTATTGGTTAGAATAATGCAATTTAGATATATAACAACAGCAATTACAGCTGAAGTTTTCAGCGATATAAGAAACGTTAGTGATTATTAAGTAATGAAGTAAAATATCTAAAATGAAAAATAATAAGGCTGCTGTCACAATTACATTTGCTTGGAGCCATTGTAAGTTTGGAAGTAAACGACATGCAACTTTTATTAAATTTGAACGTAATTTCCCGGATGACTATTTTAAAACTTTAATGACTAATTTCAAACTTTTTGTTGTTTACTTAATTCCGAGCTTTATTATTAACTGTATTTAGACTTTAGTTTTAATATATTTGGTATGAATGAGAGTTAAACCTTTATGTTGTTACTTTCTAATATTTGATAAAATATTAAACAAAACAAATGTAGGGCTATACTTACGTTTTTGATAACACAGGGTGATAATAAAGATTGACACTAAATAGATAATTTTGTTATAAATATGTCTTTTCAAAATACTTAAACACGACGATTTTATATTCCAACAAAGCATTTGCGAGTATCACTGGTCGTGTGATGCTTTAAAAATTATATCTTACATAATAATTTATTTTTTCAAAGAACGAACTTCATCTGTTTTCATTAATAACGCTTAAAATTAAAAAACAAACAAACATCGCTCGCATAGTTTTGTAACTAAGGTTAAGATATATTATTCTGACGAATTTATACTGAAGTACTCAGATTCTTTAGAACAAAATAAAAATACCTAACTTATTAGAACGAAAACGAACTGAACATAGAATTATGCACATAGCACTTAGCAAGTGAATTAGTTTCAAAGTTTAAAAAAACTGATAATGTAAGAGATTCATCTCGCCAAGGCCGGCCAATACTAGACTACGAGAAATTAAACATTTTGTTGGAAGCCAGAAAATCCTCATGCTTTGACTAGACAAATTAGCGTTAAATGAAGGTAACGATCACTATATGGTAGTCAAAGTGTATAAGCACGAGAAATACGATACAAAGTGCACTTGAATTCATGAATAAATGAATTAGAGTAAAGATCATTCTGGCGTCGGGTGCGATTCCTCTCGCAACTATAGGTATCGGGCAAGAAAGAACCTAATTGGGTGTAAGAGTGCGACAGGCAGCATAAAGATAATGTTACTGTGTGGGGTAATAACAGGACGTCTTCTAGGACGGAAATAGAAGGAAATATGGAGGAATGAAGATTTGGTTTGGTTCCGGCTTTAGTAGCTCTTTTCCCAAACACTCAAATATTCAGATTCATCATCATTTAACGTCAACATGACCATAAGTGGCCTAGTAAACTAATAGGATAACTACAATCAATTCTATGTCCTTAATAAATAGCCTTCCTAGCAAGCATTATTATGTAAGATAACAAATTCTTTACAGTTGGATTTAACCAGTGAATAAACCTACTGAAATTATAATTAAAATACTTTACTTTTCTTTACGTTACCTGACATTACCTTACATCACCTTGCCTTACCTTACTTTACTTTTAACTATATTAACAATCACTAAGTGTTTTGTGCAATGATATCTCATGCATTACATAAATTTGACTACTAAAGTTGTGAATGAAACTTCTAAGATATTTAGGTTCCGTTGTAAAATGTCAGCATATATAGAATCAATGTGTTCAGAAGTAAGATAAACCAAACAGCAATACGCAACCGTAAAAATTTTAGCCAGTAATAGCTACATGCTTCTTAAATTATAATGCAAAGCCCTTAAGTGCGCAAATATTTGTGTAGTTAAAAGTAAAACCAAGAAAACGATCGCGAAAAAATTATTTGCGAATGAAAGTTGCGAACGCACTGAGCTAACATAGTTGTAGTACAAATTTTCGGTTTTCACGATTGTGGTACACCCGACGACAATGAAAAAGCCCACCCTCCGAGGAGATCTAACGTAGAAATTTTGGGCACCCTTTAAATGTTAGCAATAACCAAGAACGTACTGTAATAGTAATTATATTACGGGCACGTAGATATTCTTCTAAACAACCAGTTTGTTAATGAAAGAATTCTTATGAAAATACGCAATGCTTGGTTCGAAACTGACTTGAAAATCTGTTATATAAAAGGAAGAATTATATTTGTTATATTTTTAATAAATTTGAATATATGTGTATTTATAAAACCAAACAAATGATATATTTTTATTGCATTACATTGCATTGAATCTACGACTTGTACTTTGTTCAGAGTACCGCGCTAACCAACTTTGCTATCGAGATGCAAGCTCCAATCGATGTAAATTTTGTCTTAATGTATGTAGAACTGATGTAAATTCTAAATTTAATGAGATTACAATCAAATTACTTATATCGCAAGGATTCACACATACCAAAGCAACTTGACCATTATTATAAGTTTTTGTTATGAACGAAAAAGTTCAAAGGTAATGTAATTAAAAAAAATTATAATAATTTTATAATAGTCAAGTTGGTTTGGAATGTGTGAATCCTTGCGATATTGCAAGCTCATTAATATAAGTAATTTGATTGTAATCTCATTATATTTAGAATTTACATCAGTTCTACATACATAAAGACAATATTTACAGGTCGTAGGTTCTAACCCTGCTCGAGGTAAGCTTTTTATTTTTGAATTAAATAATACATTTAAATGGCATTATAGTTTACTTTAAGGAATTTAAAACAATCAGTTGTTTTTCTTCACATACAGGAATTGATCATTGGAGTAATATATTTTAAATATGAATTAACTTCAATGAAATTGCACAAAAACAATTAATCTTCGATATAATTAGGCTGATTAAAAGAAATGCAAGTAACAATGCAATTCCAAATTGTTTTGATTTCATTATTTCCCTTGTTTTTTTCGATTTTAATTCAAAACATTAGGAGCAAAAGAGGAATATTTATGAAATCGTATTATCACGGATGTAATTGAAATTAAAAATCGTCCTAATTGATAAAATAAAAACACGTTATTTGGCATATAATTTCCCATTAATTGTGATTTACATATAAAAAATCGTTTAACACCAGTACCGCAAAAAATCGAAATAAAAGTGGCAGTTTTTCAATAAAAAAATTAAAAACTGTTTTAAACTTACCAAATTCGTTTTCTTTTTCAAACTATAGAAATGAAAATTAAATTTAAAAAGTCGATTTATTTCTACCCTTTATATTTATTACTTATTATTACTAGTATTACAACAGAGTTAACGATTTGACTAAAAATAAACACTAATTAATACTATATAATCATAGTTTAATAATTAATATAAGATCCTCCATTTTCAAAGCAAGCCTGCATTCCTCAGTGCATGCCGTCCGTTAAAATTTGGCAGAGAACATGTAACATTAAGGCATTAACAATCCTTCCGCGAATGCTATTGTAGTTACGATCGTTCCAATTCCTTTCTATATCGGTCCAAAGGTTCTCAATTGGATTTAAATCTGCAGATTTACTAGGTTCACGCAGCAATTCTATATTGCCAGCATTATCTGCGAACCAATCCATAACCCGTCATGCAGTATGGAAATTGCAATTGTCGTGGACAAAAGTTATCGGTCCATCACGTTTTCTTCCGGGAATAAAATACTAAATGAAGGTACAAGCACATCTTCCAATACTTCTATATATAGAATGGAGTTAGACGCTGATGGAGACACTTGCACCAATTCTCCAGGTCCAGCGCTACTCATCCATCAGCATACACCTGTGGACACACGCCCGATTATTGCTAACAGCATAACGTATCTTCGATCATACCTTTGGATATCGGGGCGCCATAAAGTGACTAGAGCATCTTGTTATGATGAGAACATATTTTCATTAGAGAAAATCGCCGTCGACTAATCTCTGTCCAAATTATTATGACAGAAATCCAAACGCACTTCAACATGCTCTAGAGAAAATATAATCTTCCTAGCCGGTTTTCTTGAATGAATTCCATTTTCATGTAAACGTCTCGATATTGTCTTCTCACTGCAATGGATTTGCAATTGCTCCATAACTTTAATCCTGTTGTATGGTGATCACACGTGCCCTTCCAAGACGGTGAATCAACAGTGATCTTTCTCCGCCTTCTTTATATCGATCTCGCCATCTTCTTCTTCTCTAAAATTAGAAATAAAGTGTGCAAAAAATGCAAGCAAAAATAATATGATCAAACTATGTAGCATAAATAAGTACTTACCGATACGTTACATCGACAGGACACTTCGCTTATTGAAAGTCCACTATCCAATAAACCAAGAATAACTCCCCTTTGCGGTAAGGAACCATCCGTTTGCCTCAAGCGACGGGGCATTTTTTCTTATTGAAATAAAGCTTCACAGTATACTTAGGACCAAGTCAAGAGGTGTTATAACTGAATATTTAATAATCATATGTTCTCCTATTTATACCCTATTTTCATAAAGCAATTTTAAATTATGTCGTTACTTGCAGTAATTACATGTTGTTACGCTTGGATAGAGAAAAGGGGGTTTATTAATTAAGAGAAAAAATGGACTGTCTATGTTTTATGTACATTAATATGAATACTATGAAGAACAAGGTTGAAAGTGTGTGACTTACCCTTATTCCACGAGACTTTTTCTTCTTGGGAGCTCCCAGTAATGTTGGTTAAGGGATCCGGTCACACACGTTGCATTTAGATTAAAAAAAGGTAATTTAATAACCTTACGATAACTATTACCTTAAATGAGTATCAACTTGAAATTTAGTCAATAAAATAACAAATTTAGATTAACTAAGGCGGCGATGATTTATTAACGCGACTATATCGACGTTAATCCAAAAAAACGAACGGCTCGAAGCCAGCGCCCGTTCCCCAAAGCAAAGCTCTTAGAACTTGCGCAGAAGGAATTAACATTTGCGGCAATACTTATAATTATAAATTAAAACATAAGTGGTAAATGTACAAAATAGGAAACTTATCGGATTCATAACATTCTCCCGGGCGAAAAATGCGAGTGAAAACCACGCATTTTTTTTTCTTTTTTAAAAAAAGAAAATAATAAACAGGTATTTATTCAAAGAATTTTAACCAAAACCCAAAAAAAAAGTTTTTTTTATTGAAAGAGCGTAAATATAAAAAATAAAAAAAAGAAATTATTCGCGTAATGGTAGCGGGCACAATTTGACAAGGGGGCGCTTTAATACTCCACTGGAAGTTTTAACACTTACTATGCGGACTACATTATCCTTTCCAGGAAACAGTTCAAAAATACGGCCAAGTTGCCAATTTAAAGGAGGTAAAACGTCACTCTTAATCAAAACTAAGGTACCCAGTACCACTGGAGTATCGGAATTTGTCCATTTGCTCCTTTCATGGAGCGTGTGCAAATTCTCCAAATTCCATCTACGCCAAAAGTCCTGGTGAAGTCTTTTGAGCAATTGCCAGCGTGTTAAGCGATTCACAGGTGTCTGTGAAAGGTCATTATCCGGCACGGTAGTCAGTGGTTCCATAGTAAGAAAATGACCGGGCGTTAATACATTAAAATCATTTGGATCTGAACTTAAAGGTGTTAAAGGTCTTGAATTTAGTACGCTTTCTATTTGAACTAACAAGGTATACAGTTCTTCATAAGATAAAATCTGTTGACCAATAACGCGGATATATGAGTTTTAATATATTTTATTCCGGCCTCCCACAACACGCCTCAGTGAGGTGCAGAAGGCACATTAAATTGCCATTCGTAGTGCAGCCAAAAATGCGTCAGTCGTCAAATCTGACCCCAACTCAATATGCACAGCCTTAGTGCCATAGCAGACAAATATGCAAATATAAGATTTTAGAGATTTTGAGCCACGATGACGACTCATAGTAATAAAGAGCGAACCGCCGTAATCTACACCGACATGAGAAAAAGGTTTAAGTTGCGAAATTATATTAACCTTCCTATTACCTTAGAGTCGATTCGACCCATATTTTAATTTTAATTTTACATGACTTTCTTAATTATTGTTTAAGCTCCTTAAAATTATTAACCATTGTTTACACCGTAGTTAGATACCTATTCCTAAAAGCCATTAATTTTTACAATTCAAATTAGCAGAAAAATGTACCTCAGGGTCATTCCGACCCATTAGAGAATTCTTGTGATAACAACAAATTTCTTCAAGGTATTTAGGGTAAATGATTACATTATAATGCTAATTAGAACTAAAGACTTAATCCTTCAATTACAATTTAATTATATGTAATAGCACATTGTTTCCATTTATCAGTCAGTCAATCTAATTGGTTTTTCATAATGGACTTCTATGGTATATATAATTGAAATTACGTTATAACTTTTGTTTGCTTGTTATTCCGCAAAGGTGAAAGTTTATTATCATTTTGAAGCAATGTCTAAAAAGTTTTTATCGAGAGAAGAGTTAAAAGAGTTAGCAGATTTTTCCAACATGGACGAAGTTATCTCAGAAGAAGAAGATGACAATTATGAACCCACTTCCGATAGTGAAGATTCTTCTGAAAGTGATTGTGAAGGTGGTCATCATACTAAAAGTGTTAACGTGACATCAAAGGAGAAAGAAGACGAATTAATCTCAAGAAACGAGTTACTTATTTGGAGAAGCACGCCTCCAAAGAGAAACAACCGATTTTCAAGTGAAAATATAATCAAGTTGACTCCAGGACCTACTACTTACGCTGTAAGAAGAGTGAAAGGTATAAAATCGTCTTTTGAACTATTATTTTCAAGTGATATGGAGACAATTGTGCTCAATACGACTAACTTGGAGGGAACCAGAGTTTATGGAAAAGAATGGGTTCAGATAACTTCGATAGATCTACAAGCGTATATTGGTTTGCTATTGCTTGCTGGTGTGTACAAATCCAATGGAGAAGCAACTTCCAGTTTGTGGGATGAAAAAACTGGACGACCAATATTTAGGGCTACAATGTTTTTGAAAAATTCAATACAATTTCGCGAGTTTTGCGATTCGATAATAAATATAACCGAGAAAAAAGACGAGCAAATGATAAACTAGCGGCTTTACGAGAGTTATGGGACATATGGACAGCAAATTTACATAAGTTATACAATCCTGACGATAACATAACGATAGATGAGCAACTAGTGGTATTTCGGGGACGCTGTCCTTTTAGACAGTATATGCCCTGCAAACCTGCTAGATACGGTATCAAATTCTGGGTAGCATGTAACACTAGTTATGCTTGGAATATGCAAGTATACACTGGAAAATTAGCAGGTGAGAAGCCCGAAAAGAATCAAGGAACAAGGATAGTGATGGATTTGACGTACGGGTTGCGAGGCCATAACGTAACTTGTGACAACTTTTTTACCTCTTACGGACTAGGACAACTTTTGCTACAAAGAAAAATTACTCTTCTGGGAACTCTTAGGAAAAATAAACCAGAAATACCAACATCTATGGTTGTAACAAAATCCGTACCAGCACTATCCTCAAAGTTTTGTTTTACTGAAGATACAACGATTGTATCGTATTTTCCGAAGAAAAGTAAAATAGTTCTTCTCTTGAGTACCATGCATCATGATAAGGCAATCTTCAATGAAGATCATAAAAAGCCGGATATAATAATGGACTATAACAAAACAAAGGGGGCAGTAGATACATTAGATAAACTTGTGGCTGCCTACTCTTGCAAAAGGATGACTGCTCGTTGGCCTGTTACTGTTTTTTATAACATATTGGATGTAAGTGCATACAATGCGTATGTTTTATGGAGAGCAATCAATCCAGATTGGAACGCGAATAAATTACATAAACGAAGGCTCTTTCTCGGTTACGAACTCGTTACACCATTTATAGATGCGCGACAACGTTTTTCTAGAGCAGCGCATAGTGCAGTAATTGTGAAGGAAATTAAAGCAAAAGGAATATCAACGGTGCAAATAGATAACAAAACTGAAGTTTTTAGATCTAATAAAAGAGGTAGGTGTAAGTTGTGTGGAAACGGAAAAGACAGAAAAACAACAAAGTGCAATAAGTGCCAATGTTATATTTGCAAGGACCATACCCTAAATTTATGTAATAATTGCCAATGAGTGATTTTGTTTTAAATTTTAACAATAATTTTAATTGCTTGTATGTATATTTATGGGTTTAGTTGTAATAAAATTATAAATAATACACGTGAAAAAGTTTTTCAGTTAAAAAGGGTCGATACGACCCAAAGGGTAAAAAGTGTGTTGCAGTATTGAGGGCAATAGGAAGGTTAAGAGGTAAATTACCCATTGCGGTTGATAAGGGGTAGGACGCATTCTCCAACATTTCAAGCATTTTGATAACACTGATCTAATGGCGCGTTTAGGAGATAATATCCAAAATTGTTGAGACAATAAAAGTTGAGTTGTACGCAAACCTGCGTGTAAATATTTTTTGTGAAAGTGATCTATAATTAACACTGTTAATCTGCTATGTCGGGGCAAAAGAATCGGATATTTTCTATCATAAGAAATTTGCGCATAAGTTAATCTGCCACCAACTCGTAATATTCCTTCAGGATCCAAAAATGCGTTAAGCCTTTTAAAAAGTTTAGACAATTTTGGACCTTGTAACTCACTAGAAAATTCTAAACCTTGTGTATGCTTTACTAACAGTAACAGAGATTTATGTAATTCTTGGCTTGTAATCCATTCAGACATTTGGTTTTGGTTAGCGTTTTTTGTGTTATGTATAAATCGTAAAATATAAGCTAGAATACGTTGTATACTAGTAAGAGAAGAATGATTACTTAAAAGATCATCAAAAAAGTTATTGGTTGGATCATGATTGAAACTGACTAATGTTAGTTTGCGTTCTTCGCCTGATATATTAGGAGATTTCGGTTGAAGATTAAAAATAGGCCATTGCTCCTCTGACGAACGCAAAAAATTTGGACCTTGGAACCATAAAGAATGATTTATTATTTCAGAAGGAGATAATCCACGTGAAGCAGGATCTGCGGAGAATCTATATAAAACCAAGAAGGAGGAGGAATAATTTCCTGTATTAGTGAAACGCGGTTGGAAACAAAAGTTTTCCTCCTATGCGGCGAAGATTTTATCCAAGCAAGGGCAATCCCAGAATCTGACCAAGCAAATATGCGATTAAATACGAAAATAGGTTTTTATGTCACAAAGGATACGACCTTAGACAACAAAACAGCACCGCAAAGTTCCAAGCGTGGAATTGTTATACGCTTTAAGGGAGAGACTTTTGATTTAGCGCAAACAAAAAACGTTGTCCAAATCCCCTTTAAATCACAAACACGAAAGGAAACCACAGAACTGAAACCTTTTTCAGAAGCGTCGCAAAAATCGTGAAGTTCAATACAAGGAATATTTGTCATATACAAGGCGTCGAGGTAAACAAATATTTGAAAGCAAAGGTAGCTCAGTTTTGTATTGATTCCATACTCTCAAAATATCCTCTGGAAGTTGGGCATCCCAATCTAAACCTAGCGTCCATAGTCGTTGGAACAGATGTTTGGTGAAAAATATTATCGGTGCTAAAATACCTAGCGAATCAAAAACTTTCGCGAGTTCTAATAAAATATGACGTTTAGCGGTAAAAACTAAAGTATTCTGGAGCGGATTCCAATGTAAACTTAATACTTTAAGTGACTCAGATTCAAGGTTTAGAGAAAGCGGATTCATACAGAGATGCGATTCTGGAAATGCTGTAAGTAGGGATGGGTCATTGCAAGACCACTTATGCAATTCAAAACATTCCCTATTTAGTAGTGAAATTAATTCATCCCGAAGTAGAATAGCATCTTCAATTGAAGAAGAACCTGTAACTATGTCATCAAGTATTATTTTTTAAGGCGATTGCGGCAAGCGGAAAATTATTACCTTCATCTAAAACTAATTGACGTAATGTGCGTAATGCAAGAAATGGTGCAGTATTAACGCCATAGGTTGCCGTATTTAAACAATACTCTTGAAACGGTTCATCGGGCGAAAATCTCCAAATAATGCGTTGATAATCACGATCTTGGGATGAAATTAATATTTGTCTATACATTTGACGAATATCTGCAGTAAAACAAACTTTATGAACGCGAAATTGTAATAAAATTGTAGTAATATCGGTTTGCAACTTAGCACCAACCAAGAGACACTCATTTAAGCATTTTTGGCCGGAAGTTTAGCCGATGCGTCAAATACCACTCTAAGTTTGGTACTTAAACTATCCGGTTTTACTATTGCGTGATGAGGTATATAGTAACTAAAATTCGGAACAATTTTATCGGAAACTAATGTCTTGTGATTTAGGTCGCGATATTCTTGCATAAATTTACAATACTCCTTATACAAATCTAAATTTTTTAATAACCGGCGTTCTAATGATAAAAAACGTTGAACTGCTAATCCGCGAATGTCAGGAAAAATAGGCGAATTTTCACAAAAAGGTAACGAAACAACTTAGCGACCGGACTTGTCCCGGTGACAAGTTTCTGAAAATATTTTTTCACACAAATTATCTGTTTGTGAGAGCGTGTAAATGTCTGGAACATTCTCAAGTTCCCAAAATTTTGTAAGCGCTAATCCCAATGGCGTTTCTAGGGTAGAACAGAAAAATGTATAAATTTTTTGCAAAGGACTTTGGTTTATTTTTCCCAGTAAAATATAACCAAAAATAGTTTGTAATGCGTCAGGTTCTCCTGGTTTACCAAGAAGCCTACCCTCTAACAGAATTTTAGAAAAAATGTCATCACCCAGCAAGACATCAACATTATTAGAATTATAAAAAAGTGGGTACGCTAATTTTAAGTTAGATATATGTTGCCAATTAGAGGAATCAATATTTGCAGAAGGTAACCTTTCACAAATTTTTGTTAAAATTAGAGCGTCTACAGTTATAACTGGATCGTTACTATATATAGGTTTTAAATTAAATGTTACACCACCCAAGAGGGAAACGGTTTGCGATTGTCCTAAACCCTGTAGAGAAACTGGAGGATGATACTTTTTCAACCCTAACTGGTTAAAACACCTTTTTGATATAAGTGAAGTTTGTGAACCCGAACCTAAAACAGCTCTAAAATTTTGAAAAATGCCCTTATTATCACAAATTGCTACCCATGCGGTAGATAACAAAACCGAGGATTGTTTTCTATCGGTAAAACCTGTCAAAGTCAGAGATTGCGAAGTACTCGCCCCATGATTATTAGTAGTTGCTTGCGTAATCAATTGAGTTTCAGTAAAACTTAGGGGCGGCGGCGGGGTTTGTACAGTACTCACTAAGAGAGTAGATCGTTCTTTGTTAAAATGAAGAAGTGTCTGATGGCGCAGATTACATTTTGTACAATTCATTGTAGATTTGCAATTTTTTAAATTGTGAATTTTAGATAAACAATTGAAACAAATATGTTGACCTTTGCAATAGTTATATCGATCAGAAGGGTTTTTATTTAGAAATATCGGACAATTATATAATAAATGAGATTAAAAATTATTATTAATTTTGTTAAATACATAAATAAAAAGTTTACCTCGAGTAGGATTTGAACCTACGACCCGTACTTTGCTAGAGTACCGCGATATCCAACTGCGCCATCAAGGTGCAAGCCCCAATCGATTTTGTCTTTATGTATGCAGAACTGATGTAAATTCTAAATATAATGAGATTAAAATCAAATTACTTGTATTAATGGAATGTGAGCCTGCAATATCGCAAGGATTCAGAAATGCCAAAGCAACTTCACTAATATTAATAATTATTAATAATTTTTAATTACATATTTACCTTTGAACTTATTCGTTCATAACAAAAACTTATAATAATTTAATATTAGTCAAGTTGCTTTGGCATGTGTGAATCCTTGCGATATTGCAGGCTCACATTCCATTAATATAAGTAATTTGATTGTAATCTCATTATATTTAGAATTTACATCAGTTCTACATACATAAAGACAAAATTTACATCGATTAGGGTTTGAACCTTGATGGCACAGTTGGTTAGCGAGGTACTCTAGCAAAGTACGGGTCGTAGGTTCAAATCCTACTCGAGGTAAACTTTTTATTTATGTATTTAATAAAATTAATAATAATTTTTAATTACATATTTACCTTTGAACTTATTCGTTCATAACAAAAACTTGTAATAATAAATGAGATTGTTCACATAAACTACAATTTAAATTATTAGCATTAGTAAGAAATGATTGCTTTGAATTATTGCGACTAGTAAACGAAGAATCTTTCGTTACGTTTACTGACCTTTTAATTTTTTCTGAAGTAATCGAAACAGTGCTAAAGAATATTTATCCGCAAACGTCACAAAAGTGACACTTTTATGACGCAATGTCAAAGGTAAAAGTTTTACATTTCAGACATGGAGTAAAAGTTGTACTTTTGTGCCTAGGTATTTTTATTTTTACCAAATATTTATTTATTTATTTATTGTTTATTGGTGTTATTGCAAGAAGCTTACACACGTCAATATTAATATAAATTAACAATAATAATAATACAATTAATTATATTATTAATAATAAATTACAATATTAATAATAAATTACAATATTACAGTAAATTACACTAAACAGACAATAGAACACTAACAAGAAGACAAACATATTACATTTTTATCATGTAAGTATTCACGGTAATTGTAGTACGCTTTCTGTATTAATAAATTTTTTATTGCTGCTTTAAATTCCCTCAATTTTAGATTTCGTGTAACTACACTTAGTTTATTAAAAAAAGTTGGACCGTAGTAATTTAAAGAAAATCTGCTTTTATTCAGTTTATTCCTAGATAACTCGATAGTATTTTTATTTCTAGTATTATACATAATTATATACATCAGAATGTAAAATATATTGCTCAATATTATCATATGTATGTAATAAACTGTAATGTATATATACATATAAACATGGTGCTGTCATTATTGATAAATTTACAAAGTGAGCTTATTAAATGTGCGGTGCTATGGTTTCATTACTTGCAAAGCGTTTACTTGCAAAGCGTCCTGATTATCTTATTCTTTTACCTGCTAATTATGTTTGATCTTTCCTTTCCATCTTTACCAATTATTTTTACGTTTGCGGATAAAAACGTATATGTTATTCGGAGTAAAAGTGACTTTATGTAGCTCAGCTGAATTATTTGCCTCACTTCGTTCGGCAAAATAAACATTCAGCTTCGCCACATAAAGTATCACTTTTACTCCTAATAACATAATATACTGTTATTTAAAAATTCAAAAGTTGTATATATTTAGGAACTTCAGTAGAGTTGTGCGTTAATTCAAAAGCCCTAGCCGTATCAGCATCAATTGTTCTTAACAACATGTTAACTAAAATAAAGTTCCACTCTTCGGTGGGAAATCCTAGATGTTTTAATGCCGACAAGTTTTCGGAAAATATATCTAAGGGTTTTCTTAAATTTTGCGCGTTTAAATGATCAATTTTAGGAGCAGCTTCAATAGCGGACCAATAAGAATTTGCTAATAAACGAATATTAGTATATCTTTTAACTAGACTCTCATAGGCCGTGTTATAATTAGATCCTATCATTGGTAAACATTGAACCAGAGCAAGGGGTTGTCTTTTTAAGGACGACATTAAATAATTAAATTTTTCAATATCGTTTAAATAATCATTGTTATGGACCAAAGCGTCAAACATATCTTTAAAGGTTGGAAAACTTTTATAATCTCCATAAAATTTTATTAATTCTATTTTTGGTAAATTTACGTTACAAGAAATATTTTGAGAGTTATTATTATGTCTAATACTTATAATCTCGTTTGGATTTATCTCCGATTCAAATAAATCAGTAAAAATAGCCTTGGCTGAAAAATACCGGTTCATAAAAGCTTCATTAATTTTATCTTCAGGGTTAAAGTCACCCTCAGTATCTGCGGCCACTAGTGTCATAATATTATTATGATGTTGAGAAAATTCTTCGCGTATTGTTTTCGCCTCTGCAAATCGAATTTTAAACAACGTTTTTTTTGTTGTGTCTTGTCGCGCCTGTATACCCAGTTCATTCAAAGCAATAATTTCGTTAGAACAACTTTGGCGGTAAGCGTTATATTTCCGAATTTTATCAGACATTTTTTATTAATATAACAAAGTACACGGTAAATAAGAAAAATGAATAAGTGCGTTTAATTGTAAACGAAATAGATCACGAGAGCGATGCGAATACCTAAATAGAAATTCAGTCCGAAATTCAAACACAGACTGACCACCGGGCGCTATGATAAGCGTGATGACCCCTAACACACACCTGTGCAGCGTACGCACGTCCTTATCAAAATTCGTTTAAACAAAAAGAAAGATGGCCAAAATAAATTTCAATAAATATTACATTTATAAAAATGGCGTTTTCTTTTTAAAAAACACTTCAAACCTGTAAAAATCTGCAAAATAAAAAAAAAATGCTTGGTTTTTTCACAACCATACGCGTAAAAATAATGCTGTATGCGATATTTAAATATATATTACAATTTAAATATTTAATGAAGGAGAATATCCGGCACGTCGAAGGACCAAATGTTACGCTTGGATAGAGAAAAGGGGGTTTATTGATTAAGAGAAAAAATGGACTGTCTATGTTTTATGTACATTAAAATGAATACTATGAAGAACAAGGTTGAAAGTGTGTGACGTCCCCTTATTCCACGAGACTTCTTCTTCTTGGGAGCTCCCAGTGATGTTGGTTAAGGAATCCGGTCACACACGTTGCATTTAGATTAAAAAAGGTAATCTAATAATCTTACGATAACTATTAGCTTAAATGAGTATCAACTTGAAATTTAGTCAATAAAATAACAAATTTAGATTAACTAAGGCGGGGATGATTTATTAACGCGACCATATCGACGTTAATCCATAAAAACGAACGGCTCGGAGCCAGCTCTACCTCCGCGCCCGTTCCCCAAAGCAAAGCTCTTAGAACTTGCGCAGAAGGAATTAACATTTGCGGCAATATCTATAAATCTAATATAAGTGGTGAATGTACAAAATAGGAAACTTATCGGATTCATAACACATGTAATTATTTGAATGGAAATCTCAAAATGAAATATAATACTCACTCATGGGAAATTAAATCCTGAAGCGTTTATAAAAAAATAAATTTTTTGTATTGTAATTTAACGAATTCTTTTGAAATTATTTATTTGGCTCTATATTGCGCCCTGAGGGGGGTTGTAACTGCTTTGTTCTATAAAACTATAGAAGGTCTACCTGACCATTTTGCATTTAAAGGGATGTACAAAATTTATGTGCATTTTTAAAACTACTTCAAGGATGGGCTTTTTCATTAACGCCGGGTGTACGTTGTAGGTAAACTTTGAAACTGTGAGGGTATACTAAATTATGTTGTTAAACAATTATGACTTTGCCACATTTTTCATAATTGCACAATTGTTTTAAAAATTAAGTTTTACAAGAAACCTAATGTCAACCCAAATACGAATTATTCGTAAAATAAATGCAATAATTACATATTTTATTATATTAATAAATTAAGTAAGTGTTTCGGATAAAACGATCTTATCTACTAATCAATCTTTTTGCCAAGCTTTCGCTGACCATTCCTTAAATAATTTAAATCATGGTGTTCAATTTGAAGATATGAAAATATAGTCAAGAGAAACTCATTATGTTCATTCATAACGTGAAGCTATTGAAATATACAAACATTCTAATAATTTCAATGGACAAGAAGAAAACCTCCGTTTAAAAAGGCTTTGGCATCCTATAATTAAAAGGCATAATCGTACGTCTTAACTTTAATTTTAGTTTTAGCTTTTGCTATTTCTTTTGCTGTGTTTTTTCCCAAACTTTGAAATAAATGATTTACCAATTATATGTTAAACTACCACAGCACTATAACTTAGCATAGTAGTTCAAACTGAAATTATGAATAAAAATTATATAAAACGTACTACACTGTGTCTTCATTGATAAATAGCACTTTCATTCATTGACAAAGCTCTTTCTTTATTAGACTTGACTGGATTATTTTAATTGATGTCGAGCTTCTATTTCTGACTGCTTTTATCAATACCAAAGTAAAGATTTCCACAATTTCACACTTACATCATAACTTGTTTAAATTTTGTTCTTTGGGTTTGACGTTTTTCACTATTAGCCTTGGATCGTTAGAAGGTGTTCTGATTTGCCATCTTTGAGAGGTAGTTTAACGGTATTTAATTTATTAATGATCTAGTTATCCTTTACTAAAATAGTATTCCATAGTTGGCTTTATACGTTTATCTCACTGTTATATTAATAGCAGGCTTGTGTTTGCGTTTTCACTTTTTCAAATTTCACAATATTGTTTCAACATGTTTAACAGTTTTGAAAGAAAGTATTACTACTGACGAGGATAACTGTAAGTGCTATTGAAACGTTTCGATTGTTTAACCTTAATGCAAAAATACAGCATAAAAACCCAAAAAAGATTATTATCTTAATATGTGTAATAATGATAAAGGTTTACATTTTCAGATTTAAAGGTACTTTACTCCTGTGATGTACACGATATCTTTGCACCGAAGGAATTGAAACTTAGAAACTTAGATGTATAATAATAATATTTAATGTTAACAGACAAAATACACCCACGTATTACACAAAATTAAAAAACACCGAACGTTTCAATAGGTACGCTATCACCATGAGCGGTCGACTACTGATGATGATAGCGTAGCTATTGAAACACGTTCGGTGTTTTTCAATTTTGTGTGGTAGGTGGGTTTATTTTGTTTCTTACAGATCCTGCCACAGTTCCAATGTTCCAGATTTTTCAAATATTTAACGTTGCTATTGCATCTAGGTTTGTGTCAGAAGTGAGATTGCGATTTTATAGCAATGTACTTTATTTTATTTATTGTCATGTCACATTATTAGTACCTGGCAGATCTTAAATTTTTTTCTACTCAGTGTTTCAAACTTACTTTATAATGTTATTACAATATATATTAATAAATATAAAAGTCACTTTGTCAAACTTTTAAGAATGTTTTTCTTATTTCCTAAATTAGTTAAGATTTCCTATTTGTCGAGCAACTTACGTGACATATTAAATATGTTGCAAAGAATACACTTTTTCTTGCATATTTAGTGCGTTTTTTCAACTTAGTGTATTGTTCTTTAAAAGGGTTACAACCTGGCTTCCCTCTTTTTTATCTATAACTTTAACTTACGTGCACGGTAAATGTTATTTATTACTCTTTGATTTATTCGCTTCCACTGGTGTATACTATACAGAACTGTTTTAGACATTCCATTCTTCTCTACCTTGGAAATGTTTCTTTCGTCAGTTCGTAAAGGACTACACGTTACTTTGCCTCTAATATCTTAAAGTGGGATTAGTAGTTCAGCCCCTCCACGTCACTGTTATGGAAGATTCATGCTTAGCCAAAATCGACCTTAAACACTTCACAGCGTTTGATTTAAACAACCAATTGACGTCAAAACAGCTTAAGAAGTATCATTTCGTTCCATTAAGTTTTCCTTGATAGGTTACAACCAATTCCTTAATTCCCTGCCTAAATCGATATTTCTAATTCACATACTTATTCTTCAATAACTGTAAGTGAAAGATTACATTTCGATATTTGGAATTATTTTAATTCATCATTTCATATTAATAAATATCATGAGGTAACATGTGTCCTACTTAGTCAGACTCTGAAAAAAGCTATATACAGATGGTAAAATAAATTTTTTCACTTTAAAGCCGTAAAGATTGAAGTAATATGTACATGCTATGAGGAATTTTCGTAAATTGGCTTAATCGTTTTGAAATAATCTGATTGGTCCAAATTATGCTATTTACACGTATTCCGAATGGTACCTTACCAAATTTTTAAAAATATTAAAATTGTAAGTGGAATCCAAGATTTACTCTTAATTTAAATCCATCCTGGTTTCTATCTATAAATGGTTTTGGTTTATAGTTATATATTATTAGTAATATTGTGAAACGTTTTAATAAACATGTTTCTTCCATCAGATAGTAAAAAAACTACTTTACTTATCTTAAACTGGAATTAATAGTTCAGCCACTCCACGTCACTGTGTTTAGCCAAAATAGACGTTAAACTCTTGATGGATTTGCTTTAAGCAACCAATTCACGTCGAAACACATTCGTTCAATAATTTTTTTTCATAGATAAACAACCGAATGGTTTAGTATGCATGAAATTTTTTACCCTAAAGTTTGAATGTCCAACAAAATCATTTAGTAGAAATGAAATGGACACAAACCAGATCGAACTAAAGCGTAAAAGGGCAGATCAAATATCGATCGCTCCAATATTTATAACTTTTACTCTAACAAGCACGAATTACAATATGAAAGAAAGCTTATTTCTTAATTTTGAAATTTCTATTGTCTTTTCCATAAACTGTTCGCTTAGTTTGCATTAAATTTCAATGCATCACCATTGACTAACGCTTTTAGTGTAAAAAGTTATTTACGGGGTACGCTTCAAAGCACAACGCTGCCATTAATGTTTACTGAAGGCAATCTAATCTTACACAAAATACTATGTTAGATTGAAATATTCACTTAAGGTCATATAAGGAACTTAGTTAAAATGTTTATACTAATCTTAACATATTTACTAAAAAGGATCTAGTTAAATAATACAATCCGTGGTTTATTATGGATAAGTTATTCACTCGAAATTTAAATGCTAATAAGCTTTATCCAAAGTGAAATATTAAGAAAAAAGTTCCGTGCGCTAATATTCATTTGAATAACTTATGCGTTACTAAAAAGATTAGAATGTTACTTTATTTACACAGTACTCCTGCTAAATGAGTAATAAGCCAAAATACAATAACACAATTAGAACTCGTGACCAACTTGTTACTTCGGCCAGCCGATGACGGTTGCCAATATTACAACTCTTATTGTATCTACAAAAATAATATGTAAAGTTTACAGGACAAGCGAGGTATAATAGTTGTTACAGGAGGAATACCTTTTTTTTTTTGCAAAAGAAAAAATTTATATACACTACATACTTTATTTCTAATCATCATGTTTATTGGATTAGAGTTATTTTGTTACTAAGTTAAGAAAAAGTTGCGGAGACGTTCTAATAATAATTCATAATTCAATACACAACATATAATTCCTCTTTCGTATCTGCTGCAACTTAAATTGTAACTTGTACTTTTACAATTCGTTCAAGTACGGGTAATTATAATTTAGATTAGTTTTATACGTATTTCAATTAAAAGATAACTTCTAATAAAATGTTGTATGAACACCATTTGCAATACAAATAATTAAAATTACTAATTTCTGAGTCAGTCTTAAAAGCTCTGCTAAATCAATATATTTTCCTATTTCTAACCGAAGTAGTGATTGTTGAAATCCGTTACATTTAAGCGATTGTCAGACCTGTCGACATTTCCAAAGAGTTATTTTACGAAGAAACGCCAATTACTTTGATCTTTTCAGTAAATTGCAAGATTTCAGAAGATAAATGGTTCGATCGGAAGTCAGCTTAGGGAAAGCAGTTAGAATTGACGACAGAACTAATTCAGTGTTCATAATCTATAGTTGTATTGCAATGTTACGCTATTAATTTTTGCAGAAGGATAAGATAAAATTCATTTATTAAATATTTAACTTTTACCATTAAAATACCATTGTTTACGAACTTTCAGTTATTCCTGATCCATTTCATCCGCTCGGTCTAGTTAGTTAATTGGATCATTAAGAGTTAATTAACACATTAAATGTATAAAATCAGTATTTTTATTGTCCTTAGTCTATTCTACAAAGATTGTTTCGTGCACTTTTAACCGGTAGTAAAAAACGTTTTGGTTTGTATACTAATTTTAGAGCGATGCCAATAAATTTTCCGTTGGCCGCTTATATGAAATTTTTTTACGATCCATAAAATGGGGTTCATCATTCTGTAAAAGTGTACCCACAGAGAGTAAATTAACTAAATTCAGCAAGGACTTTGTTTAATAAAACAAAATATGAAACTGAAATCTTTCACGATTTATGCTTATAAGTAACAATACTTACCTTTTTCCGTTATGAAAACCGTAACAATTCTTATAATGACTACATTGCTGCAAGCAGAAATCAAATTGAAGATATATTTTCGAAAATATGTACTTTTTTAAAGATACATTTTTTTAATGTATAAACGAATCCTTTTATTGTATAACACCACAGACATTTTAGTAGGTAAGTATATTTTTTTACATTAAAAACGTTACTATGGGATTTTCACTAAAGTAATAGACCTAGACGCAATTTAATAAATTCAGCTTCAATAACAATGATGACACCAGTAGTGAAGCTCTTCACGAAAAAAAAGGAAACCATCGTGTTTAATTCCCTCCCCCAACAGGAGGGCGTGCTGCTCGAGCTTTCCTCGCTCCTTCCGCAACAAAGATCGGATTTCCAGTATATATATATATATATATATATATATATATATATATATATATATATATATATATATATATATATATATTACGTATATATGCATAGTGGGATTAAGGATAGTTGCAGTCAGGACAGGATCAGAAAGAGTGGACTTACGGTTGTGAGGGGGAGGGTAGTACCTTAAACATTCCCATAATTAGCCCCAAATAATGTGTGCATACGTATTTACCATACCGCTTTATGTGTATCTGGAAAACCCACAAAAAAACCTCATACAAGGTAGACAGTAACAGGGTTCGTTTCCTCCCAAATTGCGTTACCACAGGTCTAACTAGCTCGGCACTCTTCATGAGCTATTATTTGCTTGAGATGGGGTAAACAGGTAATGATTTATGAAAATTCCTTACTTGAATTGATATTTCAATTTAAAATACTTATCTTTCGATAACTCTTACTGTTATCGAAACCTATAAATTTATATTAAAGATAAATAAAAAAGATAAGTGCGTTAATAATATATGAGAATCGTAAAAGTTTACAATTTGATACTTCGAACTTTTTAGTTCAGCATTTGGACACAAATGTTAATAAATATCATGAGGTAGGTAAAATGTGTCATACTTAAGCCTCTCACAAAAGCTATAGACGATGAAATAAATCTTTTGAGCTTAGAACTGTGAAAAATGAATTCCAAAATTCCAATAATCAAGTTACACGTAAATTTCCGGTTTCACAAAGGTTGATTTACATTATTTCTTAATCAATTGACCAACATTCGAGACTTCAATCAAAAAGCCAGTTGAAAAGCAGGAATGACTTATGGTTAAACATTTAGCATGAAATTTATTTAATCGTAATTCGTCCCCAGGTTACTATTACCATAACATACAAATAAAACGCAACCGAATAGATCGCTCTTAAACTATAAGTGTAATGGGGTCGCTTTTCTCCCACCTGTTTAAATTGTGACGTCATAACTCAAAGGGGGTGTGACCAGAGGGCGTAGCCTAACAATGTCCTTAAGTTGAGTCCCTCCCCCCGCCCCTTATGTCGGTTACTTTTCCGGCGCCATTTCCAAACCTATGTTGACGTATTTAAGGTCCTTTTGTCATCTTTAACACCTAATTGGGGCTATGATTGCACAATTTATGGCCATTTTTTAAGTCCCGTCACAAGGGGAGGACAACCTGCTTCTTTTTCGGGGTTATTTCCAACCCATTCATGACGTATTTAGGGCCAATTGGCGCCTTTGGCTCAAATGCCACGCCTAGATTGCTCGCCCCTCAGCTGCAAGCACCGCCCAACTTGAATCGCCGTCTTGAGCCACATTTTTTCCAATCGGTGGGGCTCCCGAGCGACCTCACTTCCAACAATTAGAGCTCACCCTTTCCAGCAACTAGGTCTCCGAATTAAACCCAATTTGAATCAACTGGGTCCCTGACATGCTTTCGTGTGCATTCTTGGCTTTCACAACTTGTTTAGACCCATTTTCTGACTGCTACGGTTCCGTGAGGGTTCGTATTTCCAGCAACTGGGACGCAGCTCTGGGTTGCAGGTCTAAGTCCCACCAACTTATTCGTGCTACAACATAGAGGTTTAATTTAAAAGTGAATGGAAGTTTCCTATGATTGAATTTCTGAAGTTAGAAATCTAAGTTAGAAATCTAACTTTCATATGACGTAGGTACATAATTATTGCAGTATGTTAGATTGAAATATTCACTTAAGGTCATATCCGTGGTTTATTATGGATAAATGATTCACTCGAACTTTAAATGCTAATAAGCTTTATCCAAAGTGAAATATTAAAAAAAAGTTCCGTACGCTAATATTCATTTGAATAACTTATGCGTTACTAAAAAGATTAGAATGCTACTTTATTTACACAATACTCCTCTCAATGAGTAATAAGCCAAAATACAATAACACAATTAGAACTCGTGACCAACTTGTTACTTCGGCCAGCCGATGACGGTTACCAACATTACAACTCTTATTGTATCTACAAAAATAATATGCAAAGCTTTCATTCCTTGTGACAGTCATATGTAAATTACCGGCGTTTTGACAAAATTCGTATAAGGGACGTGGGTACATACTTATTGTAGTGAACAGGTTAAAACTTGTGGTGATCAAGAAGGTTGCACAAAATTTACCTGAATAAATGCAACGCCAGGCGTATAAAAAAATTGGTGTAACTAACATAACCATGTAGTAGTACAAATACTGTAAAACCTATAAGCCATTAATCAATAGCGTCACCGATGCCCAAAACAAAAGGAGCTTGACAGAAAGCCACGTCAACTCCGCCCCCAACAAGCAGGAAATAGTGGAGTCTCATCTAGTGTAATCTAGTAGAAGGTTCCTGCAATTTTAATGGAGGAAAGAATTAAAATTTGAAACGGGACAGTAATATCTGTTTTAATTTCGACCGGTTTAACATAAAAATACCTGGTCGTTAATTAACGCAAATCAAATTAATTGTGCATCTGTCTGTGTCTGTGTTTGTGTCTGTCTGTGACTGTGTCTGTGTCTGTGTCTGTGTCTGTGTCTGTGTCTGTGTCTGTGTCTGTGTCTGTGTCTGTGTCTGTGTCTGTGTCTGTGTCTGTGTCTGTGTCCGTGTCCGTGTCCGTGTCCGTGTCCGTGTCCGTGTCCGTGTCCGTGTCCGTGTCCGTGTCCGTGTCCGTGTCCGTGTCCGTGTCCGTGTCCGTGTCCGTGTCCGTGTCCGTGTCCGTGTCCGTGTCCGTGTCTGTCTGTCTGTGTCTGTGTCTGTGTCTGTGTCTGTGTCTGTGTCTGTGTCTGTGTCTGTGTCTGTGTCTGTGTCTGTGTCTGTGTCTGCGTCTGAGTCAGCGTCTGCGTCTGCGTCTGCGTCTGCGTCTGCGTCTGCGTCTGCGGCTCCGTCTGAGTCTGCGTCTACGTCTGCGTCTGAGTCTGCATCTGCGTCTGCGTCTGCGTCTGCTTCTGCGTCTGCGTCTACGTCTGCGTCTGCGTCTGCGTCTGCGTCTGCGTCTGAATCTGAGTCTGCGTCTGCGTCTGCGTCTGCGTCTGCGTCTGCTTTTGCGTCTGCGTCTGTGTCTGCGTCTGCGTCTGCGTCTGCGTCTGCGGCTGCGTCTCAGTCTGCGGCTGCGTCTGAGTCTGCGTCTGTGTCTGAGTCTGCGTCTGCGTCTGCGTCTGCGTCTGCGTCTGCGTCTGCGTCTGCGTCTGCGTCTGCGTCTGCGTCTGCGTCTGCGTCTGCGTCTGCGTCTGCGTTCTGCGTCTGCGTCTGCGTCTGCGTCTGCGTCTGCGTCTGCGTCTGCGTCTGCGTCTGCGTCTGCGTGCGTCTGCGTCTGCGTCTGCGTCTGCGTCTGCGTCTGCGTCTGCGTCTGCGTCTGCGTCTGCGTCTGCGTCTGTGTCTGTTTCTGTGTCTGTGTCTGTGTCTGTGTCTGTCTGTGTCTGTGTCTGTGTCTGTGTCTGCATCTGCGTCTGCGTCTGCGGCTCCGTCTGAGTCTGCGTCTGCGTCTGCGTCTGAGTCAGCGCCTGCGCCTGCGTCTGCGTCTGCGTCTGGGTGTGCGTGCGTGTGCGTGTGCGTGTGCGTGTGCGTGTGCGTGTGCGTGTGCGTCTGCGTCTGCGTCTGCGTCTGCGTCTGCGTCTGCGTCTGCGTCTGCGTCTGCGTCTGCGTCTGCGTCTGCGTCTGCGTCTGCGTCTGCGTCTGCGTCTGCGTCTGCGTGTGCGTGTGCGTGTACACACTCTTAGGTCGCTCAAACCTCACTTATAGGTGTTAAGAAAATAGTGATCGAAAGTATCGATGATGTAATGGATAGACCTCCGTAAACTATAAAGCATATGTTGATTTCAAGATTTTTTCTAACATTAGTATAATAACATTATTCCTAAATACAGCATCGTGCTGTAAATAGTTATAAAGTACCATTTCGTTGATGTCGTTCTAAAATAATCATACGAGTACACCTTAGTGTTTAAAATGGTCTCATCGGTATAATATATCTTCCACTACAAGATAGTGAGTGTTTTACGTTTATAATGAGTTATGCCCAAATTACTGCGAATCAAACAATAATTTTTACATTAGATATTTGGTAATATATTGCTATTTTTTAATTTTTTACAGGCACTAGAGGAGAACGTGCAATATAGGCTTCGATGTTACGGATTATACTAGTACACTAGACGACGTGTCAAGCCTTCAAATCAGCAGTTCATGTCGCATTCAAGCTCAAACTTCAAGTACAACGCAGTTATCCTTGATACAAAATATCATATCGCTGGATGATACTCAAGAGTCTCCTATAAACTTATGTCTTAGGAGAACCCGCTCAGGCGAAAATCGACCTTCTCTAAAGGATATATCAAGTAGTACAGTGTCAGATCCATATTCTCATAATGCTTCAAGTGATGATTATGTCCCCTCTACATATATCTCTTCAGAAGTAGTTAGCATAAACATCTCGTATGATGATTGATGACGGTTTGGATATGTCTGTATGTGTGGACATTAATAGTACAACTGATAATGTATGCAAAATTTCGTCCGCTGGTATTGATCGGATCATTGGACCTGAAGACATTTCGTGTGGCGAATCGGTGCAGATCAACACAGATGTACATGCTTCAGGATTAATTCATGGTTCTTGCAAAAAGCAAAACGTTGAAACCAGCAAAAAAGAAAAAAAGACTGCTAAGGTTTGTGAAAAACAAGTTACATCAACAAAGATGGTCGCAGAGACTATTGATCAAGCGGACAACGAAGCTCACATGGAAAATAGCGACACAGAAAATGATAATTTGAAAATAAGTAAGATATCATGGAGCCACATGAAAAAATAAAATGGGACAAAAGGTTTTTGTGCGTGTTTTGCGACAAAACTTTTACTCAGATTCCCAAACATTTGTATAGGATGCACTGAAATGAACCGGAAGTGGCAAAGATATCAAGCCTTCAAAAGAACGGTCAAGAGAGAAAACATTTATTAGCGGAACTTCAAAATAGGGCTGCATTCAAGCAAGACACAAAATCCATACCTAGCGGAAATGGTGTCTTAATTCCTAAAAGAAGAACAGCACTTTCCACCGAGAAATTTGTGTGTGAGTACATTCCATGCCAATTCTGTTACCATCTTTTTGCAAAAAGATATGTAGCAGCGCATTAAAGAAAATGCTCATTCAATAATTGCCCGTTAGCGAAAAGAAACCGTTCGATAAGGAGCACCAACTCACTGCTCCTGCCTATCGGTCCTAAGGTGTGTAAGAGATTTAGGACGAAAATCCTAGAAAAAATGGCACATGATGGCGTCTTTCTTACCATAAGACAGGATCAGACTATTATTAATTATGGCGAAGCCCACTTTAATAGGTTGGGTCACGACAAATGTTACTACCGCACAATAATCGACAGATGCAGAGAATTGAGACGACTGATCTTGGCAGCCAAAAAATTAAATCCGAAGGTTTCTAAACTAGGACAACTTCTAAATCCATCATATTACCAACTCATAAAGCAAAGTATATATCAAGTAGAGGGTTTTGCCTACGACACACATCCCTTTAAACCTCCATCGTATGCTCACAAAATTGGAATGTCACTAAAGAAATGTGCAACAAAGCTCAAACGTGGCTACTTGGAAGGTACTGTTCTCAAAGATTGTATTCCACAATTAAATGCGTTTTTATCAGTGATTGAAGCTAAATGGACTATGGAGATAGAAAGTCATGCTCACCGGTCATTAAATGAACAGAAATGGAACAAGAAGAAAACTATACCATTATCACGAGATTTACAAAAATTTAATTCTTATTTGTATGCTCAAAGTAGCATTGAACTAAACAGTCTGAAGCGCAATGCAAACGAGTTTGCTTTTAAATATGTAGTCGAGATCACACTGGTAATATCCATTATCTTGAACAGGCGACGTGTTGGGGAGGTGCAATACATGTTGCTGAAAGGGTATGAAAACGCGGCCAAATGTGATCCAGATTCGGACGTTTTTCAAACTTTGACAGAATCTGAAAGACATCTAAGCGTGTCATTAATTAGACTGGTTATTCAGGGTAAAAGAGGTATGTGGTTCCAGTTTTGCTTACGGAGTCGCTGCAAGAAAGTATAAACGCTATCAATAATAGTCGCGTACGTTATGGAATTGATTCAAGCAACCCCTATCTCTTTCCCTCAGGAACACATTCCTCTGGACATTTAATTGCCTATAAAATAATTAAAAAGTGGGTAATAGCAGCAGGTTGTGAGGACGTAACAAACATTACTTCTACGAAACTATGCAAACATGTGGCTATCATGACCCAATTGCTAAATCTAAGAGAACATGAATTAGACAACCTGGCAAAATTCATGGGCCATGACAATCGCGTTCATCGCGAGTATTATCGATTATCTGACGAAACGATACAGCTGTCAAAAATTAGTAAATTGTTACTTAATATGGATATAGGGGATTTGAATAAAATGAAGAGGAAGAACTTGGACGAAATTAACGTACATGAAGAAGAAGAAGAAAAAGAAAACGATAATCATGACCAAACGGGCGATTTTCAACCAACAACGTGGACTGTGGGTAAGGCAAAACTGCTGAGTGCGAATTATAATAGTGCTGGTGAAACTGTTACTTGAAAACAGACAGAAGTAGTCATAAAAAATGTGGCAATTTAGCAATACAGGATAAAGTAGCACGTAGTATTAAGTTAACAAAAAGGAAAATTAGAAACAATTATTTCAGAGCTATAATAGATATGAAAAAAGTTCATCTAAAAAACATTCAACGATTTTTTGTGGGTGCTGGAAAAGATGTGAGCCACCGTCATTGGAAAACGGTTAAAGATCATGTATATAATGAAATTAAAAAAACTAAAGAATAGTGAATAAGTGATTTTTTACTATTGCTAGAATTATTGTTACTTTACACTTACAATTAATCAAGAATAAGTATGTATTATCTTTGTAATATACAGGTATTAATTAATTTGCCATATACTACTAGATTTAATTAAAACAATTTTTTTTTAATACATGTGTTATAAGAATTACCAGGTGTAACAGACAGAGATAATGACGAAATAATGTTGACAAATTCCGAAAGCTTGCTGCTTGGTAACCTAAAGCTTCGTGCTTGAGAAAGTCATAAAGGTATTCACAAGTCACATATACGAGAACACATTCCTACTATACTTCAGTATATGAGATATTGCTGGTAATGTTTAAAGAATGTATCTGGATGGTCTCATAGATATATTATTTATATGTAAAAGTGGTGGGAGAAAAAAATTTCAGCGCTTATTATGGAGTTTGACATTCCTCCTATATGGCTATCTTTGGGTTACAACTGCTATGTTAACTCTTAGCAGCATATAGTTTTTCATTGTATGCACTTTTGTATGGACCTCACATGGCTACGCAATATCATGCGTGTACCTCGTAACAATGGCGAAAATTGTAGACTCCTGACGGACCTTACAGTCGCTGTTAAAAACATTTTGTAGAATTTAATTTTTGAGTGTTAGGTGTGTGTATGATCACCATAAGATAGAGAAGCAAAAAAAATGGAGTGTTCTATACACGAAGTTTTAGTACGGTGCACTTTAAGGGTGGACCTCACAAGAATACTAGAAAGTCAAGGGCCTCGTAAGATACCCTATCTCCGTATGGTGTGTGTGTGTGTGTGTGTGTGTGTGTGTGTGTGTGTGTGTGTGTGTGTGTGTGTGTGTGTGTGTGTGTGTGTGTGTGTGTGTGTGTGTGTGTGTGTGTGTGTGTGTGTGTGTGTGTGTGTGTGTGTGTGTGTGTGTGTATGTGAGTGTGTGCGTGCATGCGTCCGTGAGTGTGTGTGTGCATGAGTGCGTGCGTGCTGCGTGCGTGCGTGTGTGTGTATGGATGTATATTAGTATCCACGATAACTCCAGAACGAAAATACCTACGTACTTAAAATTTTGTATTTAAGCTTGGTTTCATTTGGCTTAGATTAGATTTTTTGAGAAATCCAGCGGCGGAGAGGGGCGTTTATTATGGTCAGTTTTTGGTTTTTATCAAATATTTCTAAAACAGCTGCATATTTCAGAGATATAAAAATACCCAGACCTAGACCTTAGACATATCGATTAATTATTCTCTATGCAATTTTTTTATACGACGCATAATTTGGCGGTAAAAAAATTCCTAAGGTACAATTTAAGCGTTAGGCATATTTTTTAAAGAAAATTTAATTTTATATAAACCTTTCTTTATAAAGTTTCTTAATATAGTGCAAGGTAAGTATAAAAAATAATTAAATATGAATGAAAATGGTTAAAATGTATCATTGATATTTTATAAAAGCGGGTGGCTCTGGAATTTTTTTAAGTTAACACGTATTATTTATGCCTACCTGGAATGAAGTTTTAAACGTCAATCTGACATAGATTACTGTTTTTGGTTTTACAATGTTGCCTGTTTTCGTTATGAACGTATGAAACAGGTTGCATAATAGATATTTATGTATTAAGGGCATAATCAGAAGATTATGGCTCGAGGGAATGTTAAAAGCCCGACGCGAAGCGGAGGGCTTTTATATTCCTGAGAGCCATAATCTACAATTATGCCCGTGATACATACAATGTTTTATTTTATTTTGCACCATGAAACTGGAACAAAATATTAAAAAGATTCAGTATTTTCGGCAAGTTTTTAAATGCAAATGCAGTGAAATAAAGTCGACAGTAGGCTAATTTGTTGTTACTAAGATACTGTGATATTGGTATTATATATCATGTCATGTGTTTGCTGTCAATCATGCTGCTTAGCATCAATGACATTTCCGTGCTATAAAGACCACATTACGCCCGTATTTGGAGGCGTATAAAGAACATTATGGTGGCAAAATAAAATAAAATAAATTATAATTGAAATTATTTCATTTCTTTAATTTTTAAGTTATCATCTAGATGTCTACTAATCTCTGTCTGTCCAGAAGTTTTAAACGTCTGTGTGACATAGGTTACTGTTTTTGCTTTTAAAATGTTGCATATTTACGTGATCAGCTTATTATAAAAGTATATAACTATTCTAAAAAAATATTATGAAAATTATTTCATTTCTTTTAATCCCCATTTTGTAGGTTGGAAGGCCGTGTGATGTTCCACATCAGATATTTTTATATTCAGTTTAAAATAACAGTTAATGTTTGTAACCATAAAGTAATTGCTGTGTTATCTGTCTAGCATTACTTTAAGATAACAACTAGTACTTATCACCATAAAACAGTTACTACATTTACTCATAGGGCATTAAATTTTTATAATTGAGGAATGTTTAGTACTCTAAATGGTGGTACACACTCATCAAAATAATGTGTTCTTTTATTTCTACAGACTTTGTGTACCATTGGTGACGCACGCTTATCCAGATAAGGGGTTTCAATACTGGGGCTCAGTCCTATGTTCCATGTCTAGTACCGGGGCTCCCTGACTTGCTTGCGTGTGCTTTTTTCGCAGATCTGATGCCCAGTTGCGGGAAAAGGTAGTTCCGACGGAGCCATAACTACCAGAAAATGAGAATTGACGGATCCCCAGACTGAAGGCCAACAAGGCATGTTGCTGAAAAAGCGTGCTCCAACGGAGCCTTAACACTCGGAACAATGGAGCCGTATCAAGGGGTTAGGAATTATGGTGGAAAAGAATCTGGGACTCCTGGAACCGGAATGAAAAAGGGCACTAATTAGTGGTGAAATATAACAAAAGGACCATAAGTAACCCATCAAGGGGTTAAAAATGGCATCGGAAAGGAAACTGACAATAGGGAGTGAGAGAGGGGCAAAGCCAGACGACAATGCTAAGAATACACCGTGATCACGTCCCCATTTAAATATGTGTAACATGCCAATTTGTGTTATTATTGATAAATATATTTACGTTACGTTGGTATCTTTTTTTCTTTAAATAATTAAATTTTGATATTTGATATTCGATATTTTCTCTTTAGTCTACATAATTACGAACGTCCCTGTACATATGTTATGGTCTATTTTTTGTGTGCAAATCCGAACCCAATACGGTTAATTCATTTCCTTTCCGTTTCTTCTGTCGTTGGTTACGTTACGTTTTTAAGTTTTGCTTCCCTTGTATAAGATATCTAAGGCTTTTAATTACAATTTTGTACATATTATATTTAATAGGGAACAAACAAACAACAACTAGGAACAAGGGTATGCCTCTACATTAAGGAAAACCGATTATGTCAATAGAAGCTCTTAATTTCTGTTGTTGCAAAAGGCGTGGTGGATGACGTTACGATGTTAACATGCATAAAAATGGCGTGCATCATAGTGAAATTTTTGTGTTGAACAATTAAAAATGGGGACGCCCTTGTATCAATATCGCTTGCTGTTAGTTTTCCGGCTTTTGTAGTCTGGTCTACATTTTTTTTATATTGTTTGTACGTTAATGAAGACAATTGAGATTGCCCTAGCCTGCCGTACCGTATGTTTATCCTATAAAAAGAAAATGAAGTTGTTAAACTTGCAGTTCGTTTGAAAATAAAGTTAATACGTTATATTTATGTTGAGAAATGTACCTACGTATTCTTTAATACAAAATACGTTAATGATAAATCAATATAGTGTTGTTTTGATACGGTTATACAGAAAAGAAACAGCTGACTTCGGCTTCTAAGATAAAAACATTTGAGTTCATAAATTATTTAAAATGGTAAAGCTTTGCGAGTAATGCCGTTTTAGTTATTTTATGCTGAAATTAATCAGAGATTTTAGTTTCGTAAATATATATATATATATATATATATATATATATATATATATATAGAAATTAGTTTAGTGAACGAACAGAAGTTCAATTTAATAATCATTAATTGTATTGTATTTAAAATTAACTTTTAAAGTACATACAGTAAAAGATTAACTCGAGTGGGACTTGAACCCACAACCTCCACTTTGCTAGAGTTATCTACTACTATTGCATACAGCAAATGAAAATTAACAATCAGTCACGTGTTGTCATGTGCGAAACCTTAGCGAATTACGGGCTCACACGACATTCACAAAACGTTGACTGTGATCCTTCATTCTGTGTATAATTATTATAATATATCGTAACTAGGGAAGTACATACAGTTCAAGTTTGAATCGATTGTGACTTGCCTCCTCGATAGCTCAGATGGAAGAGCCCCACTCTAGCAAAGTGGAGGTCGTGGGTTCCAGTCCCACTCGAGTTAATCTTTTACTGTATGTACTTTAAAAGTTAATTTTAAATACAATACATTAATGATATATATATATATATATATATATATATATATATATATATATATATATATATATATATATATATATATATATATATATATATATATATATATATATATATATATATATATATATATACATACAGTTGTTTAGTCTTATTCAGATTGCCTATGATATTAATGCATAACTTTCTCAATTTTTGTTGTATTTTAATTATTAAACTATAAAACTGAATGGCGTCCAACAAGAAAAACAAACAAATGCATTACTGATTATATGTATGGACACATCTCTGCCTCCCTGTAAAGAGCCAGCGTCCTTCACCAAAAGGTTTTCGAATTAATTATTTACTAGTTATCCCGCGTAAATCTAATTTCGCAGAAATCAACAAGTAATTTATTTTATAATCCCCTCCGACGTAGATTCAAAAAAACATTGAATGTTTTTACGTCAGAGATTAAGTTAGTATATCAACCAATCACCGCATTAGCATCCCTGTACGGGAGCCGTCCCCACCTACCGCGGATCCTCTATAAAACCACGAGACGCGCTACCGTAAAAAAATGCTTGTGTGTCGGGTCTTTACCGCGACACCTTGCTACTCGTGCCCGATCCGATCCTGCTTGTGCGTTGGGCCGCTTGCTTGTAGATCCATTCCGCCGACGCTACCGAATAAAGTGAATCCTGACCAGAAGCCTGATCGCTTACTACGATAAATCCCGAAAATCCTGACTAGAAACCTGATCGCTTGCAGCGATAGATCCTGACCAGAACCCTGGTCGGTTATTGCGATAACCCAGACTTGAACCTAGTTCCGCCAATCTGTCGACCGCCGCGTTAGTTTATCTCTGGCGTCTTGCATCATTTATCGAGATACTCCGAAGCCGTTCCCTGAGAATCTTCTTCATATAACAGATTTGCTGGTTGATATACTCTAAGGTTAACAGCACGTAAGTTTTATTACACAACATTACGTAATACAAAAACCAGCCGATGTTACGAAGGGCTTGGATCCCGAAGTCATCACAAACAAACATTATATAATACACAAATCGGACGGTGCAACTACAGGCTTTGACGTCTAATAGTCCAATATTTCATTTACTCCAGTGGGAAGAAAAGTCATCGCCTCAATTCTACCACTTCCCAGAAGATCTATTTATACAGCACTAAACGGGTTAGCCCCAGATTCTTATAAATGGCTAATGTCTAAACATGTATTACACCTACAAACACCAATACGCCTAACCCCAAGCAAAAATTAGCAATAAAAAACGAGCAACGCCGGCAAACCTGGAGAGAATATCAATACCAGACGTCGTATTTTAGAGATCACCCGAGTGATCCTCCAGCTATATAAAGACGAAACCGCTGAGTGTTTACGTAATTAATTGCAACAAACGTGATCAAACGTCTCGCGAACTTATTACAATTCGTTAGTTGTCTACGTGACATGAGTCCTCTAATATTTCTTAATAAAGAAATCCGTTATGATAAACGTACCTGTATAGCAAATTTACACGCACCTGAAAAATTAATTAGTTCCCAAAGGTTTGAACACCTTACCAGCATTAACATCAATTACGAACGCTGTACGTATAAATTCTTTCATTTTAATGCGGAGGACAACCGCGTAAGTAATAAACACTAGTTTATTTTATTCCAGACAATTGAAATAAGTGTTTACTTCCTATACCGTAGGGATAAAGTCTCGTGTGAGTAATGAGCTTAGTTGTTTTCCAGCTAAAGAATTAGAATAAGACTCGTGTAAGTAAAGAAACGCGAAACCGAATTAATGCAGAAACATTTTCTTGTCGTACTTTAGGTAACATCCAATATTACAAATTATTCCCTGATAACTAGATTAAATACTTCCGTATCTAATCAACCAGAATCCTGTACGCCTGTAGTTTGTTCATTTAAATAACACAAACCGTAGTAATTAGTGGAGCTTATCGGCCTATTTCCACAGTGTATGCTTTTTGAGCGCAACGTTTCGGAAGCGGACTCTGCTTTCGTCATCAGACTTAGTCCTGAGAAGGACTGTTTTCGCACTTGAGTCGAAGTCATATGTTATATATAATTTTTTTTTCAAGTACTAGACTACTCTCAGATTCGAACTTGGTACCATTCACTTACTAGACTGACACCTTTACCGCTGAGCCACTGAGTGATCCAATTTATATTTTTTAGAACTTTTATATAAAGAAAAAGAAAATATCGCCAGAACACTCAAATAAAATGGCTACCCCGATCTAACACCTAACCTAAATAGGGAAAGGGTAACCGAAAAAGAAGAACCTAAATATACAGCGATAATACCATATATACAAGGTACCTCAGACAAAATACGAAGGATAGGCAGCAAATATAAGATACGCATTGCCTTCAAATCGACCAGAACGCTCAGGGGAATACTAACCAAAACCAAACCATACAATGAAGATCAGAATTCCAAGAATTGTGTATACAACCTACCATGTGAATGCGGCAGAGCATACATAAGAGAGAGCAGTAGACCACTCAAAGTGAAAACTTAGGAACATAAGAACAACGTCCGTAAGGGCGAAACAGAAAAATCAAGAATCGTCGAACATGTCTGGAACGAAGACCATCGCATCCAATGGGATAACATACAGATAGTGCGAAAGGACGAGAACACAACTCGTCGGAAACTCAAAAAAGCCAAATACATTGCACTAGCAGAAAATCCAATAAGCCAAGCTAGTGTAGAAATGAAACCCACACGGATTCCAATAATGCGCGAAGAGCTTAAGCGCAATACACCTGCGCAAGAATTTACGGCGCAACATGCGCAATAATCTTCTGCGCAACCACGAAAAAGTAATGTATATATATATATATATATATATATATATATATATAAGTTATAAAAAATATATATTGGATTACTCAGTAGCTCAGCGGTAAAGGTGTTAGACTAGTAAGTGAAAGGTACCAAGTTCGAATCTGAGAGTAGTGAAGTGCTCGGGAAAAAATTATATATAACATATGAATTCGACTCAAGTGCGAAAACAGTCCTTCTCAGGACTAAGTCTGATGACGGAAGCAGAGTCCGCTTCCGAAACGTTGCGCTCAAAAAGCATAAACTGTGGAAATAGGCCGATAAGCTCCACTAATAGGAAACCACAGTTACAAAACACTTATAATACAGAAACCGTAGTAAGTTACATTTTATACTACAAATATAAGAATGCATGTACAGTAATACACCTATTCAGTCTGAAAGCAAAACCATATATGAGGAAGGTCATGCGCACCAATGTTACTTTAAATGATTGAGTATTTTAAAACTGACCTCACAAATGCAAGCGCGATCGTTGCCCTATCCTCGACTTATGTAATACTGAGAAGATTACACGACACCCGATAGCAGTCATAGCTTCCGTTTACTGGGCAGGCCTAAGAATTCATAATAAATTATAAAAAGTCATCAGTGTTAGGGTTCTTTTGTTATAGCGCGAGTACCCAATAGACATAAGTGTAATATTAATTCCAACCTTCCACAGAAACGTCTCCGGACCCTGTGAGCCGACCCCCTGTAGTCCAAGGGTGTCCAACCAGAGCGAGTGCCTTAAGGAAAGTTAATTTATATTATATTAGTGTGCCTATTTTAGTTTCTTCTTCACTTTATTGTAGCCTTAAGTCAGATATTTAGAGCTGTAGGAAATGAGTAATATACGTTTAAACCATTATATTAGAATCATTTAGAGTGAACAGTGTTTAGCCAAAACTATCTATCCCAACGAACCCGACCCCGTCTTGCTAGTACAAGACACACACCCAAAATTTTTTATTTGTTATATGTGACGGCACAAATAAAAGTGATTGGGTATTCTACTGTTCAAAAATAAATAATTATACGGTACTCTTGTATAATATGGTAAATTGCACCCAAAAAGGTGCCTAATATACTTTTGCATTAAGTTATGAAAATTCAATACCTCAAAACTTAAACGTTTAGATGCCAATTTGTAAATGTTAGCGATACATGCATTAGTTTTGTTTCTTGCGTCACAAACTAGTGTTTCTTTACAAAAGGATTATAGCTAACTTAAACCCCTTGTGATATTTGTCAATTAATTTCGTGTATTGTAAAATTACACTAACATAACAATTTCTTTCTATAAATCTAGAATTTTTATCTATTATTTATCTACTTTACGCTTGTGACAAAAGTTTAAGGTGTTTTAAATCAGTTTATTTCATTTTCCTTAGTTTGTCGTGTGTAAAAATAAAATTTTGCTCGTTTTATTTGTTTCTCACAAAAGATCGTAAAACAGAACCAATAAAGGAAGCAGTTATTGAATTATTTATCACTATCTATTTCATAAAAGATGAGCATTTGCGAAACATTTTTAACTTAGTATGCAGTTAAGTGAAGTAAATTACGTATTTCCACAATAAGGGATATAAAATATTTTCTTGTAACAAATGTTGAGCTAAACTGTATGGTCTTATTGCAACATTTTAAAGTACGTTATATAGGTACTTTTTCATGAATACCGAAATCAAGATAACTGTCTTATAAGAAATACATTTCTGTTACGAAATGACTTCGTATAATTAATGTTTGTAACAGTATTTCCATTATATTCGAATGTGTAGGCTATGGAAAATCAAGTTATTTAATTTAATAACATTATTTGTGATGCTGTATATGTTAAAACGCCAACTTTCTGGGTAAACAACAGTTATGTTTATTACACGGTTTAGATACCTTACAAACATTTTATTACAGTTAGGATGGTTCCTTAAGTACAATTAACATTTTACCACACACTTCTACGATGTCCTTATTAAGATGAAAATGTGTTAAATCCTTTATCGCGTGCATACTTGTTCAGAGGTTTAACGCACTTTAAGCGTATAGTTTAAATTTTACTAATAATTAATTATTACAGTTTTAATTGTTGCTTTAATTAGCATAAAATGTCTATTAAATACATTGAGTTTTACATTATATTCTGTGTAATTATCATAAATTCCTAACAATTACTTTTAGGCAACAATCAAGTTTTATGTACCTGCGTACGAAATATTGCATGTCTCCTAAGTTCATTTTTGCAATTAAAAGAATTTCTGGATGTTAAGTGTATTTTCCAAATGTTATACTTTGTGGTATAATTACTGCGTTCGCTTCTTTGGGAGGCCATTTCATTCTTATTTTCTAACTTATTTGAACCGAAAATGAACATGAAATACTATTAGTAGGTATTAATTTTTATGCGATCTACTTAGATTCAGGCCCGGATTTTCGTTTTCTCCGCCCATGGGTATAATATAAACTGCCTCCCCCCCCCCACACTCCCCTCCCCCAGCACAATGGTATGAAAACTCTACTTGACCCAACTAAAATAAAATTTAAATTTGTGCCAAACTTGTTTCAATGTATTTTCACTTCAATTACCTAGTTTTTGTTACTTAATTTGCAATTATTTACTCATCAGTTCCAGAACTAATATTTTTGTTGATGCAATTTTCTTTGATCTTGGGTATTTTAAATGAAACAGGATTACAATTTACTGAAAACTTGAGTTTTCTTTAAAACATAACTATCAAAAAGATATGTGTTAGACTACATCCACGGTATATATTTGTTGATTAATGAAACTTTACACGTTTAGCTTTTTTGTTGGAAAACTCTAAACTTGTTAAATCTTTTTCAATTGCTAAAACTGCAAGATAGTTCAGTCGCTTTTGTGTGGTGGTGGAACGTAAGTAGTTCCTGACCCTTGCGAGAGTAGAGAACGATCTCTCTGCCGAGCAGTTTGAAGCCGAAGTGCAGAGGTATATTTTCAAAGCAATATTCACATTTGGCTATAAACTTATCAAATTTGTTGGAACTAGGAACTTGTGCAGTCTGGACAATGTCAAAGGTTCATCCTCATTAAAATTCTCTTAATGCAACAAACCTTTAAGGTGAATGAACTCCATAACAAACGGGAATTCCTCCATATCAACTTCATAAATCTGTTGAAGATTTGAAGCAGCAGTTTTTATTTCTTCTGGATTCATTTCAGACAAATTTGTTAAAAACAAAATTCTGTTTGAAAAATCGTTGTAAACTTTCACTCGTTTCTTTAAATCAGTGAGCAGCTTACTGAGGATAAGGTCAAAACTTTATTGAAATTTTGAACCTAAATATTTATTGGTATCCTCCTGTTCATCTTCTTCTGTATCATTATCGCCTTCATCTTCATCAAAGAACTTTTTTCGTTTTTTTGTCCTTTGGGATCTTTGTTTTGTAGATTTCACTTCAAGAAGAACAGTCTTCAACTTATTTTCTCCAGAGTTTTTGTAAAAATTGAACATTATTGTGTTCTCTTGAGCAAGTAAGGGAACTGTAAAGCTGGACGACAGCTGCAATATTCATTTTTGGTAACTCAATTTTCTCACTGATAGAGTTAAATCTTTCAGGGATCACTCCCCATAAGACTACCACGAAGGTTGTTTCCTCTTTTATAAAATTTCTAAAGATGCCCTTAGCTTGACTTTGGGTAGTTTTTGTTTCCTCTTCATCATTAATTAATATGTCGAAGAGCTTGTAAAATGGCTTTGTAGTACTTGTTTAAGCTTTTAGAAGCCTCCTCTCGTGCTGACCATCTTGTGTTACTAAGAGTTTTCGGCGAAAGGTTTTTTGAATTAAAATAAGATTGAAGAATAGCCGACCGACGCGTCGAACAAGAAAAAAAGTTGTAGAAATGTTGCAAAAGTGCAAAGAAATTTCTAGAAATTTTGCAGCATTCAACAGCACTGGATCCTACTAAATTCAAGGAATGGACAGAGCAAGGCAAATAAAATAATAAAGGATTTACCTGTTTTAGTCTGGCTTGCAAACCGGAATATTGCCCAGACATGTTAGACGCATTATCAAAAGACTGTCCACGGCAGTTTTGGATCTCCAGCCCATGATCATTTAAAAACTTAAAAACTACCTCAGAAAGTTCTTTACTTTTATGCCCACAGTTCCCTAAGAACTCTAAGAATCGCTCATTAGGTTCGCCACTTACCAGAACGTACTGTAGTATACAGCTCAGCTGATCGGTATGAGAAGTGACAGGGGTAGAGTCCACAATAATGGAAAAATATTTTGAATCCCTAACTTCTTGAAGAACTGTGTTTATAACAGTTTTTCCCATCACCTCTAATAACTCGTCACAAATTGTTGACGACAAGTAAGAAGAATGGACTTGACCTGGGTTTCCGTATCTGTCGATGTGGCTAATCAAATGAATCAAATTCTGATATTAATTCTAGGCACATCATGAAGTTGCCATTATTAGCAGAGCCAAAGACTTCATCATCACCTCTAAACGCAAGGCCGCGATATGCTAGCTTATTTATAATAGCAACGGCCCTCCATAGAACGTTTTTCCAGTACTTTACTCCTTCTTTGGCGTGCACCAGAAGCTGTTGATCTATCCGTCCTGATTCTTTTGTAAGCTAGGACACAATCCAAATGAGCTGCAGAATTTTTGTGTTCTCCTTCACGTTGACGATCATCCTCCCAATCACTAAAGCCTAAATCAGTAAATTGAGATGAGAGTTCACCAAACAATTTACAAGGGCCACAAAATAAAGTACTTTGACTGGGTGAGTAAACAAGGAAGTCACGGTTCACTGTATTACCGTTCGAAAGCTTTCTTTCAAACAAATTATGTGTTAAAAATATATTTGTTTCAGGATAAATTCTCTTGGAATTTTCAAACCCTATATCTTTATTTTGATTAAAACCATTTTTAGCAAAATAATCTTCATCAAATACGTTTATTACTGAAATGGTTTTTGTTGGCTCTTCAAAAGATTTATTTGAAGTGCTTGGTTGTTCAGCAGCAGCAGGCAGATGTTCAAGTTGAGAATACTTTGAAACGGAATTAACAAATGTACCTTCATTGGTTTTGTCAGACTTCTCGGGCCGTCCAGTTGGGCAGAGAGAGCCTTTTTTAAAGAAATAATCTAACTTCAAGGTTTGAGCTATCACTTCATTTTCCTTTTTCTTTTTTGCTTCCGCTAGTTTGCGGTGTTCCGCTCCACTGAGTCTTTTTCGTCCAGTCATGATGGTTTAAGAATATAACGAAAGATGTTGTTCATATAATAACATTGAATAAAAAATGGTTTTTGTATTAAAATCAAACACGCAATTACACACGGAACACAGCATCAAACAGTAATGAGCCAATTAACACTATAATACAGTCGCAATAGGGCATAAAAAACAAGCTACAGACTGCTCAGTTCTGATCCGACACTGGTGGCGCGGCACTGAAGAGTGACGATCGACGACTGAGTGACCATCGACCACATCGCGCACCCGGCGCACTCAGGGTTGCTCCGGAGCGATTAAATCTTGTACTAGATTTGGAGATGAAAGTGTAATAGATTTCTATCAGACTGTAATAGTTTTGCCTAAACTACATAGATCGATAGATGGCACATTTGAAGCGCTATTTATAAATCATAAAAGATGAATTAATTAATTAACGTAGCCTCGTATGCAAAATAACGGTTTAAAATATAAATCAGTCAAAATATTATATTTTAGCAACATATTCACAATATTAACTAAATATATACACACTATCCCTTACTCAATGCTATAACCACAGATATACACATATGTATCTGTGCTATAAGAACTAAATATATTAACGTGTGTATAACTGTATAAGTAAGTATATATGTACTAAAACGACAAATCAGGAAAATCTTCTTTCTCAACATTTTTATTCAACATCGACTGTGAAGGCTGAAAATTGTAACAGTTACTGTTGTGTAACATTTATTTTGTATGCAACAATTTTATTATACCCAGCACAAATTACATTTTTCGTAGTTTGTGATACCCAGTCTGAAAGGAGTTAGTTGCTGGGTATGCAATTCGGCCGGATGTAAGTTGTATCCATAGTAATACCGATAATGGGGTCATCAGTCGCCAAATCGTCTTTCTGTAGCGGCAATTCGTGCTATTTGAGAAAATGCACATCTGGTGTCGGCTACTTGAAAGAAACACCCTCGGGAGACGGGAGGGAATATGAATTCAATCTTGGTACTTTTTCTGTATAATTTAGGAATGAATTCTTATACGAAAAAAAAAATCATTTGTTGATAGTAATAAGTTGCGAAAATATCACAAATAAGGGGAAATATTTAAAGAAAAGTGTAATAGATTTTCACTTGATCGTAATGCCGTAATAGATTTAAATCAAGTGTAATGTAATAGATCTATTACAATTGTAACAGCTGGAACAACCCTGTGCGTACCGCGCCCCGCGCCCCACCACCACCACATCGCCTGCACGCACACGCACTGACGCCAGGCCTCAATACGACTAGACGGACTGCGACGACACAGCGCACGCCAAGCGGCCGCTGCCGCTTCAAATGAAAACAGACTCAAAAATTTGCCGCCCTGGACACGTGCCTACGTTGCCCATGCGGTAAGTCCGGCCCTGCTTAGATTAAGTACTTACCACCCAATTCTAACACAATGTCACACCATAAAATGTTGGTATGCGTATGCATCGTTGGTGACTGATAAATTCGGCTTGTTTTTTCATGATGCGTCACATACTAATAAAATTATTGTGAAGGTATAGCTTTCGATACAAAATTAAGCACAGAAGTAGTGTTCACCAAATTAAGAACTGTATGAATCATCATCTCATTACGTGTTAAACATGATCCTTGAACATAGCCCGAAATACACTACAGATACAACTGACTTAAGGATCGCTAAAGCGGTATTGCACTGGATGCGTGGGTGATGTAACCGTTCAGTACAGAGACCCAAGGCGCCACGTAGTTTTAGATAAGGCAGCCCTAAGCTAAGAAATGGGGAAGTGAAGCTGTAAGAGAAGACATAAGTGCATATAGTAAGAAAGTAAAACACAACAATCGGGTAAAACGCAATGCTGATCAAACTAAATAGGTCTATTTGTTAACCCTAGTTTAGGAGCGCGGTAATTTGTTACGAGGATAGTCGTTACTATCATGTTCCATTTTGTATAATTACTTTCTGAAAAATATAAAAATGTGTTAATTTATATATATATATATATATATATATATATATATATATATATATATTTAATGTAAAATATATTACGTTTTACTTTTTTTTTTAATTTTTTTGAAAAAGAAAAAATAGGCTTTTCACGGCTTGATTTGCATCTGGTTAGTTTAAAACAGTAATAAAAAATCTTATTGGGCTAAAATGTTAACAAAATGTATTTTTCTAATATTATAACAAAACAGCTAATATAAAAAAAAACATGTACACGAACAAAAATTTAACAGTACCTAATTATAACAATTCAAATAAAATAATAATTTTAGTCCGTTTTAAAGGTAGTGCAGATAATCTGGCATGTGTTGCTTGCACGCATAATAATGACAATTTAAGCAAGCTTTTCTGGAAGACTTGTTGCTGGCTCTGGGACAAATATGGCATCGCCCTACACGGTTTTCTGACTTTGAGGGATCAAATGAAGGGGGAATATTTACCTCAAGTCTGAGAAGTGCACGAGCACGTCTTCTTAGCTCTACTTGTATATACAAATAACAGTTGATCTCGCTTCTATTTGTGGTTTAATGATCTCCTAAGCAAAGCTTTCAAAAAAATCACTTCTAGAGTTTTTTTTATTGGGTTATTTGCTTTATACACACAAAAGGCATTTATACCAGTTATATTCAAGAAACTATAGAAGATAACCAGTGGCCAACGACGCGTGTTTCTTGCGACATTGTAATTTATGCACAATTGATCCACGAAGTCTACCCCAATCTTAGTACGGTTATAATCGGCGATTATTTCTGTTTTATTTAATCGCTGGTTTCTTCATGAATAGTCGTATCATGATGAATTGACGGTAATACAATTACTGCCTTATTTTTTTTAGCACAATACGAAACCATTGATGTATCCCCTTGGAAGCCAAAACATGAAGTCTTTTCTTCCCTTTGCTTATTTTGTAATAAAAAAATGTAAAACTATAATAAATTTTGAATAAATAAAAGTAAGTCCGATAAAATTCCTTAACTGTAATCAACCAATCTTTAAAAACATGTTTGTCAGCCTCTGAAAAATCAAAAGGAATGTGTCGACTAACAGAACACTTCCCAATTACAAGTTTTTTTGAAAATTTACACTTCGGACAATTAGAAAAAGTAACATTGGAATAACCACATTTAAAACAAAAGATTTTATCATCACCTTTATCACAGGTGTGATAGGTATGGCCCAACTGTTACATTTAAAACAGGTTGTTGAAGACTTAGCTGTATTAATTCTGGAAATATTAAAGGTTGAATTTGTACTTTTTGGTTTAGTACCAGAACTAAAATTGACTTTAGGTTAATAATTTGTTTGAAAGTAGAAGAAGATTTGTATTCAGATTGTTTCTGTGAATCGCTCTTTAATTTAGAAATTAATTGATCCCATGTCTGAACAAAAGGTTTCACTGCCCTATACCAAATTAATCCTTTCTCTGCAAATAAATCAACAGCAGATAAAAGCTTCTCCGTCTTAGAAATGTTTTGTGCAACCATTAACTCCTCGCATCTTTGAATAAATGTAAAAACTCCCTTCTCACTACCATTAAATTTTAAATTTAATTTATAAACAGGAACAGAACTTTTAGAAATTTGTAAAGTTTGCATTAATTTAGAAAAATTTTCAGCTGGAATATTAACTGAAGTATTAACATTGTCGTTATGTGACATAGAAATATCAGAAGTGTCTAATTGTGGTAAATCATTGTTCATTCAAAGTTTTGATAAATAGATTCAATAAATTCTAAAGAATCGTTACATAAAGTTAATAACTCTACTTTTGAAGGCTTATGTTTAAAAAAATTAATCAACGATTGAATATTATTAAGTTTTTCTTGTAATAAATCCCGTTCTAAGGTTTGGCTAATTTCGACTCTTTTGTACGAATCAAACAAATTTGGATTTATCCTTTCTAAATTCAATTTACGTCTCAATAGTTTGCGTTTCCCCTCTACGGTTAACCTTTCCACATCCTTAACATTAACGTTTCTAAAGCTTAACTCTACAGATAACTCATCACTAGCAAGAACATCCACTAAATAATCTAAATTTGACATGGTAAAAATAATGTATAAACAATAAAATATCACTAATCGTAAACACTATAAAAATATTCAAATATAAAAATAATGAATGGTTACAATACCTTTAAATGGTGATCACTAACAATCGTAACTGAAATACACAAAAGTGAAAATAATCATAAATGGTAATAAAGGCAAATCAATGTCCCTAGCTCGAGGCTACAGTGTAATAAAAAATGTGTAATGTATAGGTATGTGAAATTTTAAATAATAAAAAAAAGTAATTGTAAAGTAATGAAGTTAATGAATTCTCCAAAATAATGAAATAATAAATCTCCAAAAAATACTAACCTTACACCACTTATAAGTGTGCCTTTGGCTCATGCCGGTAGATTAATAGGGTGGATTCATAAAAAATGATTTGCTTAATTACCACTTACCATCAACAGTAAAGAATGTAAAAAATGAATGAAATTATCTCGAGAACCAAATTGTTTTTTTTAAAGATCGGAACAATTAAACCGACTTTACAAAAATGTAAAAAAATAACAATATACAGACTATGTTTATTGAATATGAAATGTAATGATGAAATAATGAAGGTCTTAAAATTATGCTTAAAATACTAAATAAAACACTACATAAATACCTTAGAAATTTTGTACACAAACTTTTCTTTTTGACAACCTCTGGTATCTAAATATGATTACGGAGAGGTTATCAGGATGAAGTAATTTTTACGTCATCATGGTGCAATCTTGACACAATATTACCAGCCACACCCCAAACTGAATTTATCTTTAAAAAAATCCGTATAACTTTCTTCTTAAAACTGTTAAATCCACTTGTTATTGCATTATATGGAAGTATCCATTCAAAAAATTGCAATCATAAAATCAAATATGTACTTGAAATTCAATTACGTTGTAAATTCAATTAATGATAGACGTACAATTAAAGTAAAAATTGGTAAAAAAACCTAAGAAAAAACCAAAGAAAACGTAAGGAAAACGTAAGGAAAACGCCTAAAAAGAACAAAATGCTTTAATTTTATGTAAATGTATTAAAAATATCTCTTACCACCAAATTGATGGCGCTTTCACATAAATTTAGATAAAATCAAAAAGAAGCAGCTTCATGCTTCGACATTAAACAGGAAGTGAAAATGGAGGATTTCGAAGTAGATGACGCGTTATATATCAGATAAGAAATGAATAAAAATTGAAAGCAGAATTATAAATCTTTACGAAAGTATGCACCTTGAAGATATGCAAATTAAGTTGCCTACCTTATACCAATATTGTAAAATAATTAAAATTCTCTTGTATTTAAAACTAAATGAAAGAAAGATCTTAAATTGAGGTGTATTTTATACAACACAAAAAAGGGTTGTTACAATTTGGCAAAAACTGGATATGAATATCGCGTTTATTTTTTTACATTGTACCAATATGCAGTATTTTTTTTTGTCAAAGGAATACTGCTGAACCAGTTATCGCCAGTAACATATTCCTATTAGTCCCCTCTACTGGATGTACCAAACGTAGTACAATGTCTTCAGGAGCGTTACTGAATTTATAGGAGCCATCCGGTTGAATTCCCACGTATGTTTCCAGATTAAGAGTATAAGAAGTTTTAGCGTCGGTCAGAGCAAATACCTTGATTCCATATTTCGCCAGCTTACTCGGAATGTACTGTTTGAATGGCCTCTAAAAGCCAGTAACTGTTCGTAAATTATGAGAAACCCTGGAACTAAACGAATTATGCAAATTAGCCAAAAAAATTTCAATCAATTCACCTAAGAGCTAATTTATCTAATTATTTTCTTTCGTTTCGGGTTATAACATCGTCAAATCTTAGGTAACAAAGAAATTTGAATCGTTTTTCGCTCATAGCGAGATAACGAAGTTCCACTCCGTTTCCTTTGGAGTTAACCCATATTTTACGTATTTTTCCAGGAAATTCTCAATGTATCAATCAAGAATAAATTACCTATCAAAGCACCTACTTCCTTTTCGTTGGTAAGTCTATCATCACGGTCACTGGCAAATCTATTTTTTATTTGTTCGATATATGTGTTTGTGGAACTAACTAGTATTTGAATAACGGCGTTGCTCACAAAAAGTTTTATATAGTCAATTTTAAGAGTGGCACTTCGGGTGTCACGTTTTGGTTCGGGAAAATGCTTACTATGAGCACGTGTACGCACATGACAATCATTTCCACTCTATGTTCATGTTACTCTGCTTCATCAAACTCATCTGCATCTAGCGTACTCCCCTCACCGCTTAAAACTTCCTGTAACCATCTCTCCCGAACCTGTGGCACCTGTGAAATAATACATTGCCTAAATAGCACTTCCCTTAAAAACAACGTTAAACAGTGTTATTTATAACCCTATTTATACCAAAGTACTGGACTCGGACGATTGCGCAGTTATGGTTATGGTTTCAAAATTTGGTGAAAGTTAATAAACGAACACATTTTTTGAAAATATTATTGACTATATAGGGTGTTACAGAAATATGTGGCTATATTGACTTACTTTTTTTGAACACCCTGTATTTTAATACATATATGAATTCACACGTTCAAAAGATTTTCAAAAATATATGGCCTTACTAGGTTATACAGGGTATTTTATAAGATATGGCCAATAGTGTACAAAAATTATCCCTAATCTGTTACCCCGCCAGTCACTAAATCTAGTAATCTTTATTTGGTTAATATTGTGAGGTTATTAGGTTTTTACAAAAAAAAAAAAGGTTAGATTGGTATTTCGTATCTCTTGTAATAAATGGTGAAGCAAAACTCCAATTAAAGAATATCCCAAAATTTTTAAACGGAACACCCTGTTTCTTTTATTGTCATTTGTTAGCGATTGCACTAATCGTTCATATGATATAGGGTTTGTACGGTTAATATATAGAGATATTTTTTTAAAATTAAACCAAAATTTGCGCGAATTTGGATGTTTTCAGAGACCTCGAAATGCATATGGTAGCAGACTAGACAGAGATGCCGAAGAAGAAATATTACATCAGGTACTATTTGTTAGTATTATACTAATTATAAGAATTTCCACTCACTTCACTGCTAATTTCAGCACACATTTTTTTGGAGAATTATGACTTTATGTTATCCATCTTAGGTTCAAGAAAATCCTTCAACATCTACCAGAGAAATAGAGCAAACTATTGAAGTGCCAAAAACGACAGTTTGGCGAGTGTTAAAGCAACACCGTTATAAACCATTTAAGTTACACGTTAGTCAAACTCTTCGGTCTGGGGACGATATGAGACGGTTGGATTTTTGTAACCAACTTAATACCAAAATGCTGGAAAATCGCAACTTTCTCAATCAAATAATTTGGACGGATGAGTGCAATTTTTCCACTAATGGAATGTTTAATCGTAATAACGAGCACTACTGGTCCGTTAAAAATCCACGAATTAACAGGAAAATGCGAGGACAAGGCCACCGGTCGTTTAATGTGTGGGTTGGAATCTGGAAGGATAGGTTCCTTGGGCCAATTATTTACGAAGGTATCCTGACGTCTCAACGCGACCTCGCATTTCTAACACACGAAATATCAGACCTTTTGGATGATGTTCCGCTAAACGAAAGATGGACTCTCTGGTGGCAAATGGACGGAGCTCCTCCTCATAATGCTGTGATAATAAGTGAATATCTTAACGGCGGCCAGCAAGAAGGCCAGATTTAACCCCTTTAGATTACTTCCTCTGGGGCTATTTAAAAAATATGATTTATAAGACGCCACCGCAAAATATAGAAGAACTCCATAATAGTGTTGTTAATGAACTTCGTCAAATTCCCAGGCGAACCATTCAAAGAAGCGTAAACAATTGTAGAAGAAGAATTCGTTACTGTATTCAAGAAGGAGGAAACTTGTTCGAACATTTATTATAATAATTTTTGTTTGTTTGTCTGTGTAATTATTTTGTTGTTACCTATCGATAAATTTGCGTTGTCGCTATTATGACCGTGTTACATGACATACTGTTTGAGTTGTTTGTTAATGTTTTTTTTAAATTGTTTAAATGTTTTTATAATTTTTTGGATGTTCTAACGAGTTTAACAAATTAAATAAGTAGAACTACTGTAATTATTCCTTGCTGGATCCAAGAAGGCGGAATCTTGTTCTTCGAATTTTTCTCATTATTTTAGTTCGCAGTTGCTCAAACCATAAAGTGTTATATATTGCTAAAATCAGCATAAGATTCTCCATCCAACGACATAAAAATATATGTTAACCCCCATAAGAAAAAATAAACCTGATGATGGTTCAGAATAAACGAAACGTCACATAATATTTTTAATACCGTATTAGTATTGTGCGTAAAAAGGTGCCTTAATAATGTTTAATCGAATTTTGAAAATTCCTAATAATAAGGTGGCCAAACGCGAAAAACGAAAATCGAAATTTTTTGTTTTTTGAGCATAAAACCAAAACCATTCGAGTTAGCTCAAATTTCTTTTCAGATTATTACTCGGCATCGAATTTAGCAAAAGTGCCGAATTTAAACCTACATCCTATCTCTTATAATAAGCGAGATCCCCATGCTTGCCCTCGAATTTGGGACAGCCTGTACATATAGTTTTTAAGTATGTACCTGAAAAAGTCAATTCGCTTTATGTGTACTAGATAATAATAATAATAATAATAATAATAATAATAATAATAATGAATGAATGAATGAATGAATGAAGTTTTTTATTTGCTCCAAAAATTGTACATATACAGGTCCAGCCAAGTCAACAGACTTAGCGGCTGGTTCCGCTTAATACATGTAAAGATATTACATTAAATTATATTTAAGCACAAACAAAAATTAATTAAACAGTCCAACACCGTTTTGCAAAATTAAAACTAATTCTAGCAATGAGTTAAAATATATAATTTAGGTATCGCGCATCTTAATGTCCTTTCACCATATTTGTTATAATAACGAGGTATGTAGTATAGATCTTTACGCGTTTGATATGTATGGGCCAATGGTATTTTAATTTCATTGTCTGCGTAGTACGTAAGTATATTTAGGTATTTGTAGTATCCTCTGGGTGTTAGTGTATCGGTTTTCTTTAATATCGCTTTCTTTTCTAGACGGTGCTTTCCGTAGATTAATTCTAGTAGTTTAACTTGTAAACATTCCAGCTTATTCATATGCACAGGACCTGCACAACCCCACACTCGCACAGCATATTTTAAAACGGATTCTACTAATGCCTTGTACACTATAATCATAGTTTTAATGCTTGTATATTTTTTTAATAAATACAAACAACCGGTAACTTTTTTAATTTTCATATACAAGTAATCAATGTGCTTATCATATTTAAGTTGAGTATCCAGTATAATTCCTAAATACATAGTTTCAGTCACTTTCTTTATTGAATTACAGGTACAGTTTGATTGCTTAGTTTTACAGTCACATGAGTGTAAAACAATATTTATAGAAGAAGGTTTTTCCATGTGTGACGTAGTGAATAACATGGTTGCAGTTTTTTCGGCATTTATGAAAAGATTTTTGTCGTGCATCCACCCGCAGATATTGTTAAGGTCTTCTTGCAGTACAGATCGGCATGTCTCAATATCATCATGTGCATATATAAGAACTGCATCGTCAGCATACATAAACAAACGAGCAGTCTTAGCTTCTTTAAAAATACTATTTATGTATACCAAAAATAATATTGGGCCGAGATGACTTCCTTGTGGAACGCCGTACTTATTTTCTTTCTCTCCACTCATGTTTTCTTCTATTTTTACAGTAAATGTCCTGTTGTTTAAATAACTAGCAAACCATTTGATATACCTTCCTTTAATCCCAATTTGTTCGAGGCAACTAAGAAGTATACTGTGGCTTACTGTATCAAATGCTTTGGATACGTCGATAAAAACTGATATGGTATATTTACATTTATCCAGCTGGTTACTAATATAGTTAGTCACTAACATCAGTAGTTGCTCAGTATTTTTGCCTTTCTGAAATCCATATTGATTTTGATTAATTATAACGTTATCTTGCAAGTAGGTAATAATAATAATAATAATAATAATAATAATAATAACAATAATAGTAATAGTAATAATAGTAATAATAATAATCATAATAATAATAATAATAATAATAATAAAAATAATAATAATCCTAGGGGTTGAACTACCTACTAGGCGCGTCCCCAGGTGGCGGATAGGGGAACGGCCTTGCAAATTATCGTAAGTGATGCAAGGCCAGCACCGAAATACGTGCTCGTGACTTAAACGGTCACTGGTAGTACTAAAAATACGGTGTCGCGGACCAGTTCATGTGGGGCCTCGCAACTAGCGAGGACAGGGATGGCAACCCTGCGTCCCCCTTGCTGGAAGCTTACTTTACTTATACTAGTCTTGAGTGGCTTCCCTTACCTTAACTCTTTCCTGTCGGAGCACCCTTGCTCCAACTCTTCATCACTTCAGGCTCTCAGCAATGTCTGAGAGACCCTTTCATTTTTCTTCTACTCGCCCCAAGACATACGCAGTAAAAAGCGTATACGGGTGTGGCAATCCCGGGATGTCCTAGCTGGGGACGGCTGAGCGCTAGCCGTTTCCTAATACCGCAACCGCGAACTGTACTTCAGAGACTCTAGCAGGGCGTGGCTAGGGAACGTCGTATAGATAGCGGTCGGTGGTCTTGGCTTTACCGCCCGGACTACGAGGAAGGTAACCTCTATAAAAAATCCCCCAATCCCAAGGTCGTTTGGCAGTTTTAGGTGCTGAAGGGATTGCGCGAGGGGAAGCCTGATCGTGGCCAGGGGGAAGCCTGGCCTCTAGCGTTGAAACGCCTGTGGGGAAGAGGCGCCCTCCACAGTATAAACGCCCTCTTGTAGTACACCGGCTCTGCTGCAAGTGACATTTTCTTTCCGAGTGAGCTCGTGGGAATTGTATGGCATCAAAAAGCAATAACAATCCAGAGTTGTCCAACTCTCAAATAATGGATGTGGAAGGAGTACCACTCAATACTTCGAAAAAGGGTCATTTCAGGCCCTTGTCGGCAAATTCATTGAGGAGTGCCACCGTGCCTCAGTTTTGGATTGTTGGTAGGGATAAAGGCAACTTTGAAGATGTAAGCCCTTTCCTAATATTTAAATTACTGAATGGAGCAATCGGAGAACCGAAAATGGTAAAAAAAGTTAAAGACGGGTTATTAATAGAAACGGTATCTGCTAGACAAGCAAAAAAACTATCTGAAATTAGTAAACTCGGAGATTTCGTAATTAGTGTAAACCCTCATTCGACGCTTAACTATTCTAAAGGTGTAATCACCTGCAAAGATTTAACTCATAGCAGTGTATCTGAAATTGAAGATGGTTTAAAGTCTGAAGGAGTAATAAATGTCAGACAGATTAGTATGATTAAAGATGGAAATACTATCAACACGCCCAGTTACATTCTTACGTTTGATAGACCTAAGCTACCTACTCAAATAAAAGCTGCTATTCATAAACTTCCTGTTCGCCCTTATATACCAGCTCCACTTAGATGCAGAAAATGCAAAAAGTTTGGTCATATAATAGAAAATTGCTCGATAACAATCTGTAAATGTGGGCTTCCGTTAAACGAAGCGCCATGTAATACAGACACTGCATGCATTAACTGTGGGGAAGAACATCATTCTCTTTCAAAATCATGTGTTAGATATAAAGAAGAAGTTGCAATTCAAACCATCAAAGTTACCGAAAAAGTAAGTTATGCTGAAGCTAAGCAGAAAATTAGCCACTCTTTTAAAACTCCGAAGCCAGGTCTTAGCTATGTAGAGGTAGCTGCAAAATCCAAACCTTCAAGTGAAACAAAATAAATCGTAGCCGCATTGATCCCCGAACTGAAAGGTCTAGTTAAAAATATTGTCCAAGAAAGTCTTGCAGAAGTAAGAAATGAAATGAATCAAGCACAACTAAAAAACACATTTTCAATCCCTGCAGAAAGCTCGGTTTTATATGATAAACGAAAAAGAGCAACAATAAACAATGAGACGGAATCTGTAGATGAAGAATCTGAATCCAGCCAAACCACCGATCCAGAAAAGAAGAATAAAAGAAAGCCTGGATGGCAAAAAGGAAGGCCCAGAAAGACCTTAACCAAAGAAAACGTACTGTGATACACAATCACAATCAGTGATAACTAGTCTGTGATACTTTATACTAATCAATCTGTGATATTTTACATTAATCTACACTATTTATTTTAACGTTTTAGTCTTTATTTTGTTCTAGTCAATTATGTTTTTTACATATTTTATTATATTGTGTACGTGATTTACACTTTTTACTATTTATTCAATACTGTTTTATTTATCGTATTTATTATTTATTTAACTAGTGTTTGTATTTATGTACATAAAAAAAACTATTATTTTCCATTATGGAGTGTGAAAATATCTTACAATGGAACTGTAATGGTATTAGAAAGCATTACTGCGAACTAAAGCTCTTAATGAATAAATACAAGCCTTTCTGCATGTGTATTCAAGAAACGCACTTAAAAGAAAACGAAAATTTTGCGCTACTAGGGTACATACCATTTAACAAAAATTTTTTAGGAAATACAAGAGCTAGTGGGGGAGTGACCATCTATCTCAAAAATAACATTTATGCTAAAGAGATAAATGTCAATAGCAGACCTCAGTGCATAGCCGTCCAAATTGAAGTACCATTTAAGGCTACAATATGTAACATATATCTACCAGAATTCAACTGGAACCTAAACGACATAGAAACTTTAGTAGCCCAACTTCCTCCACCTGTAATTCTCTTGGGTGATTTCAACGCTCATTCTTTAACATGGGGTTCTACGAAAACAGATCTACGTGGACGAATAATAGAACAACTGACTGACAATTGTGACATCGTATTATTAAACCAGGGAAAACCCATCCACTTTAATTCAATGTCAGGAACCTTCTCTGCGATAGATTTATCGTTCGCCACACCAAGGCTATCAGTAAAGCTAACCTGGGAAGTTCATGATGAATATTGCAATAGTGATCATTGCCCAATAATTTTATATACTACAATACCAAAAATGGAACTCGCTACAACCAAAAAATGGATACTGAAATCATCCGATTGGAATGCATATGAGCAAGGCTTTGACTTATTCACAGACGATCCTTCACAAGGAATAGAAAATAGGGTAGAAAACCTATCGAAAAAAATAGTATTGGTGGCTAATGCAACTATACCTCAGACAAGTGGTATAATAAAATCACAGAGGGTTCCGTGGTGGAATGATGAAGTAAAACATGCCATCAGCAATAAGAAGAAAGCCTTTAATCGTTTCAAAAAATATCCAATCCTCGATAACTTAATAGCATTCAAAAGGTATCGTGCTCAAGCAAGGCGAATAATTTTAGAAAACAAGAAAAAATCCTGGGAAAAATATATAAACTCAATAACAAGAACAACACCAGCTGCTATGGTGTGGAACAAAATTAGGGCAATAGAAGGAAAAGCATCAAATTCTGGTATTAGGTGTCTAATCACAGATAACGGTCAAGTCATTGATGAAAAGAGCGACATAGCAGAAATGCTATCCAAAACATTAAAAAGCTAGTAGTACTAATAACTATAACGAAGAGTTTATCACTATAAAACAGCAAAAAGAGTACGACATCAACTTTGACACCAACGAACTATATGCATACAATGAACCTTTTACTATACAGGAACTAGAAAGCTCTCTGAAAATACCGTCAAACTCAGCACCTGGACCAGATAATATCACCTACGAAATGCTATCACGACTGCCGAATAAAATTAAAACAATATTACTAGACATTTACAATTATATCTACAAACATGCACAATACCCTGACACATGGAGAAAATCTGTAGTAATTCCGATTTTGAAACCAGGTAAAGACGCATCCAAACCCCAAAGTTACAGGCCAATCTCCTTGACATGTACAATGAGTAAAGTACTAGAAAGAATGGTGAATGAAAGACTAGTATGGACATTAGAATTCCACAGATTATTAGCTAAACAACAAACAGGTTTTATGAAAATGCATTCGACCCTCGACGTTCCAGTACATCTTGAAAACTATGTACAAAATGGATTTATGGAAAGGATGCACACAGTTGCAATCACTTGCGACATAGAAAAAGCATTTGATCTAACATGGCGTTTTAATATATTAGAAAGGTTGGGCGAATGGAACATTAAAGGAAACTTACCAAGATTTATCAACCAATTCCTTACGGAACGTTCCTTCTGTACTAGAGTATGCACAGTAGAATCAAAATTTCATACCCTAGAAAATGGAGTCCCCCAGGGGTCCGTGTTAAGCACTACTCTATTTTTAATAGCCATAAACCCCGTTATCAATTCTGTACCATCCCCTGTCCAAAAATGCATGTATGCAGATGATTTGATCATTTTCTACCAACATCACAGTATGGAGACTATTGAATGTGCATTACAAACTGCCATTAATCGTGTAGTACGCACTGCTGAATCCATCGGCTTCCGATTTGCCGAAACAAAAACGGTTAAGAAAAGTACACAATGATCCAAAAGTCTACATCAAAAATTCCCTAATTGAAGTCAAAGAGAGCATAAAAATTCTTGTTGTAATTTTCGACAAAAAAGCATACTTCAGGGAACACATAAATCAAGTTGCAACCAAATGTAAAAAAAGGCTGAATTTAATTAAGTGTATATCGCATATCAATTGGGGAGCGGATCGGAAAACCCTCATCACACTGTACAAGGCACTTGTTCTGTCCATTATGGATTATGCAAGCATAATATACGCATCAACCAGAAAATCAAATAGTAAAGAGCTAGATAAAATACATGCTACCGGAATAAGAATGGCAATTGGCGCTTTCCGAACTAGCCCACTCATTTCAATATTCTGTGATGCCGGAATCCCACCGTTGGAAATTAGGCGCAAAATACTTTTAAATAACTATTTTTCTAAAATTGCTTCTCTTCCGAACCACATCAACCACGACATATCTACTAATGAAACAGAAACAAAATACAGAAACAATACAACGATTACAAGTCCAGCACACATAAGAATGTTAGAAACAATTGATTTAACAACAGTATCTTATTTTAAATGTACACAGCCAGAATACCCTCAGTGGATGCAAGAAAAAGTGAAATGCATAAAAAATCTCTCCAGTCACAATAAAAATACAGTACCTAAACGCACATATCTCATCAGGTACCATGAAATTATCAACTCCTATGACAACTACCATAAAATCTACACCGATGGATCCAAAACACACAGTGGAGCAGCCAGTGCGATTTATGCAGACAAAACTGCATACACATGGACTCTAGATCCCATGGCATCAAATTACACAGCCGAAATGTATGCCTTATGGCAAGCTACCCTGTACTGCAGATTCTCCCATTATAGCAAATTTATTATATGTACGGACTCTATGAGTGCCATTCAACAAGTAGAAGAATACCGAATAAAAATTACAAACCCATTAATAATAATGATACGGACAAACTTACACCTATTACAGCAAAGTAAAAAACGTGTTGTGATAATGTGGATACCAAGTCACATTGGTATAATAGGAAATGAAAGAGTTGACCAGGCAGCCAAGGAAGCAACTAAGCTTACACCAAGTGAAGGCATCCCAGTTAACCACCATGACCGTAAAACCTATGTCAAACAATTAATGCAGGCCCAGTGGCAGCAGCAATGGGATAATGCTAACACCCACTTACAAATAATAAAGAAAAAAATACAACCATGGGCTAATGACGTGCAATGTACAAGAAGAGAGCAAGTCGCTTTAACACGACTTAGAATAGGTCACACAAACGTAACGCATTCACACCTACTAACAAACAAAGCACCAAGTAAATGCTTATTATGTAATCAAACCTTAACGATAAAACATTTCTTGCTAGAATGTCCCATTTACAATGGCGCTAGAGAAAAACACAACTTAAAAACGAACATACCTGATGTCCTAGCTGACAGTAAGGAAAACGCAGAAGTCCTAATTAAATTTCTACAAGAAACCAACCTAATACAATGTATTTAGAATGGAAGTTTTGGCTAATGGCCCTAGCAGCCGACGCCTAAATCCAAAAAAAAAAATAATAATAATAATAATAATAATAATAACAACAATAATAATAAGACATGCTTTGAGTTGAACACGCAGTACCTAAAGTATCGGCACCTAATCTATAACTAAAAAAAAACATGATTTCTAAACTTAAACAGAAATTGAATTAGAATAAATGTTGAGTAGCAGAAAACATTTATGGCATATGATAGAGATGAAATATTGATGAGCTTCAAACTATTTTTAAACTTCTTATGAGAAGTGCAAAATATATCAAAACACTTAAAATGATTGGCTGTATTGATTATGCTTTCAATGCGCTCAATAACATTAAATAGGCCATAGTAAGCACTATGATGACTTGAACTAAAAAGTCGTTTACTTCTCTTAAAACGTAAAACAGGTTGAGATACAAAATGAAATTGTTTGAGTAGATTAGAATCATTAATAACACCAGAAAATAATTTGTGAGCAAAGCAAAGATGTAAAATAATTCATCGGTCTTCCAAGCTCTGTAAATTGTACCTACACAAATTTAAACTATAATTGGAGTGTATAAACGCAAAATTATCCTTGTACGAAAGTATTTTTAAAAATTTTCATTGTACATTTTCAACCATTTTAATCTGTGTAATATAATGGGGAGACTAGATGGTACTTACATATTCAAGGAAAGATCTGATTAGAGAACACAACAGAATTTTTAGACTATTAGCTGAAATGTATTTCCTGTATCTATAAAGCAGACCAAGCAATTTGAAAGATTCTGCACAAGTTCGGTCAATATGACTCTTAAAATTAAGTTTACCATCAAATGTAACACCAAGATCGTTGATGTTACTTACATTTTCAAGCGCAGTATCCATTAAAGTATACTTAAATTTAATAACAGATTTACCTTTATAGAAACTTATCACTTGGCATTTACTACGGTTTAATTGAAGATCATTAACCGAGCACCACACACTACGTCTTTGAAAATCTTCTTGCATATATGCACAATCAACTGTACAAACCACGGTTTCAAAAATTTTCAAGTGATCGGCGCAGAGTAAATAACGGCAGTTTTTAAATAGTGGCTAATGTCATTTACAAAAATTAAAAATAGGATGGGACCACAAGGAGATCTTTGAGGCACACCCGATAACACGACAATGTCTTGATACATAATTATTCAATCTTACTCGTTGAATTCGGTTAGATTTTATACATAATAAATTTGAACGGGTGAATGCATTCAACCTGCGTTAAAGTGGTGTAGTTATACACTCACTAATCCTTAGTTATTAAGAGCAATTACACATCCGTTATGGCAATGTAATATTTACTGCCTTGCTTGATAGATTATTTGTATACTATAATAATATGCTTATGTGCTATAGTGGTGACCTGTACAATGAATTACAGTACAGGGAATTCACCTAGTATTGTGTACTAAATCCAGATTTTCTTGATCAATTGATAACATTGCTCAATTTAATATAACGTGGCTTTGAATGATCCACATTTATACATCAAATTAATTAATTTAATTTAATGTATTATATTTAAATATATTTAATATATTTAAATATATGGTGAAATACCCAAAGGTTGGCCCCCAACCAATAGTTGTCACCTTTTTGTAATATTAACATTTATTTAAAATTGCCGCCGAGGGAAAGAATAGTGAAATATGTCATGATCAGCATAAATGCATGACCAAGTTGTTAGTTAGTTTGTTTGTACTACACGTGTCAAGATTGTATTCTGGGTGTTTATTTGTACCAGTAATTCAGACAGATTCACAAATTAGCAAAAAGATAAGAGATGCTAGTTCAGTTACTGTCGGTTTGCAAGTCAAATGCCGTAGAGATCGTATTTTTACGTTAAAAGTGATATTTTCAAAAGAAAAAAATATTATGTTAAGGGAATGTAACTTAAGAAATTTAGAAATAAATAGGGGTGCCAATAACTGGTTTATGAAATTATTATTTCCTATAATTGACACATTATGCCAACGAAATATAGAATCTAATTATTGGCACTCTTCTAGTTAGGTCTTTTTGTCGTTGTATTAGAATTAAAATGTTTAGAAAAATAAGAGTTTAGTTGTTTTCGCTCTAGATGCCTAAGATCAAATCTAAAACACAAATTCGAGCTAAACCTTATGACAAGAGCTCTTTTAGATATTAAAAATGGGGAATCAAAAAAATCAGTTTCAAAACGCTATGAGATTCCAAGATCTACCTTACAATTTAGATTGGGTCCAAAATTTATCAAAACAAGACAAGGACCAAATACTATTTTAACAAAAGAAGAAGAAATGCTCTTGAATTGGATATTGGAAAACCAACGGAAGGGATTTCCAAGAAGGAAAATAGACGTGCAACTCTCAGTCAAACGATTTCTGGATGCGGACAATAGAAATAATCCTTTCAAAGGCAATATGCCAGGTAATACATTTGCTGAGAATTTGAAAATGTGAATATTTTTGGTATCTGTTACAGGGGAGCATTGGTATAGATCATTTCTAAATTGCCATCAAATTCTTACACAACGTACACCCGAGGCTGTAATTGCGGCATCTTAAAATGTATCAGAAAACGATATAAAAAAATGGTTTGTGCAAATTGAGAGCTACCTTAAATCAAAAGGGCACTTTTCCATTTTGGAAGATCCTAGTAGAGTATTCAATGGAGACGAAACTTGTTTCGCATTCTGTCCTAAACTAGGCAAAGTAATTGCCTCTGTAAACGCAAGAAACGTATACGAAGTAGATAGAGGTCCTGCTAAACAAAATCTAACAGTTATGTTTAGCTTTTCGGCATCTGGTATGATAATACCCCCGATGATCATATTCCCTAACAAGAGACTTAATAAAGCAATTGCTCAAAGTCTTCCGGATTCATGGGGCATAAGCATGAGTGAGAATGGGTGGATGAAGGACGAGATCTTTATTGATTACATTAAAGATATATTTCATAAAAAACTTATTGAACAGAAAGTAACTTTTACTGTAATTCTTTTCGTCGATGGGCATAGAACACATCTTACCTACGACCTGAGTAGATTATGCACAGAATTAAAAATTATTTTAATAGCTCTTTATCCACATTCTACGCGAATAATTCAATCGGAAGACGTATCCTGCTTCAAGCCACTTAAACATTTTGGAAGAACGCTGTGATTGAATGGAGAAGGGAAAACCCATTTTGCCAGTTTGGAAAGCAACATTTTGCCCCGATACTAAAAAAGTCGATTAGTAATCTCAAAGTTGACGCTATAATTAGAGGTTTCAAAGCTTGTGGTTTATGGCCATGGAATAAGGAAGCTATTGATTTTTCCAAATGCCTTGGAAAAAATTATGACCAACCTACAACTTGTTATGATGAAGACATCGAGTTATCAAATCCAAAAGAAGCTGATTTCTTCAATTACAAAGTCTTCTGTGACATGATAGATAAAGAAACTATCAAAGAACTTCAAACTGGACAACCCATCGACATTCATAAGGAGAGATGTAAATACTTCAGTATTTTAGAAAGGATTTACTTCCATGTTAAACCTCAAAGTATTATTAAAAACAACACGCTTGACATTGATGTGGAAGAAATAAATAAAAATATAAATTTTACAGAAGATGACATTTTAAACATGCCTATAATATCTAATGATGCTGTAGATAGTACTCGTGACGAAGTAAAAGTTCTTCAAAAAGCTAGTAGTGAAACTTCTTTAAACATGTCTGTAGTATTAAACGATTCCATAGATAGTGCTGTTGGTGAAAGTGAAGTATATATTGAACAAAAAGATTGGAGTAAAACTTCTTTAAATAACAAAAAAATTGTTATATTAGAGAATATAATTCTAGAAAATAAAAAGAGGATCGAAAAGAAAGCCGAATTTCTAGAATACTTACCTACCCCTAAAACGCCTTAACGGACTAGTACCAGAAAAACAGAAAGGAGCTCGTTTGTTATAGTATCATCAGATTATAAAAAAGAACTCGAGGATAAACAACATATTAAAAATGAAAAAGAAAGGAAGAAAGAAGAAAATAAACTAAAAAGACTGGAAAAGCAGAAAGAAACTCTCAATAATAAATCGACAAAAATGCCTAAAAACATTTTAAAGAAGGTAGAAACTTTAGTCAAAGATGAGAATATAAACACTGAAAACGTTATACTTAAGAAAAAGGAATTTATCACAATCACGAATAGCTGCTACCATGTAAGAAAATTATTTTTAGAAGATACTGATGAAGAATTCCTAGCGGCGGTGTTTAAAGAAGACGAAGATATACTGAAACATAAAATAATAGTAGAAAAGGGTTTGTGTATCATTTGCACAAACAATATAAGCCGGACTAATGTTGCTATAAAATGCCAATTATGTAACCGGCATTATCATACCATTTGTTTAAAAAATAAAAACATAATTTCTAAAAATTTTGTATGCACTGTTTGCAATAATAAACGACAGTGATTTGTTAATCTTTTATTCGTATGTAATTTTTGAAGGGCCAATAAATGGGGTGCCAACATTAAGGAAGTGCCAACTGTTAGAATACGGTGCCATTAAATAGCGTTATCCATGCCAACAACTAGAATTTGCCTGTAATCAAGTGTTTTTAATTTTTTTTATATTTCCAAACATTTTAGACAAATTTTACATTGAAATACCGATTAACAATAAAATAAGTGATTCCAATAAGCTATTGTCATACGGAATATTATATGTGTAATAATTATTTTAAGAAAATATGTAGTTAATAGCCTTAAAGTGCCAATAATTGGGTATTTCACCCTAATTACTATCCACCTCGAAACTTTTCTCATGAATGTGTTTTGAACGAATATAGGTTTGTATCCTTAGAGGCTAGAAGAAAGATGCAATCTGTAATGTTTTTATAGTCATATCGCCTTTAATCGACTGTACAGAGATTCTCAACATAATACAATTTAGAGTTCCAATCTGATACCGCTTGTTCTCCTCCTTAGTAATTTGGCGCAGTATGACTGTTAAGGAGAGTATCCTAATAATAGTAGTAATAATTTAGAGGCGCATATAAAATCCGTTTAAATGACGACTACTAAGACAGTCGAACTAATCGATATGTACATGTAAATTTTTTTTTCGTATCACATATAAAAGACATAACAGATGAAGTGTTAGTTGAGCTGTTAAGACTATTAATGATTCTCCTAGTTTCATGCTCTAATATAACTAGATATCCATTAAGATCAAACTGAAATTGAGAAAAATGAAGTAATACTGTACGATAACACTTTACTGATACTTCTACTACAGAAAAATACCTCTAACGTAATCTAAAACCAAAAATTAATGCGGAAACAGTCTTGAAAAATTTTAAACGTTTACCTAGCACATTAGACCACAAACTTATTCAAAACTTTTTACCGATTAAACTTAATAATGAATAAAGAAGAATAAAGTACGCTAAAATTGCTAACATAAAAGTAGGAAATAAAATTATATCATAAAAAAGTAAATGTAAAGATATCCACAGCTCAACTTCAAATTTAATTAAATATCGCTGATACTATTATTTCATCGCAAGCGATCGTTCATAATCAATTACTTCGATATGCTTCGTTTCTGGAAGCTTTAAAAATTTCCAGTAATCCCTCTTTATAAAGAAGACATTATAAATTAATAAGCCGTGAGATATTAATTGGTTATCTGCATATTATAGCTCTCTCTAGGTTGATCTGTAGATTTTACAGTGGTAAATGTTAGTAACAGAGGCACTGATATATTGGAAACTTAACAGAATGCTAATTCAGATTTTAAATTATAAAATAATTATTACATTGGGGAAAATATATAATTTTATTTAGCTTACAAGTGTCAAAAAGGTCATATAAAATATATTATTTTTTATCCAAACATCGTTAAAATTCAGATTTTCTAAGGCGATTTTAATACGAAGTTCAAACGTAATTTGTTCCATGGCAGTATTTTTACTGCCGCTTAAAATGGACAGCAACTGAGAAATGTCACTTCAATGACACTTCATTTTGGATATTACATAATGTTTTATTTATTTATTTTTTATATAAATTTAAACGTTTCGATAACAATTACAGTTACCGTCCTCATTAATAGCAACAGCTATAAGAATTAATTGAGATGTCAAAATAAATTCAGGAAATATGAAAACACAAATATAATCCTGCTACTAATATAATAGCTTGATAAACGTATAAAACTAACAATGTTTAATCGATACATAAAAACTATACATAAAGTATAACCTATCTTTAGGTAGAATTATTTTGAAATGGAAGTTGATTGAAACTGAACAACTTTAATGGAATAACAAAAAATTTTATATCCTGTGTTGACAAAATACCACTGAAGTAAGACCATGTACTCAAATATTTTTATCTTGGAAAACACTAATTGTAATCAGCTGTTTTCTTTTTATTACTACATTATTAAACCTTCCGAAATAACCTTAGACTAGCTTTACTTTAAAGTTCGTGAATCAATTCATCTAATTTGTTCACTTAAAAACGTAATTTGCACAAAAAAAGGATATGTACTTTGTTGTACATTCAGCATACAGTTAATATATAACATCGAAACGATCTTGCGGTCGCAAAATTCATTTCTTAAGAATACGATAAGGGACTAAATATAGAGGCAAGGTAATTTCCAACACTTTCCAATTATGTAAAGGTAAACGTAATGTAACCTCGACCCAAAGTAAGCAATACAACACAACGCCATCTTGAACACGTAGCGCCCTTCATTCACGCTTTATTCAACATGAAATAGAACCACACAAGTTCAATTTTAAAACTGTAAAACATTTTCTTAACGCACGGGAAGGATTTCTTAACGATCTGTGATCGGGGAGAATTCCCTATTAAATATAATAAACTAAAACAAAAATGGATATAAATCAGTTGCATACCTTATGCAGAAAAGTAAACTTAAGATATAATGTCCATTTGAGTGTAGCACGAACGGAAATGATGCTCTAATATGCGTTGCGCATAAAAGGAAAAATTGATGTCGATTACAGATGATAAAAATATATACACTGTAGTGTCCCAAGGTGCCCTATCCATAAAAGTGTATTTGAAAAATCGCAAAGGGATGTATCTTGACCTTACTGATAATAATGCTGCCCTTATTCAAATTAATTGCTTGCCTGACATTGACCTTTCTGGCCATAATCAAAAAATTAGAATTTATTTACAAGTCTGATATTGAATTAGTCGCAAATCTCAAATCTGACAAATGGAACTGGCCGTCTAGTAGTAACCAACGCCGTGTTATGTGAATCAGATAGGACTGCATGAGATTAAGTGTTGCAACGTGCGGGACAGGTAACAATGAAGCTAGTCAAATTAGGATTCACGAGACTTGCGCAATGATGGATCAACCCATTAACCTGCTAAATTAGGAAAAAACCACCAAGAAAACCCAATTTATTAATAAATAAGTAATTTCACAAGTACATTAATAAATCAAATAACAATAAAAGGGTTCTATATATAACAAAACACCATTAAATCCGGTTAAAGTGCGTACAAAATTATAAAAGTAAGTAACAAAAAAGATAGAAAGTAGATTATCTATACATAAAGACAATAAAAAAACAAACAGTGAAATCACACCCAAAATTGTGTCATAAATAAGTCAGAACAAAAATGGTGACACCAAACATGTGGCCCTTGGACAACCAATCATGTCGGTTTTAAGTTAACACTAAGTAAATAAGAAAATAATAATACAGATTAAGGCACACATAAAATACGGTAAACGTAAAATTAAACAGGTAGTGATAAGGCAACTGTAATGCAGATGAGAACAAAGAAATTGGAAAGGAATTTACGCATACACAATTGGGTAGTTAATAAAAGCACAAAAGTTCATACGCACAATTACAATAAATTACATATATAAAGAAAAATCAGTTCTTAGACAAACAATTCGAAATAAGCTATCTGAATCAAAGATACAAAAAAAAATCGTTAAAACAAAGCTTTGCAAGGGCCGGGTACAGATAAATCATAACAGAGTGACCGGTAATCTACCCGCAAGTGCCTACGATACAAACGACACACCTTGTCCTCAGCTTACATCTGTATCTAAACATCTTTCTGCATTTTAAAACAATAAGAACGGGTTAGTTTAATAGTAACAATGGAATTCGCGGTGACTTTAAGGTCAACTGGACCAGTGCCTGTAAACCCTGGTATCGTTTATAACAATTTAATTAGGGTCTATCGTACCACGTTGGTCCACGCCTTACTCTCTACATGGACGAAAACATTATTAAACAGTCAAAAATGTTAACTCATATAAGTAGTGATTAAGGGGAAACTGTACCATCTGCCGCGGAGTCCTTTTATTTTAACCGATTTCAGCTTAATGTGCCTGCTTGCGTAATTAATTTGATACTTCTTGCAAGGCAATGATTGATTTTACGTAGGTTACATAGGCTTGTTGAATTGTTTGCTCCGAGATTTAATTTACATTAAAATACCTACTTACTTACTTACTTGACTATAATCCTTTATAATCACTTGATCACCAATACTTAACGAGTTAAGATACGCCGTTTAAACTTAGGACTATTCGCGCCGTATTTAAATTAATGTAATGTTTAATGTCACATAATTCTTAGACCACACGTTATGTCCGCGCACCTGCGAGGCTCGGGGTTATCAACGGTGCGCGACCAACGATGATTATTGTTGATATTATAGAGCCGCTGACACTTGTTGTTTTGAATCGTAGTAATATAATTGTTACAACGCACGTGGCGATTCGTATCATCTCACGCGGTTACTTGAAACCCCAAGTTATTTTCTTTTCTTTGTTGTAGTAGGTAACATACAGAAGTACAGTATTTGGTAATATTCATAATTTGGCAACATATCCAATTTCCACGTGGTTGGTTTGAGAACTAGTCAAGTACCAGAGCACTTTATAATTAATTGTTTATAATTGCAGATTTCAGCCCTAATAAAGGTTCTGGATCAAAAGAAAGAAACGGTATACTGACGTATACAACGTTTATACGATTTATCATGAACCCTGAAAGATACTAAAACTGTATAAAATTTTAAAGTGTTATATATTTCATTACAGAATTAAATGAGTCAGTTTGGTGATGTCATTGAAATAATAAATGTGTTAAATGCAGAATTAGACCTGGAAAATTATAAACAGAATTTTCAGCCGTTAGAAGCCGTGGACACTTTGTATTGCGAAATTAAACAACTAAAAAATTATTTAGGACAGAAAGCTGAATTAAGTGGCAGTAAATCGGTGTCAGCGGTTAGGGCGATTCCGAAATTGCCAGATATTGAACTCGTAGAATTTAATGGAGATCCACATAAGTGGACCGTTTTTTTATGAAAATTTCAAAACTTTGATTCATGATAACAAAGACTTAGACGATTCTTGTAAAATTCATTATCTTTTATGTAAGTCAAAAGGTCCTGCTTTAAATATTTGTTCGGGTATTTCTCCCACAGGGGATAATTATGAAATTTTATGGAGTATATTGGTCACACGTTACCAAGATAAGCGAGCACTGGCGTCGACGCATCTTGAACAAAATTTAGATTTCAAGTCGTTAAATTCAGAATCTTCTATTGCTTTAAATATATTTTTAAAAAAATTGGACCCTGCAATAAATTCTTTGAAAAATTAGAAATATCGGATTTTCTATTATTTTCAATAGCCTTTTCAAAATTAAGCACGAAAACTCTACGTTTGTTCAAAATGTCATTATCGGGTAATGGTTTTCCTAGTTACAAAGGTTTAATTGAATTCGTGTTCTAAAATCTTAGCTCGTACAACTCCTAGCAGTTACGGTAGTAGTAGTACAAAACAATTGAATGCCCCTACATTTAATAAATCGAAATTAACTCACTCCTTTCATTATATTAATTCAAAATTAGACTGTGTTATCACTGAGTAATAAAAGCAACAAATGCATATGTTGCAAAGACAGAGAAGCCCACATGCTATATCGTTGTAATAAGTTTTTAAAATTATCACCTAAAGAACGGCACAATTAGGTTAAAGACAATGCAGTTTGTCTTTAGTGCCTGAGTAATGGGCACCGTTTAAATAAATGTAAGCCGACGTACACTTGTTCTACGTGTAAGAGCAAATTTCATAATTCGTTAGATTTTGAAGCACCCAACACAGATAATAATAATAATAGTGTTGGTAATAGTTTAAACTCTGGCAGTCAGGCAAATTTTATTACATCTAAATGTTGCAGAAAATTGCGTTTTAAAATCAACAGAATTTGTTCGTCGATGTCAGGAATTAGGGTACAGTCCCGTATAGTTAAAGATCAAGTAAATAAGTTAGTTATTTAATTAAAAATTATTATTAATTTTATTAAATACATAAATAAAAAGTTCACCTCGAGTAGCATTTGAACCTACGACCTATACTTCGCTAGAGTACCGCGCAAACCAACTGCGCTATCAAGACTCGAGTCCCAATCTATGTAAATATTGTCTTTATGTATTATTATTATTATTAAATATTTAGAATTTACATCAGTTCTTCATACATAAAGACAAAATTTACATCGATTGGGGCTTGAATCTCGATAGCGCAGTTGGTTACACTCACAATACAGGTCGTAGGTTCAAATCTTACTCCAGGTGAGCTTTTTATTTATGTATTTAATAAGATTAATAATAATTTTTAATTACGTATTTACCTTTGAACTTATTCGTTCATAACAAAACTTATAATAAGTTAGTTATTTGTTCTCGCTTTGATCCTAATTGTAAATTTACTTTAAATAGCTTTGTACTGGATATTATCACAAATAATTTATCTATATCTGTAGTTGATGTAAATAGTTTGTCGTATTTGTTGCAATTGCCACTGGTGGATTCAGAATTTTATAATCCAGGTGAAATTGATGCGATAGTAGGAGCAGATTTATTTCCTCGTATAATCGGTTCGGCAAAAATGACTGGTTCTTCAAATCAGCCGTTTCGGCTACATCATAATGGGCAACGGTCGCTATACAGTGGCATTTCCTTTTAAGGAAAATTCTAATATTCTTGGTGATTCATGTTCATCAGCATTACATCGATTTAAATCGTTGGAACGTAAATTCGATGGGGATCCTTCTTGTAAACAACAGTATAGTGAGGTTATTGTGGATTACTTGCAACAAGGACAGATGCAAAAGATTGACATAACAGACAAACACCACCTACCGGCATACTATATACCACATCACGCGGTGTTCAAAGTAGATAGTCCTAGCACTCCGTTACGAATAGTATTCGATACGTCCGCTAATAGCACTTCATCTAGATCTTTAAATTCTCTTCTCTATACCGGACCCAAGTTACAGGTAGATCTTGTTTCCATGTTTTTGAATTCTAGATTATTTTTAGTACCTTTCATTGCAGATATTTCGCAGATGTATCTCCGTATTAATATTATTGATGATTATGAAATATTACAGCGCATTTTATATAGAACGCACTCCAGTGAAACCTTGGATATATTTGAAATCGGTACCTTAGCATTCGGAGTTAAAAGCGCGCCTTTGCTTGCGCTTCGTGTTGTTCGCCAATTAGCATTAGATGAGCAAAGCAATTATCCAGAAGCGTCTGAAGTAAGTTTTGCGGGATATGTACGTAGATGAATTAGCATCCAGTGTAAAAAATAGCGATTATGTAAAATTATTGTATAATCAACTAATTCAAATGTTTAACTCGGAAGGCTTTCCGCTAGTTAAATGGTGCACAAAGTAAAAATTAAAAGTCGCTTTGTCACGGCCTTCATTATTAAACCAGAATCCGTGATGGATGTGTTCCAAATTTTTTTGATTTGAAGTGTATAATGTTGCTTGTTCTTTAATTGTGAATAAAATCGTATACAAACCTCGGGAAAAGTACCTTTCCCCTGTCTCGAGAACTAGTGCACTATACTTCTCTCGACACGAATGGAACACTTTTCGTCTTGGTAGGTAACATACTATTTTGTACTCATAGCTTTAAGATAGGTATTTCCCGGTTACTCCCGATGCACCAAAAACTTGTTTTCCCGCACTGCGGTGTTTTTTACTTTCCAACAGAAACTAGGGTAATTCCATTGTATGGTTGGTAGCAGAATTGAAATGGTTCTGATATAACGGACGCGACAAGGCAATATTTTGATATAATTTCTTCGGAATCACCCATATTTCACAAATTTAACAAAAATAACATTAAATAAAATGGCGACCCAACGTTTGAATTTTTGTTGACATGTAACCATAACAATAATGCAACATCACAAAGCCGGCTATGCTACCAATCCACTTAGAATAAAAAAAACAATGTTAAAATTTTTTTTTTTAATTACATTAATTTATTCGTTACAAAAAACTTCGTACCTAACTTGTTTAGGATGTATTTTCCCGAATTTGTACTAAGCGCAGCACTCTCTGCGGTCGTACTGCAAACAAAGTGTTCATGCAGGAAAATTATCTTTCCGAACTAGTTAGGTAAATAACTATTCCAAATATGCCAAAATTGGCACGTTACAACTGGTTGATAAGATACTAATTAAGTATGTGGAACGTCTTTTTTAACCTCGATCCCGTGAACCCTACATGGTCAAAGGCAAATCGTCATAAATTGAGGCCAAAGTAACAAACAAACTCGACATACAATTAACGACCTGACAATTTCACAAAACCTGTTATATCGTTGGAAGGATTTATATAAAACAAAATTCTTCGACGGGAGTGTTATAGACAATATTAAGCTATAGACACCGACTAATCTGTAGCTAACAATTAATATTATAATATTAATGTCTTTAAATAATACATATATTCTAAATTCAACAAAGAAAGACGGAAGAAAGTAAAAAGGCCAGCAATAAAGAAATAATTGTTTAAATGGTTACTACTTACAGTCACTACCATTGTTTTGATTACCCAACTATTTTTTATGATGTGATAGACCACTGCTTCAATGCATTATGATATACTTGGAGAAACGTAAAAAATAAATATCGATAAAAATGAAAATAAATGTCGTGTGTGAATGTCAAATTATGCTATCAAACTCATAAAATCCATATTACCTAAAAGTATGCTCAAACATCTATAAATCCTGTACAAAATAATTTCCATTACTGCCAATTTCCCCAACAATTCCGGATATAAATGAATCTTTTGGGTATTACACGTGCTTTCGTAACAAATAGACCACAATTTTGTGTTGCAATTTTATACCTTTTAAATTTTATGGATTTCACCCTTCCAACATGTAAGTTTTTGTTAAAGTGCCTTCGAATTTAGTTTTGCATTCCGGTTGGATTTTTAGTATTTTCCGATAAAAAGTTGAACTCTAACGTCAAATATATGAGTTACTAGGATATCGCATTAATATTAGCTAGACGGTCTTCTGCCAAAGATTCGATAAAGCCAATCAATATTTCTAATATTCTTCATCGAAGCGCACGAAATAAGATTATTTTTAAGTTTATAGCTACGTTTGGAAACGTTTCCACTTACATTTATTTTGTTTCTCAAGTTACTAATGCAGAATTTTATGTTTTGAAAATAAAATATAGGAAATACATTATAACATACTTCTTTATAGTAAGTGAATCCATATTTGAGAAGTTAAAGGGGAAATGTGTGTGCGTAATACATTGAAAGGTTCTCTTGACATAATTAATCTGAAATGAAAATTGAAGAGTACTTCAAAAGGACATTTACACAGAATTTTACTTTCGTTATTTATTCAAACCTTTTTTTAGTGCAGCATATTTATTTTAAAGCCTGCTTTAAAATAACTATGTAATTATCACTGAATCCTTGAATATATACTACGTATCTACTTATAATTTCTTAAGAATATATTTGTAAATGTTGTCTTTACCTGTAAGTAATGTGAATAAGTAAATAACATTGCCACCATATTGTTTTGTGGGAGAGCGGCTAGATCTTGTATCCCACAAATTACCCATATCCATAAATTTAGAACGAAAATTACAAATATGTGTATATCACATATTAGACCCATTATTCAAAATAAATAATTTACTCTCGAATTATTTCTACAGAAAAAAGTTTCAAAGTTAATCATATTGGTTTTGATTTCAAATCGTGACACATTTCAAAAATTTAAATATTAGTCTTTTTTGGGTTCGTAGTGGTGTGCTTTCACTAATTTGTTATAAATTTTAACGTTTCTGTAATTACAATTATATTCATTTGACATCTTAACTAATTATTTAAAAACTATTGTCATTTACTGAAAACGATAGTTTTCATTGATATAGAAGCGTTTAAATTTGTAAAAAATTAATACGCGTTAAAAGCTTGCATACCCAAAAGATAATTATTTTAATTATGAGTCATAGTCGTGAAAGTTTGCAGTTTCACAATACAAACAATGCTTAGTAGTAAAGTTAAATATTTACGAAAATATTGTTATATCAGATGAATGTAATAACCGTATAATTATTAACGGGTATTGTGATGAAACAAACAGGCACTAAGTTCTATGACAGGAAAGGTTAAGCTAAACTCGTCTGGACGGTCGCATGTCGCGCCCTTTAAAGCAATGTATCGAAATAGGACTAAATAATTAATAGGTCGCACAATTTCCCACAGTGTTAAAAATGACAATGAGAGAAATTTTCAGTACATCCTTACAAAATCAGAAATAACAAAAGTATTTAAATGATTCTGCATAAGTGGTTGGATTTGCCCTTAATATTATCAAAGGTGTAAATTTAGGTGACGTTAGGCCACCCATTTAAAATTAGCTTAATGTAAAACACCGTTCTTTACTATTAATCAATAATTATGTTTAAAATAACTTCACCATCTCTGTTAGGTAGGGCGCCCCGTATCAATTATTCAAATTTGATCAATTTTTACATTCAATGATACTTTTACTTGTACAGACCATAATTCACAGGTATCGTTCAAAACAACAATCGAAACACTTTACCTTAATAGAAGCGTAACATCTTCGTACATTTCTGGTCCAAATTCGATAGTTTGTCGGCTCTTCTAGGTGTTAAATTGATCCCTATCTGACTCACTCTTTAGCATTCGGGAGGTAATGGATCCGATTTCCGTTATCGTCTACTCTGTAGGCGGATTTTTCAGGAAGCTTTCCTTATACTGTAGTGGCTATTTAGGCGAGTGCTGGGGTAGTAATTTCCCCCTCAGAACCCTAACTCTGTTTTTTCGACCCGATCCTGATCGCACCAATCTTATGTCCCGCCATGCATGCATAATTCATGTATGTACCTACTGCAGGAGCTTGAAAAGCGCAGGCAGCCCGCCCTTTCCCTTGGGGAGGGAGTGAAGCATGTTACCTTTTGCTCTTTCTTCCACTCATACGTTGAATTAAAATGACAGCTCTACAGACCATTTGAGTCAACTTTCTATGCCTAGTTATGGATGGATTTAGTCCTTTTTGATAGGTTTCACAATTTAATTTTATGAAGGTAAACTGATACTGTTGCAAAGAACACTTTAATAAAAAAAGCAGAAAACTTACGCTCTAAAATTTCACTAAATTCAAGTACTTAAAGAAGTTAACCCTGGTCCTAGCTTCACCTGTAATTCAATAAACTTTATCCTTTGTTACAAAACCTGTTACAGCTTCAAACCACACTAGGCGTCGTGAAAACAAAGTTCAGTCCGGGAAAATAGTCTTTCGGTGCCACGAAGATCTAGAATTTCTCTGAAGTAAATGGCCCTAAGCAGGTTATTAGATCAACCCTTAGGAATTTGTTTTCTAGTTAGCGTCTGTATGTCTATTAACCTATATCTGGTATCAAGGTTTAAACCTCAATCTAGTAAATTATTGTCGTAACTTTTACAGTGTTGCTTATTTTGATTATGAACGTACTAGGAAAGAGGTCGCATTCATTTCAGATCCCGTCTTTTGTAGCTTAGTTATTATTTAACTTAAATTTTTAATATTTTGCACACTTTATCTGTGACCTAGGGAGCATTTTAGCAAAATGTGATTGATTATACATGGTGGTCCAAAAAGAGTGACGTCATAATGGCATATTTTTTCAAATGATAATACCTTATATTTTTTGCAGATTTAACTGACTTCCATGATTGTCTACATAAACCTAGAATTGTATAGGTATCGGTTGGATAACATCGACAAAAAAAAATAAAATGTTAAAGAATCAGCTGTACACCACTGGTTTTAAAAATGGTTAAAAATACAGATAGTGGCTAGTTTTCATATACTAAGCCAGAAACACTTTAAGTAAGGTTTAACAATCAAACTGACCAAATTTGGGGAATCTATATTACACAGGGTGTTCAAAATCTACTGTCAAACTTTTGAGAATTCGAAGATTCCTTTCTTTCTTATTTTAAATATAACACCCTGTATAATTTGATTGCATTCGATGCGGAATTAAAAAACAAAACTTCTTTAAAATATGTACCTACCAAAATTCCTAACGCTTTAAAAGATATACGCCAAAAACTCGTTTTATCAAATATTTCATTAGCGATTTAAGTAATACAAAAAAACTATGGTGGCTGTTAAATCAATCTAATGTCGTGAGGGCTATTTTGACAATATTTAATTAAGACGTCACACTTTTTTAGACCACCCTGTATAATCAATCGCATTTTATTACAATGCTCACACATCACAGATAAAGTGTGTAAAATATTACAACTTTAAGTTAAATAATAACTAAGCTATAATAGACGGGAGCTGAAATGAAGGCTCCTGATATATATATATATATATATATATATATATATATATATATATATATATATATATATATATATATATATATATATACAACGTGTCCCAGATAAGGACTAGTGAAATTACAGGACACTCTCCAATTTCCAAATTTCCATGTATTTTAAGACGTATGGCAAGAAAAACAAAAATGTCAAATTTCTTTTTCTTGTAATATCTTTTTTGTTATATTAGACATATAAATTTTATTCGCACTTTCTTAAGATATTTTTTATGCAGAATTTTTATTTGCACTTTCTATTTTTTAGTTTCAACCCCTAAATAAAATTTTTCTTATGGAACGACAAGTCGGCTTTGAAATAATTGATCGTGTTTTTTTATCTTCTTTACAATGATGTAGCACATGTACTATCTATTTTTAAAAACAACAAAGAAAATTTAAAAAAATGTATTTTATTAAAGACTCTAACAATAAGTAGGCCGTGAAACATGAGAAAACGACAAATAATAGATAACAACAAGAGTTAAGCAGGTAATAGTATTGGAGATAATTATCCAATTATAAAAGATGTTCAAACAATTGACCATTCCGTTCTAAACATAATTGTGCCCTGCGTAGTGTCGACGTAGTTTTTGGCGTTTAATGCTACCAAATGCTGCAAGAACAGCTTCACGAAGATCTTCGGCATTCTCAAATTTTGCACGTACACTATATTTTTTACGTAGCCCCAAAGGAGAAAGTCCAAGGGCGTTAAGTCTGGAGATCTGAGTGGCCATAAAATCGGCCCTCGATTACCAATCCATGAATTTGGAAACCGATTATTAAGATATTCGCTGATGATGTATGAATTGTGGGGTGGGGCGCCATCTTGTTGGAAGCAGATATTAATATTCTCAGTCAGTGGTAAATCATCAAGTTTATTTTCTAAATCCGTTTGTAGTAAATTCAAATACCTTTCACTATTTAATGTTTCGTTAAAAAATATGGGCCCAATAAGTTTAGCGCCTAAAATGCCACACCAGACGTTAAAACCAAATCTCACTTGATGCCGACTTTCCTTAACAACGTGAGGATTTTCACGGTCCCAAAAGTGACCATTGTGTCGATTGAAAAGGCCATTATTTGTAAATCTGCTTTCGTCAGACCACAAAATCGTAGCTGGAAAATTATCGTTATTCTCACATTGATTAACATACCAGTGGCAAAATTGTAATCTTCTCCCCTGATCGCCATCTCTAAGTCTCTGCAGAATGGTGTACTTATACGGATGATACCTGTGACGTTTTAAAATTCTTTGTGATGTAGTTTTCGAAATACCAGTGTTATGTTCAATTTCTCTAACATATGTTGAAGGATTTTCAATAACTGATTGTAATACATTTAGTTCTGCATCTTCATTCCGTAATTTCGGATTTCTAGTAGGTTTTGAAAATGAACCATATCCTTTTAAATTAATTACCAAATTTCTGTACGTACGAGCACTGGGCTGCCTTCTTTCAGGATACAGCCTCAAGTACATCCGTTCAGCTTCTAAACTGTTTTTATGAGACAAGATGTAACAACTCAACATATCAAACTTTTCAGTATTAGTAAATAAAGCCATGTTTGACACAAAAATATTCTGGAACGAATAATTTTTAAGTGACATTAAATTCGATTGTGTTTTTATGTTTCACGGCCTGCTTATTGTTAGAGTCTTTAATAAAATACATTTTTTTTTATTTTCTTTGTTGTTTTTAAAAATAGATAGTACATGTGCTATGTCATTGTAAAGAGGATAAAAAAACACGATCAATTATTTCCAAGCCGACTTGTCGTTCCATAAGAAAAAATTAATTTAGGGGTTGAAACTAAAAAATAGAAAGTGCAAATCCAAATCGATATTTAAATTCTGCATAAAAAATGTCTTAAGAAAGTGCAAATAAAATTTATATGTCTAATATAACAAAAAAGATATTACAAGAAAAAGAAATTCGACATTTTTATTTTTCTTGCCATAAGTCTTAAAATACATGGAAATTTGGAAATTGGAGAGTGTCCTATAATTTCACTAATCCTTAGGAGTAATTCATCTAATTTAACCAAATCTGTATCTTTTATAATAAGCGAGATCCCCATGCTGGAAATGTTATCTGTGATTATATATATATATATATATATATATATATATATATATATATATATATATATATATATATATATATATATATATATATATATATATATATATACACTTCTTCATTGACCAATACAACCACCGTTATACGTTCTTAAAGAAGTTCAGTTGCTATCCCGTACATGTAGCTACCGACACCACACCCAATTACACTTGATCAAATTGGCAAAATGTTCTCAAGAACCATTAACGTTACGCGGGCGGTAGGTTTCTGAACGACGTTCACGCACATTAAGGTACAAAAATTATTACTGTACGGGGTGCTTTACATTTTAGTTCATAAAATATCCGGTGTGGAAAACGCCTACAAAGTAGAAGTTAAAAGAAATGGAATAATAAATTTTTTTTAGGATAATTATATACTGATATATAATGACAATATTTTATCAACTATAGACATATTTCTGAAACTTTGAAAAGTAACAATCTGGGTGTGAAAAACGTGCGCCTTCGGGTAAAGCTATTCCATTTTACAATTTGAAATTGTTAATAACTTAGAGATTTTAAATCACTCACAACATTCCGCTAATATTTTTGTACGATATTTGAAACGAGAATCCATTTAAGCCAAGCGTCAGAAAATACGGTTGTTGCAAAGTTCTGTAAATATGCGGGTGAAACAATACCTTAAATATTTAACAAACTTCTGCCAAAGAGAATTTCAATTATTTTGTACACTCAGGTACAAGAAAAAATATGAACAGGAAATATAACGCTTGTGCGACAATTTTTTAGTAATTATTTAAGATGTACTCAAACGCTAAAGAACAAAAAAAAACAATTTAAGAATTTCCGCAATTTACAAGTTTAGTACGTTTTGGATACATTTTAAATAATCAATAGCAGGCTGATGTTTATGTTTTAATTTTTCAGCTTTGACAAAATTGTTTACAACATCTTTAACAATTTTTAACAAATATTGCTACTGACGTTACTCCTACATACAGCCTTGTAAAACATCTTACATTTTTATTACAACCTCATATAGGAAAAGCACCCCATTAGATAAAAAATTCTGCCGGCTTTGTTGAAAAAATGCATAGTTTAAAAATTGAAGACGGTGATATAATGGTTAGTTTTGATGTTGTTTCACTTTTTACAAAAGTGCCTCTAAAAGAAACTATTGAATACATTAAAAATTATTATCAATTTTATTAAATACATAAATAAAAAGTTTACTTCGAGTAGGATTTGAACCTACGACCTGTACTTTGCTAGAGTACCGCGCTAACCAACTGCGCCATCAAGGTTCAAGCCCCAATCGATGTAAATTTTGTCTTTATGTATGTAGAACTGATGTAAATTCTAAATATAATGTACTTAATAAAATTAATAATAATTTTTAATTACATATTTGAACTTATTCGTTCATAACAAAACCTTATAATAATTATTGAATACATTGATCATCTTTTTCCAAAGGACATAACCATTCTTTTTCAGCACTGTCTTACTACAACTTATTTTCAGTGGAATAGTAAATTTTATGAAGTGATTGAAGGTGTAGCAATGGGTCCCCTTAGTCCTGTTATAGCTAATTTTTATATGGAAAAATTTGAAACATTAGCGTTACAAAATACACCTAAAAAATCTTCAGTTTGATATAGATATGTAGATGACACATTTGTTATTAGGAGACATGGAGAAGAAGCACTGCATGAGTTTTTGGTTTTTATAAATGGTATACATCCTAATATTCAGTTTACCATGGAAAAAGAAACTAATGGAAGTTTACCATTTCTTGACATATTAATATCTAAACATAATAATTCACTATCTTTTAAGGTTTACTGAAAGACGACACACACGTCAAAAAATTAGTGTAATTAAATCTTTAGTAGATCGAGCAAAACGAATTTGTGACCCTGAATTTTTGAAGGATGAATATAAATGTTTAAGAAAATCCTTACAAGATAATGGATATTCACTTACAGATATTAATAATGTTATTACACCTTCTAGGCGTAACCTTAAAGAAAAACCAGTTCTTAATGTTGGTACTGCTTTTCTTCCTTTTATAGCTAATGTTACAAATAGAATTAAAAAATCCTAATTAAATATGGCATTAGGACTATTTTTAAACCTACAAGAAAAATTAAAGAACATTTAAGATCACCTAAAGATGCGTAAAACCCTTTATCATCTTGCGGAGTGTATAAGTTATCTTGTTCATGTGGAAACATATACATCGGAACCACAAAACGTAGCTTTGATACAAGACGCAAAGAACATACGAGATTTTGTAGATTAGATCAACCAGAGAGGTCTGCTGTGGCTGACCATGCCTTGAACAATCTAAATCATGACATTCAATTCGACAATACCGAAATATTGTCAAGACAAACTCATTATTATGTTCGTCTACAACGTGAAGCTGTTGAAGAAATATATAAACACCCTAATCATTTTAATAGACAAGAATAAAATCTCCGTTTAAATAGGTTTTGGCATCTTATAATTAAAAAAAAAACCATAATGATACGTCTTAATTTTGAATTTAATTTTAACTTTTGGTATGTCTAGGTTTTTTGCTGTGTTTGTCCTAGAGCTTGAAGAAAATGCTTTACCAATTATATGTTAAATTACCACAGTACTATAATTTACCATAAGTAGTTGATATTAAAATTAAAATTACAAAAAACGTTCTGCATTATGCTTTTCATCGTTAATATCACTTCCACTTATTGATAAACATATCCCTTTGTTAGATTTAACTGGGTTATTTTGTTTGATGTGATGTTTGGATTTGTTAATGCTTCTATCATTTTCAAATTGAAGTTTTTCACAACTTTACACTTACATCATAACTCGCTTAAATTTTGTTAAACGTGTTTTTTGGCTGACAAATTTCATTGTTAGCTTCCGCCGTAGAGAGTGTTATGATTTGTCATCTTTAAGGCAGTTTAACAATATTTAATTTTTAATGACCTAGTTATTCTTTACTAAAATTTAATTTTATAGTTGGCTTTATACGTTTCTCAAACTGTTATATTAATAGGAGGCTGATGTTTATGTTTTAATTTTTCAGCTTTGACAAAATTGTTTACAACATCTTTAACAATTTTTAACAAATATTACTACTGACGAAGATAAGTGTTGTCGAAACGTTTAGATTATGTAATTTAAAATACACCATTAAAAACCCCAAAAAGGATAAGTATTTTATTATGAGTGTTAATGGTGAAATTTTACATTTTCATATTTTAAATAATTGTCAAAGATATGTCGCCCAAGCCCATAATGTATTTACTATCTAATTGCATTAAAATAATAGAAATTTTCTTTGGCAAAAAATTTGTAAAGTATTTAAACGTTTCGTTTTTGCAATTTCACACATTTGGCTTACAATAGGTTCTTTAATTCAAATATCATGTAAAAACACATGGCGTAAATGAGTCACTGGCTTAAAATCTCGTATTAAAAATTTGTGAAACGGGTGAGTTGTGTCCTAAAAGCAAGTCGTAAACACTATTTTGTTTTGCACCCAAAATATATTACTTTCGAAAGGGAAGAATTTGAATATATATATACATATATATATATATATATATATATATATATATATATATATATATATATATATGTATTATATATATATATATATATATATATATATATATATATATATATTGTATGAATCATTATAGGTCTATCTCCTTCCATTCCAGAGTTATTCACGTTTTTAATAGGAAGATAGTACACATTCGAGCGATAAATCACTGTGAAGCAAGCCATGGATATTTCTAAAAAAAAACCGCCACTAGAAGTTTCAGATAATACACAACTTTTTTTCCAATATACACACTATATACAGGGTGAGTTAAAAGACAAAAAGTTGATTTACTTGATTTCTTCATTTGGAACAAATTGTTAAAAAAATGAACACTATGAGATTAATGGATACAATACCAGCAAATTTTTATAACAGATGTTCAAATAGACCACCGTTCTGATTGATACACGTTTGGGGAGGAATAATCGGTACAAAAGTGACCGGCCCATATTTCTTCGATGGTGTTCCTATTTAAGATTACTACAGCATCAACTTGCCGGGTTATTGGAAGATGTCAATATCTTCACAAGAAGAGAAATATGGCTACAGAAAGACGGTGCTCCGGTGCATTATCACAGCGTGAGTGGTTTGCCAATATCTAGATAGAACTTTCCTTAACGGATTGATATGTAGAGGAGGTTCTATTGCTTGGCCACCTCAGTCGCCCGTTCTGACGCCAATAGACTTTTTCTTGTGGGGATACTTCAGAGAGAACGTTTATGTGGTAAAACCAACAACACGAGACAACATTTAGGGCAATTCAAGTCGAACTACTAGGTTAGGTCAACCTGTCATTCGAACGGCGATTGAGGACGTGTATCAATCAGAACGGTGGTCTATTCGAACAACTGTTATAAAAATTTGGTGGTATTGTATCCATTAATCTCATAGTGTTCATTTTTTTAACAATTTATTCCAAACGAAAAAATAAAGTTATTCAACTTTTTGTCTTTTAGCTAGTGTGTATATTGGAAAAAAAGTTGTGTACTATCTGAAACTTCTAGTGGCGGGTTTTTTTTGAAATATCCATGGCTTCTGAATAACTCTTGAATCGAAGGAGATAGACTTATAATGATTCATGCAATATATATATATATATATATATATATATATATATATATATATATATATATATATATATATATATATTCACATTCTGCCCTTTCGAAAGTAATATATTTTGGGTGCAAAGCAAAATAATATTTACGACTTGCTTTAGGACACAACTCACCCGTTTTACAAATTTTTATTACGAGATTTTAAGCTACTGACACATTTATGCCATGTGCTTTTACATGGTATTTGAACTAAAGAATCTATTGTAAGCCAAATGTGCGAAATTGCAAAAAAAACGAAACGTTTAAATACTTTACAAATGTTTTGCCAAACAAAATTTCTATTATTTTAATTCAATTAGATAGTAGATACATTATGGGCTTGGGCGACATATTTTTGACAATTATTTAAAATGTATCCAAAACGTACTAAACTTGTAAATTGCGGAAATTCTTAAATTGTTTTTTTTTGTTCTTATCGTTTGAGTACAGCTTAAATAATTACTAAAGAATTGTCGCACAAGCGTTATATTTCCTGTTCATATTTTTTCTTGTACCTGAGTGTACAAAATAATTGAAATTCTCTTTGGCAGAAGTTTGTTAAATATTTAAAGTGTTGTATCACGCGCATATTTACAGAACTTTGCAACAACCGGATTTTCTGCCGCTTGGCTTAAATGGATTCTCGTTTCAAATATCGTACAGAAATATTAGCGGAATATTAAAATGGAATAGCTGTACCCGAAGGCGTACGTGTTTCACTCCCAGATTCTTACTTTTCAAAGTTTCAGAAATATGTCTATAGTTGATAAAATAGTGTCATTATACGTCAGTCCATAATTATCCTAAAAAACAATTTATTATTCCATTTCTTTTAACTTCTACTTTGTAGGCGTTTTCCACACCGGGGATTTTATAAATCAAAATGCAAAAATTTTAGAGCATCCCGTACAGTAATAATTTTTGTACCTTGACGTAACAACATATGCAATAGTAAAAAATAAAAAAAAATATTTTCAATAAAAGCAGAACGTTAAAGGTGTTGAGCTTCAAAGTATGGTTGCTATTTTTGAATAATTTAAGTGGGGTATCATTTCTTGCCCAATTAATTATTTTAAATAGTTTCGTTTAAACGCGATAACATTTTTAACTAAGCCGAAACCGACTTCCTACGTTCCACTACGGCCTAAAATTTTAAATCGCCTATGGACATCCAACGTGTTTTCTGGCGCGCTCATGCCCCTGTTACATTTACGTTTTACGTATTACCGTCTACTTGGATTGCCGCATTTGATATCTATGTTTTCTGTGAACGTCGTTCGGAAACCTACCGCCCGCGTAACGTTAATGGTTCTTGAGAAAATTTTGCCAATTTGATCAAAGTTAATTGGGTGTTGTGTCGGTAACTACATGTGCGGGATGGCAACTGAACTTCTTCAAGAGCGGATAACGGTGGTTGCATTGGTCAATACAGAAGTGTCAGTGTGGGCCGAACAGGTGTGTAATCTATTGCTCTCATGAGAACATACATTGTCAACAAAAAACTATTCATTGTGTGATAGATGGACTCATTTCATTTTTCAACCAAGCAGTATAATCGGTTGAATAAAAAAAACTTTTAGAGTCTAGTAAGAACTTAATTAAAATACTTGGTTTTTGGGTTTAAATGGTGTATTTTTCTATTTATATTTATGTAATTGTGTATGATTCGATAACAATTACAGTTATTGTCCACAATAGTGCTGAAATCTTTTAGACTTGCTTAAGGTGTTAGAACAAATTTATGTAACATGAAAAAGTGAATAAGCCTGAAATTAATGTAACAGTTTGATAAGAGTATAAAGCCAACTACAGTATACAATTTTAGTAAAGAATAACTAGATCCATAATAAATTAAATATTGTTAAACTGTCTTGAAGACGGTAAACCCGAACACCCTCTAACGGTGGAAGGTTAACAGTGAGTGAAAAATGTCCTAATCAAAAAGCAGATTTCACAAAATTTAATCAAATAAAGATGTAAGTGTAAAGTTGTGAGAACTTTAATTTTAATATTTAATTTTAATTATAATTTCAATTACATATGAAAAATTGCTATAGTGCTGAGGTAAGTTAACGTGTAATTGAAAAAGTATTTACTTTAAGGTCTAAGAAAACACGGAGCAAAAAGCCTAGACACACCAAAGGCTAAAATTAAAAATAGACATATCATTGTGCCTTTTAATTATAAGATGCCAAAACCTATTTAAACGGAGATCATCTTCCTGTATGAGTTGGTGTTGACAATACTTCCATATTATCAAATTGATTGTTATGATTTAAATTATTTAAAGCACCGTCAGCTATTGCAGATTTCTCAGGTTGACCTAATCTACAAAATGCCATGTTCTTTACGTATTGTATCAAAGCAATGTACACTTTTCCTCAAGAATAAGATAACTTATACATTAGGGAAGATAAAAATCGGTTTGGAACGTCTTTAGGTGACCTTAAATATTCTTCAATTTTTCTTGTAGATTTAAAAAAAGTCCTAATGCGATCATTAATCAGGATTTTTTCAACATTTTTGTAACATGGGTTATAACTGGAAGAAAATCAGTACCAACAATAAGCATTAGTTTTTCTTTGTGGTTATGCCTAGCAGGTATAATAACATTATTAATATCTTTAAGTGAACATCAATTGGTTTGTAGTGATTTTGTTAAATATTTATATTCAAATTTATGGCCACAAATTCGTTTTGCTCGATCCATTGAAGATTTAAATAGACCAATTTCTTGCCCTGAATGGTGGTTTGATAATTTATGAAGGTATCTATTAGTATGCATTGGTCACCGGAAACCTTAAAAGATAGTGAATTATTAGTTTTAGAGATTAGTATGCCAAGAAATGGTAAACTTCCATTAGTTTCCTTCTCCATGGTAAATTGGACGCTAGGATAAACACACTCTGTCTCCAAATAACAAATGTATCATCCTTATATCTATACCACGCTAAAGGTTTTTTTTTGGTACATTTTGTAACGCTAATTTTTAAAAAATATAATTTGGAGTGATGGAACCAAACTTGGAAATTGGTCTTTACTGGAATATACCGGTTGTTACAAAAAGGTTGGGCTGGCTATACGCCACGACTGTTACAATGAGTTAGGGAATCCATGTTACGTCGACTGCGGCAATGTGTTTTTAGCAACGGTGATCACTTTGAACACTTAATATGAGCAATTTGTTGACCAAAATATTTATCGGACTTGCTTTATGAGAATTGTTGTATTTATTTATTTATGCTATTTATTATTATTTATGCTATTGTATTTATTTATTTGGCGACCACGTCCTTTCTTGTGCGGACAAAGCCTGCCGCCTAATTGTTGTTTGAATTACTCGCGCACCGAGATTAACTAGTAACGCGTAACGTGAAAACTACACTCTTTCTTATTTATTAACCGCAAACAAGGTGTTATTAGGAAGATAAATTAATTTCGAAATTATTTAGTCTCTTGTAAAATTTTCATTTGGGCTACGGTTTTTTTGTAATTCCACGTTAAAAAATTGACATGGCCGCCATTTTGAAAAAAATTAAATTACGTAAATGAATATTTTTCCTATGTTGTGTCTTTGTAAGATACATCCGTGTACTAATTTTTATGAATATATCTTAAAAAACAACACAGATATAATTTTATTCAAAAAAATACAAAATGGCGGTTAGCGGCTAAATGAAGCCGAAATCGAAAAAAAGTTATTCTTGATTTTTTTTTCAAAATTGTCCATAAAATCCAAAAACGTATAACCAGCCCTACCTTTTTGTAACACCCTGTATATATATATATATATATATATATATATATATATATATATATATATATATATATATATATAGTATATCCATCGGGCTATAAGGACCATATCAAGCACAGTCTGAGTACACACCATCGAATAAATAAATGTTTTTTATGTAATGTATGCTTTTATTCCTTTTAATTTCATTTTTCTTGTCTCTATTTATTGATATTAACTATTAAAGTTTTAACTATGCAGTTTTATAACAATATATAAATAACTAATAAGCAATTAATGTTTTTGATACCTAAATGCAATCTTTGCATTGTTCGTGTATGGGAATTCAACCCGATATTCTTCATAAAATTAAGTATTCCTTTTGCTATAACCTTTTGCCCTTTTTTTTATCTATAGAATAATTTTTTACCGTTTTTTAGCAAATTTAGGGTACTTTCCAATTGCCAGCAAACAATTACATTATAGCTTTAAAACATTTTAAGAAAAATTGAAAAAAAAACTACAGTAAAAAGGGCCTCTAGCGGGGACTGTAAGAAACAATGAAACATAGATCTTGTTATTATTATACTAATAATAAAATCTATTTTTAAAATCCTTTTTTACTAAATAAGAATCATTTTATAAATTTAATTTGGTAGAACCGAAATTACATCGTATTTATTCACGTGCTTTTCTCTTCTTCTCCCAGCTTTGTTCGCGCCTGTTTATCATCTGTCAAAATTACTAACGGTTGTCACAACACCGCCATTTTTTGCAAGGAAATCTCGATAAAAATGAAAACACTGCATTTGCGCTACAGTGGTGTGCCTCTTTGATTAAATGTTTTCTATGTCAGAGAGTTCAAAATTCGAAGTTAAAATTAGTAAAAATATTACCAAAGTATAGATTTTAAATAGGGGTTTATTATATTTTTGTACATAAATGCAACTTTTTTTAATATTTGTGAAAAAATTGAAAATAAGACCAGCGTTAGTAATAAAATATTTGGTTTTGCATTTTCATTTTGCTATAGCCTTTTAACTAATAAAGATATCGAACTGCATTTTTCACGAATATTTTACAAATTTAAGGTCTTTTCTGAGTATGACAAAATAATGGTATGGTTATGTTTAAAAAAAAAACCTTTTTGTGAAATGAGAACTATTTTATAAATTTCAATCTGATGAAACTAAAATTATAGCGTAATTAATTACATGACTTTCCCCTCTTCTCCCACCCTTATTTTGCCGCCCAGACCTTAAGGTGCATTACAAAAAGTTTCAAAACATTTCTAACATTGTATTAATAACATTTTTCTTACATATTAATCGCGTGATTTTCTATAAAAGACATCTCTAATAAGATCATGCCACCTAGCAGTAGAGGGTCGAAATTCAAATAATTTCTAGAAGTTTCTCATGGCCACTTTTATCATAATTTTGTTTCCGAACGCTCTGCGATGAAAGGATGCTTAGATACCGCCGGATACCGACCTTAGTGGGACACCCTGTATAATTAAAAATAAAAAAAAATAATTTTCATTTATCAAGTTTGGGGCTTTACAATGCAAATTCGAAACGTAACTCATCACTTATTAATCATGTTTGCTTTGAACAATAAGGTCAACTTACCGGTAAATGGAAGACATAATAAAACAGTAATCACTATTAAACAATAAGTAAATATTAAGTGGACATTAAAAAATAAAAATGGGTAATTATCCGGTAAAATGGAAAAAATTGCATGGTTTGTTAATTATTCCAATAACCAGTATAATCAGATAAGTATGCGAGAAGCACATGGATACGAAAATAATGGCAAAATTTTGGCATAGCTGTGATAATGAAATGTCGCAGAGGTAGCTAGAAGTCCTCCAAATTTACAATTAAAAAGTCCAAATGCAAATAATTTACCGATGTGAAAAAATGTCGACAGCATAATCTTCTATACTTTGAATTGAAAACCATTGTTTTTGCAAGTTCGACACAATACCCATGTATTCCACTGAAGAAACAATACAGATTATTAAGTGGTATTATTTAGGAAACACTGCACAAGAAATAATGGGCAGGTTTGCTTTTTGATTTGAAAACAGGCCAATTTCATCAGAAAGTACGATTATGCGTACTGTTTGTAAATTTGAAAGATATGGATGTTCAAATAATTTTAGTAAATGCAGTAGCATTGATAGTAATGATGGTGAGTATCATGGTCGTAACTTAAACGAAGAGCGCGAACTCTAAGAAATTGCAGTGTGTAGTTTAACAGAAACTACATAATTTCCCATACAATAGTACAAAAATTGCAGAAGAAATTAATATTTAGCCAAGAACAGTTCGCAATATCTTGAAAAGGAATAAATACCGTTGCTATAATTTGCAAACTACACAAGAAATTTTTCTAGGAAATCATCAAAAGCGTATGCAATTTTGTGAAGATATGATGAATCGGGCTAATGAAAACGAAAGATTTATTGAAAATATTTTGTTTACCGACGAGTGTTCTTTTAACTTACATGGCCATCACAATCCGTCTGTCGCTGTTGTTTACTCTCGGGAAAACAAACTCATTAGTATTCCTTACCGGACACTATACCTTCAAGAAGTTAATGTGTTGGTAGGAATTTTAGGCAATTCCATAATTGGTTCATTTCTTATCAACGGAAACTTGAATGCGGACAAGTATTTAGAACTGTTGAGAAACCAGATAGTTACAGCTATTCAACGCCTCAATAAACATTTTGATGACTTTTAATATCAAGAAGATGGCTGTCCTGCTCGGACTGGAATAAGAGTTCAACAGTTTTTGAAAACTACGTTCCCTAACCGTATTATTAGTTGAAAAGGTACAATTAAATATCCTCCTCGTTTACTTGATATTGCGCCGAACGACTTTTTTGTTTGGGGTTACGTATCGCAGCAAATTTATGGGCACAGGCGTGAACGTGCTGACAATTTGGACGAACATCGTGTCAAAATTACAAACTGTTTAAACAGCATCACCCAAGAAATGTTAGAAAACACCCGAACAGAATTTTATCACAGATTGGGTTACTGCCTTCCGCAAGGGAGGTCTTTTCGAAAATCTTATAAAGTAGAGTTTTGAAAAAAAGTGTATTCTCTTCATGTTTAAAAATACTTGATTTTTCAATAAGAATTATAATGCTAAAGTTAAACCCTAAACTTAAGTTATACTATCAATGTAAATGTTAATGTTCTTGTTTGTAGCTCTCGTAAGGTTCTTCTTGGTTCTTCCTACGAGCAGTAATCGAACCATGTCATAAATTCGCAATTACAATAAACTTCGATGTTTGAGGTATTACCACTTAATGTTTAAGTGTAAAGTATTTACTTAATAGTTTCAACGAACACACGACTTTTCAACATCATCTTAATTGCTTTGGTTTCGTTAGAAATATTGAAGCTAGATTGAGAAGACTTAAGTAGTTCATATATTGTGCCTACATGCAAATATGTACACGTAGCAACATAGTAAAGTTATGTCTCTCTCACACTCATTTAATGCTTAATGGGTTTCTTTCTAGCTTATTATAGGTCAGACCCGCAATAATGTTTTTTCATACCCATATATATATATATATATATATATATATATATATATATATATATATATATATATATATATATACATATATATATACTGTCTTTAAAACGGTTTAAGATACCTAAATGAAATTTAGATCACAAATACCGTTGATTAGGTCATAAAAGTTAGTGTTGACAAATTATTAATATTTTGTACAGGAGTCTCGCTAAAGGGGCCGTGTCGCTTATTTTACCCTCAAACTTTTTTTTATGGGGATATTTTTTTTTTGAGTAAAAATGATATTTTTTTTAACAATTTGCCACAAAAAAAATTACTGGTTTTGTGGTTTTTTTTTTGTATTGAAGAAATGCTCGAGCTGAAGATACCATTAGTCTTTGTGTCATTAAATATGGAAACAGGTGACCCTACGACTGCTGTTTACTACGTACGCTGTTAGTTATGCCCGCTTTAGTAGCCACCACATATATGTGCTGCTTGTCCTGGGTCGAGGATACATTGCGATTACCTTTACATTATTGAAAATTACTAGAAACTAGCTTACGTTGCCTGATGTTTTGCTTTATCCTATGGAGTTCTAGACAGCAATTCGGTTCGATGTAATATATTAAATTTGTGTGGAGCATAACAAGTAAGTACGTATTCTTTTTAGTGCAAATCATGTTTTTATTAAGTGATTGATGAGCATTAATGTAAAGCTAGTCTAATATTGTTTCGGAATTTCCTAAGTGTTTTAGCACGTTAACTCAATCTTAGCCTGTTCAGCAATACTACTATTAAGAAAAAAAGTAATTATGAAAAATATAACAAGCGATTGCTGTTCAACAGCAAAATTTAGCGTATTTAAACCAATAAATAAATAAATAAAAAAATAAATAAATACCCCTTTCCCTTCATATTGGAGAATACACAAATAAAAATACACCCTAATGATGTAATCTCTCTCTCCCTCTCTCTCTCTCTCTCTCTCTCTCTCTCTCTCTCTCTATCTATATATATATATATATATATATATATATATATATATATATATATATATATATATATATATATATATATATATATATATATATACAGGGTGCGGCATTAGTGCATCGAAGTACGATATATGCGTTATTAAAGGAGATATCAAAAAAAGTTATTTACAAAAATTATAGGCTAACTTCGAACTTCACATTATAAAATTATTTTCGTATTTACAGGGTGTTACATATTACCAGGGTGAACCAAACAAACTTTTTTAAATGAGACACCCTATATATTATTTCAAATTTAGGTTAAGCTCATCTCTCCCATACTTACAATAAAGGGTTTCATAACGTTATACAGGGTATTTTAAAAGTTATGGTCAATTGTTCTCGAAAATCATTCCCATTTCAGCTTCCTGTATACCCTAGACAGAACAACTTAACAATAATTTTTTCTAGACATAACTTTTTGACATTGGTACAGTGTTACGAGAAAGTGCTATTTCTTTATTATTGCACCAATTGAACATAGAGCGAGCCAAAACTCGAATACATGATTTTGTCAATTTTTTCAAATGAGTCGCCCTATATTTTATTTTAAAAAGTGAAAATACTCTTTATGTTCTTTCATTTTTGTTAAGTACTCCCTGTAGCTAAAATCGTTAATTTCTGAGATATTTTCAATTTAATAACAGAAAGAGACTTTTTTTTTTAATTTCTGTTGTGAAAAGTTAGCCGTGAACAAATAAAAGTGTGACAAATGATTATAAAAATTCCAAAAAACATCGGTTATTAAGACAAAATTCTTGTACAATTAAGTAATTTCATAATAAATGTTCAAAATGTCCACCGAAAACATCAATAGAAAGTCCAAATAAATTTGATCATTCACTGTTCCATTGAAAAAATGTGGCCTAATTACATGATCTCCAACTATACCACCCCAAACATTCAAAGACCACCTAGTTTGACTATGAGTTGCTATAAGATGGAGATTAGTTGTCGAATAATAATGGAAATTGTGGCTATTCACAGTTCATTTTTATGAAACGTGGCTTCGTCTCCAAAGAGGACAAAAGCAAAGAGATCCGCCTGATTGTGGATTTGTTGTTGAGCCCATTCACAAAAAGCAAACATTCTGGGATAGTCATCTTCGACTAATTGTTGATGCAACTGGATATGGTATGGATGCATCTTATTTTTACGCAGTATTCTCTGGACGGATCTGTCACTAATATCATGCTGACGCGAGATTTCACGTGTACTAGCATGTGGATTATGCGTAACTTCAAGCATCATGTTAAATTCATTTTCCTCGTTAAGTACAGGTTTTGTCTTTTCCTCTTTTTCATAAACAACTGAACCCGTACGATTAAAACGATCTACGAACCGTTATTTACTAAACGTTATTTTCTCGGGTTGTTTTCGTGCGGCATGTTCCTCTTTATAAATTCTTTGTGCTAATAAACAATTTTTCATACATTCTCCCAGTACCCATATCATGTCTGTTAATTCCTCAACAGAAAAGTTCATTTCAAACACTATTTAAGTGTTTACAAATTAATAAACACTACACAATCTCAAAGAAGTTTGTTAAATGAGAAGCTACTAATCATTACTGAATAATATCTGTCTTTAATTTGTTCACGGCTAACTTGTTATAATAGAAATTGTTAAAAAAAATCTCTTTCTGTTATTAAACTGAGAATATAATTCATATGTCACATGGTACATTTTTGATTACTTTCATTGGTTAAAATCCAAAAACAAAATCGCAGAATAGGCTGTCAAATCGGTGATAACTTTATCACCGCACGTTGGCTGTCACAGGATTTTAATGAATACAATAGTTTACTGTCAAAGTGACAAAAAATTTCAAGGAAATAAATAATTATATTGATTATCTTGCAACTGTAATATTTACTATCAAAGTGACAGATCGTTTAAAATTGTAAACTTTGAAAAATATATCTTCTATTAACGTTCATTATATTCTCTTACCAAAATAACACTTGTTATGATTAATAGTCGATGATACCATTCGTTAAAACTTATAGAAAATTCATCGGTTTTAACTCGAGCTATCACCGATGATAATCATAACACTAGACATATTATCCCACAAAATATCTCAGAAATTAACGATTTTCGCTATAGGGAGCCCTTAATAAAAATGAAAGATCATAAAGCGTATTTTCACTTTTTGAAATAAAATACAGAGCAATTCATTGGAAAAAATTGACAAAATCATGTATTCGGGTTTTGGCTCGCTCTATGTTCAATTGGTGCAATAATAAAGAAATAGCACTTTCTCGTAATACTGTACCAATGTCAAAAAGTTATTCCTGGAAAAACTTATTGTTAGGTTGTTCTGTCTAGCGTATACAGGACCTTGAAATGGAAATGATTTTCTTGTACAGTTGACTATACCTTTTGAAATACCCGGTGTAACGTAATGAAACCCTATATTGGCAGTATGGGGGAGATGAGCTTAATCTAAATTTGAAAAAATATATAGGGTGTCCCATTTAAAAAAAGTATATTTGGTTCACCCTGATAGTATGTAACACCCTGTAAATACGAAAATAATTTTATAATGTGAAGTTTGAAGTTGCCTATAATTTTTGTAAATAACTTTTTTGATATCTCCTTTAATAACGGATATATCGTACTTCGACGCACTAATGCGCACCCTGTATATATATATATATATATATATATATATATATATATATATATAAATAATAATAGTAATAGTATTTATTCACCCATTTAAGCTACATTGGTAGATGAAGTACGTCAGTTACTATACTTTGGTGTTCTTGGGTGTTAAGACAGTTCATAAATTCAAAAATCGCATATGGAGAACTTACAATTAAGTTTTGTTTAAGTTTATTTTTAAAAATAATTATGTTTTTAGGGTTTTTTGTCTCATTTGGTAAAGAGTTGTAGATATGGGTACCAGAGTAAATAGGCGATTTTTTATAAAATTCCTAGTTATGTTTTTGTATGTAAAACTGCTTTTATTTCTTGTATAATATAAATGGTAATAGTTATGCGTTTTATACTTATCTTTATGTGTATGTATGAATGTTAATAATTTTAACAAATAAATCCCATGCACTGTCAATAGTTTATATCTTCTAAAATGATCCCGGCAAGACATTTGGTAGCTCAGATTAAATATAATTCGGATAATTCGTTTTTGGCTTAAAAGAACTCTATTAATATCTGAGTTGCTGCACCAGACAATAATGTTGTAAGATATTAACGACTGTACTTCGGCGTGATACACATTTAAAGTGAGCGTTGAGGTCTACTTTGTTTTTAAGCATGCGTATTAAATAAAATTTTGAATTTATTTTGGAACATATGTTATCAATGTGAATGTTCCATTTGAGGTTGTAATTCAAAGTAACACCCAAATAGCACACGTTTTTGGAGTTAATAAGTTGGTTATGGTTTATATGGATTACAAACTCTTGCGTCGGTTTGTAGCCACCTAAAAATTCAACCATTATAGTGTTACTCGTATTCAATTTTAAGCTGTTTTCCATGCAATATGCTTGAAACTGATCATAAGCTATTTTAATCTTTTTTATAAGTTCGACTCGGTTTGAATGAGACAACGGTGTTCTGGTGTCGTCAGCGTAGATTCCGATGGGCCCTGCAGTGACACAATTAGGTAAGTCGTTGATAAATAACAAAAAAAATGAGAAGACCAAACACACTCCCTTGTGGAGTTCTCGCAATTATTGGATGCGCATTAGATAGTGTATTTTGATATTTAACTTTTATGGTTCTGTTTTCTAAATATGATATTAACCAGTCCAGCATATTGCCCCGAAAGCCTAGTGTATTTAGTTTTTTGGATAACATTGAGTGATCGACAGAGTCGAATACTTTGGCTAAATCGAAAAATATTACCTCGGCATACTCATTATTATCTAGTCTATCATGGAGGGATTGTATGAGATCTACCAGTGCAGTCTCGGTAGAAAAATTTGTCCTAAATGAATGTTGACATACACTTAAAATTTTGTATGTGTTTAAGGACGAATTCATTTGTTTTTACACAATTTTTTCAAAGACTTTAGATAAATTGCTTATCAATGTTATCGGTCTGGTGTCACAAGTGAGTTTTTCAGTGCTTTAGGAAATTGTCCATGTAAAATTGATTTATTTATAATTACTGAAAATAATTGAGATATATGTTCATTTTCTTTAATCAATTTTATAGAAACTTTCTATTGTCACTTAAACAATCTTCAGCTAAAATAGCATTAAATAAAAAGGATTGTTTCTGAGTATGGTATCTATGAGAACTGATAGAGTCGTGACTTGAATCCGAATTATTTAAAGTCGTAATAAAGTGCTTAGCAAATACTTCTGCAATAGTGAAATGATCTAAGATTACGTTACCATTGTCTACCAGACAGATATCTTTTGTTTTTGAGTATTTTTGGATTCATTCACAATATTCCAGAGAGTTTTATTAATATTAGTAGAACTGAAAATCAGGTTGTGATAATATTGCTTTTTTTCTTGGTCTATGTCATCGTACAGTTTATTTTTCTCAATGCTGTATAAAACATCATACCTATGATCTTTAAATTGCTTTGTAATCCAACTTAATTCCCTAAGTTTTAGAATTTTTGCTTTTAATTGATAGGAAAAATGTATCTTAGATGTACTACTTGGTAGTTTACTGTGTTCAGATGGGAAGCAGACATCAAGGCACCATTTAAATGATTCATTTAAGTCGTCAAATATTTCGTCTTGGGTTATTTTTCTAGAAGTATGGAATAACTTATTACTACAGTTTTTTATTTTGGTGGTTGTAAAGTACACTAATTGATCAAAATGATCCGATAATCAATTGAAGAATACGTTAAAATGTTACCTAAACGAGCTATCCTTGTATAATCAGCAATTAGAGATTCGAGATTTACTGGTAACAGAATATCGGTTAACATTTTACAAGGCATAAAATTACTTTCTTTATCAATGTTAAAGTCCCCACATACTACAACTTCTTTATACTCTATTATCGCGATTTGAAGAAGTTCCGATAATTTATTGAAAAATATTTCAAGTTCTCCAGGTGACGATCGATAAATTGAAATTATACATGTATGTTTCTTATAAATTATTGCACTACATTCAAAATGAGTTTCTATCGAGTACTTAATAAACATTTTTTGTTTTAGACAATATGAAATTAAATTATTTTTAACAAAAATGGCAGATCCACCGTGTTTAGATTTATTCCGACAAAATATACTGATTAAAGTATAACCAGTTATCAAATTAGGAATAATATTAGTGGAAGAACTTATCCAATGTTCACTTATGCATAAAATCGATACATCTTTATATAAATCTAAAAGAAGTTCTGTATTGTTAATTTTATTAATAATCGATTGTATATTTACATGAGAATCACTACAACTATAATTTAAAGATTGGGTTTTATGTTGATAAGGTGAGGAACCATTGTAAACGGTAAGTTCTTTGACTACTATTCCGGATTTTTGTTCGCGGCGTTTTCGCGAAAATTTTTTGTTGTTCGATACGGTTGAATAATTGCATATTTAGGCCACATTTCGGGTTTGAATATGTTATCCATTTCATTTGATGGAATCGTTAAATGAAAAGCTGCAATTTTTGTTGATACTATATTCAGTTCTTCTATGTACATTATTTGAATATTCAATTTGGTTACGTAATTTTGTATTTGTGCAACAGCTGTCGTGGGGTGTAATCTTGAGATGAACACCATTCTACGACTAGCGATCGCTTTAATTTCACCAACATCCGTGTTAAAACCTAAAATAGTGTCGTTTAGTTTACCATTTTTGTTTTTATATGAAACCTTTTTAAAAATATTTGTGCCTTGTTCTTGAGTTTTTCAACGAGGTTTGATTCAGATTTTGAAGCTGTTTGTGATATGGAGGGATTATTTAAATTAATAATGATAGTCATTATCTCCTGCTGTTGTAATTACAATAGAGTTGTGTAGAATTATTCTTACTCAGCTTCAACTTCAGCATTGCTCGAATTACTATTTGACTTCTGTTTTATAGTTAATTTTTTGTTGAATTGTAAGGCTTTGCTGTAACTACTCTTTTCGGCCAAATCAGTACTGTTTTGTGCTTGATTGTGAGGCTTTGAATCATTTTTTGTAACGCTTAAATTGCTCGACTCATACTTTTGTTTTAATAATTGAATTTGATCTTTTAGTGAGTCAATTAGATCTCGTTGATTATTAGTTATTACGTCTTTGTGATTTAAAACCGTTTGTAAATATTTAATTTCAATTTGGCATATATATATATATATATATATATATATATATATATATTTTTATTTATTTATTTGCAAATTTACAACTGCTGTTTAAAGCTATAAGTAAATTTAATGAATGAATATATTAGAGGGAAAAGTTATCCAGTGATAATTTTCTTAGTTAGTGTTATAAGAGATTATTGACTTAAATTAACATTACTTGTTTATTGATTTAAAATATCTGTTGGCCACTGTTTCTTTAATCTTCTTCTGACTAATGGTTGAATAGGGAGTTGGTTTGCTTCATCATTAGGATGCTCTGGAAGTTTTTTAGGTAGTTTTAGTTAGTCTGATGATTTCTTCATTAATAAATGGTATGGTAGCATCTTCGTGCAGGGTTTTGTTACTTATGTACCATGGTGCATTAAAGATCATTCTTAATGTTTTGATTGAATTCTCTGTATTATTTGCGTGTTAGATGGTTTTGCGCATCCCCATAGTAGAACTCCATAGGTCCATATAGGTTTTATTATGCATTTGTATAATAGTATTTTATTTTCGGTGGAGAGTTTTGATCTTCTTCCTATTAGCCATCCCATTTTTGTAGTTTTAGGTTAATTTGGATTTTCTTTGCTGTGATGTGGGGTTTCAGGTGAGTTTTGATCTATTGTTAGTCCAAGGTACTTTACTTGGTTGTTAATTGGTAATTGTATGTTATTTAATGTGACTGTAGGGCACCTGATGTTTCGATTGGTGAAGGTGATTTGTGTGGATTTTGTAGAGTTGATTGTGACCTTCCATTTGTCGAGCCAGTTTTCTAAAAGGTTGAGGTGTGATTGTAAGTTTGCTGATGCTATTTATGGGTTATCACTTATGGATATTATTGCCGCATCGTCTGCGAATGTGGCAATTATAGTTGAATTTGTGGTTGGGATGTCAGCCGTGAAGATTAAGTATAAAAGGGGACCTAGTACACTTCCTTGAGGGACACCAGAGTTTATGGGGTAATAATTAGAGGTTTCAGTATTAAATCTGACTTGGAAGTATCGTTCCAAGAGGTATGATTTGGTAATAAGATAGTGAGGTGTAGGAAGGATCAATTTGAGTTTATAGAGGAGACCTTCGTGCCATACACGATCGAAGGCTTGTTGTACGTCCAGGAAGGCAGCTGTACATAATTTTTTTTCTTCGAGGCTTATGTGAATATTTTTAATTATCCTGTGGCGTTGTTGTATAGTAGAGTGGTTCTCTCTAAAACCAAATTGATGGGTTGGTATAATTTTGTTTATATCAGTGTCTTCATAAATCCTTTTGAGTAATAGTCTTTCTAGGATTTTGGACATAATCGGTAATAAACTTATTGGTCTATATGAAGTGACAGTACTTGGGGGTTTATTTGGTTTGCTGATCATTATTATTTGTGAAAACTTCCACGTGATTGGATAGTATGTTAATCTTAAAACACTGTTGTAGATTGAAGTTAACAATACTAAAGCTTTCCTGGGTAGTTGTTTTAAAACGGATCCAGTGATTAGATCAAAGCCGAGAGCTTTATGATTGTTACATTTTGAAATCTCTTGTTTTACTTCCTTTGGAGAAAAAGGCCTGATCGGTAGCATCATCGGACAGGAGACGTCTAAGAAGTTTTTAATTTGTTCATCATTATTGTTTTTTGCCTCGTGTGCGCTGTAAACTTGTGATAAGTGTTTCGCGAAAGTAGTGGCTTTATCTTGTTCGGTTTTGCCCAACTTCCATCCTCTTTTCTTAACGGTGGAATGTGTTGCGTCGGTTGTTTAAATGTTTTAGTGGCCTTCCATATGCTATGGTCTTCTTTAGATAGACTGGTGATATAGTATTCAAGAGTTGTATTTCGGATGTCCTGTAGTTCTGCTTTTAATTGTCTGGTTAGTCTATTATATTCAATTTTGTCAAAAAGATTACGACTTCTTTGCCATGTTCGCCTAGCTCTTCTTTTTTGAGCAACTAGATGTTTTATGTGTACAGGGATGTTGACTATAGGTTCCTTTTCTAAGTTTATTTGAGGAGTAGCCAGTTTTGCTGCCGTGTGTATAATTTGAGTGAGATAGTGTACTCCACTATCGATTTCTTGTTGTTGTTTTAAAGGAATGTTTAGACGTAGATTTTCATCTATATATGTTTTAAATACAGACCAGTTTGTTTTTATTGATGTAATTCTAGGAACTATTGGTCGATTTATGATGTGAGTGCTGAGTGTGATGATAATGGGACAGTGATCTGTGGAGAGATCCCAGGAAGCTTCGATGCTAACGTAATTTGGTGATATATTTTTCAAGACAAAGAAATCGAGGAGGTCTGGGATTTTGTTTGGGTCTGTTGGCCAATAAGTGGGTTGGCCAGTGGATAAATAAGAACAATTTGAGTTAGTGATAGCTTTTCTCAAGTTTCTTCCTTTTGGCGTGCAGAGTCTCGACCCCAGTCTGTATGTTTTGCATTCCAGTCTCCTCCGATGATGAACTTATTTGCTAGTTGTCTAAATAAGTTTTCATATTCTACTACACTAATTCCGTGTCTTGGTGGACTGTACATTGCAGCAATGTCGAAAGACCAGGGCTGGGCGTTGACATGAATCACTGTTGCCTGTATGTGAGGCGTTTGGTATTTAGTTTCCTCATGATGAGTTATAGTATTACGTATTATAATCGCAGCGCCACCATGCGCTGTGCCATCAGGATGGTTGGTATGATATATATAATAATGCGGTATTTTGAACATTGTTCTGTCGGTGAAATGTGTTTCTGATACAAGTAAGATGTCGATTTTGTTGTGTTGAATGAAATTTATTACTTCTGTTTTATGGTTGGTTAGACCATTTGAGTTCCACTCGGCAATGCGAATTGATTTAACGTCCATTATTGAATTTATTTATTACTGTGGTAAGCATGTTTAATATCATGCTGTTTTGATTTATAAGCTGTGAGAACATTGTTTTAAATTCCATTAGGAAGGTATTCATTTGATTTCCTAAGTCTATATTTTGGTTATTTGTGTTTCCGTTTTGGTGTTGCTTGTTATTTGTGCATAAGATGGACGGTTGATGGTTTCATTAAAAGTGTTTGTCCTTGTAAAATTTTGGTTTTGGATTGGTTGTTGGTATTTTGGAGTTTGTAGGGCTTGTCCAGATGTTTTCCTCTTTGTATTAAGTAGGTCTCTATAAACCGTGCAACCCTTATAGTTTGCGGTGTGATCTCCATCGCAAAGTGCACATTTAGCAGGTGTAATTTTAGATTTTTTGCAATCAGATGACATGTGGGTACCTCCACATTTAACGCACTGATAAGGTCTGGTGCAATAAGTCTTTGAATGGCCGTATAGCTGACATCTGGTACATTGGATTATGTTTATTTTTTTATGAGGTGGTTCTATTATTATTTTCATATTGCTTAAATACTGAAGTTCGTAAATTTGTTTATTGTTTTCTTTTGGTTCAAGGTCTACGTAGAACATCATTAATTGCTGTTTAGTTACTCTGTGTCTTATATTAATTATGTTGCGTACTATATGGCCGTGTTGTTTTAGTTCATCGATAATGTCCTTGGTAGGGATTGAGTAGTGGATATTGCGAATCACGACTCTGTATGCCCTGTTCTCTTTCATTTGATAGGTGTGGTGAATTATTTTATTGTTGTTCATGTGTTTTATAAGTTTCCTGTATGTATCAGGGTTTTGAGTATTTATTTTTATTTTATCGTTTTGTAAGGCTGTGCATTGATAAGTTTCTCGTTCTGTTACATCTGTTATATTTTCAATCATTTTGTTAATGTTAGTAACACCATATACGAAAATAGGCGGAGGATTGGATTTTTTAGGAGTTTTGTTGTCATCTGTGGAATTATTACTCTTGTCTTCTTTTTCAGGTAGATTTTGTAGAGCGCTAAATTTGTTTTGGGTGCTGATCGGTTGTGTATTAGTAATATTAGTTGGGGTTTTAGGATTCTTTTTTGGTTTTTTATTAGTTTTAATTACTGATTTAACTGTTTGCCAGTCGTGAGTTGTTGTTCCTTCATTGTCACTTTCTTCCATGGAGGATTCTTCTAGTAGTCTGTGATGGTATGAATGATAGATGTGGGATGTTTTGTTGGGAATTTATCATAAGGTTATGTTGACTGTTTGGATGTGTTTGGAGATTGTTTAAATATACGTTTGGAGGAAAATAATTTGTTGGGTTTTGTAGAAGTGGTATTGAATTTAGATTTTGCGGCAAGTTTGAGAATTGGGGCAAGAATTGATTATTGTAAGAATTTTGTGGCTGTAAGTCTTGATAGTTTGGCATGCTGGGGAAGTTAGATGTATATTCGTAGTTTTCACGAGGTGGTTGAAAATTTATTGTAGATATTCCGGGGTTAGATGGACCCGGGCAATTGATATTTTGTATTGGAAACATAATTTTGATTTGTTTGTTTATAAAGAATTTTTTATTTGTACGTACGGTTTTGTATGCTATATTTGACAAATGTCAAAATTTATTATTTCTAAAAATTCAATCCAAATCATACATATATTCCACTTTTATATAATTTTCTTGATTAGTAATATATTAAAATCTTCAAATAATTATCCAAAATTCTTTGTAATAATAAAATTTTAATATTTCACACAATTTTTTTATAAATTAATTGGGGACTGCAGTTACACACACTTGACAACTGATTATCTTTTTGATCACAAGATGTCGTAGAATTCATAAGATCAGGATTGCAATGATGGAAGTAGCTCAATTGACGTATCTGGCCAAATGTCTTGCTATAGTACTGCATTACGTCGTATAATCCGATGGTACAAAAAACTAGCTGTTGAAACTATCCTTGGTACTTCCATGCTAAATGCACATTTCATTTTTAAGGAAGTACCAGGAGAGGACATTTCTATAACCGATTTTCCTTTGTCCGTTGTGGAAGATTTGTTAAAAAAAAACCTATGTCTTGCGTCTTATTTTTGGTTTATTTGAGTTATTGTTTAACACATTATTTACATTTACATTTATATTATTAAATATGGAGAATTGAAACCACAGAAAGGAATCATTCTTGTTCCAAAAAACTATTTGATAGCGACAAAGAATTCCCCAAAGGATGAAAAACGTCACAGTACGGATTTTTAAGAAAGGAAAATGATCCTGATAATTACAGGACTATGACCTTACGGAACTCGGCATGTAAGCTATTGACAAAAATTGTCACTAATGATATTCCAGACCTAATCGACATAAGTGAGGAACAAGGGCCCACAAACAATAGATCGGCTCTAGACGCAATCTGTGTATTACGAGAAATAATAGAGAAATCGATACAGTACAATTAACGTCTCTCCCTGTGCTTAATAGATTTAAAAAATTCTTCTCAGGATCCTCCAAAAACATGAGTTGAGCCCCCAAATTTATTAGAAGACTACAAGAACTAAACTATTATGATATGTTGATGATACTATATTAATTGCGGAAAACGAGGGCGATTTACAACAGCATCTTTATAAATTTCAAACAACCGGATAACAGTTTAACATGAAAAACTCAGTAAACGAGACCGAATCAATGATAATAGCGAAGGACCCCACTAGATGTAAACTGGGTGTATATGAACATTTAATAACGCAGACCGTGAATTGCAGCTACTTGGGAGTGGAGGTATCAAGCTCCAGAAATCTAAATCGAGAAGTCCATCAAGCAAATAAAGCGGCGAGAATATTTGGATGCTTAAGCGACCTGGTCTGGAGAAATAAATACATGTCTATTGTAGCATTAGAAACCCGGGCTATAATATCTAATACAAAAGGTATGATGGGGGGTGTTAAACATTGCATTTGTAGTGACTTTACTGTTACACTATAGGAACTAAATATACAAGATATCGTAGGATTGATAAGATCAAGATGAAGAAGCTGGAGGGACCATGTTGACAGAATGGAGACGAAAGATGAATAAAGTTGTCAAAAGACTAAAAGCCTATGTAAAAAGACTCCCTGTCAAACCTTTAAAACGATGATACGATCGTTGGACTTCCGTATCTCAAGAGGCCTTAAAAACATAAAACACAAGACCACCACCACGTCTTAATAAAATACGATATTATGACTTGAAGTGTAACCAGCAATTTAAATGAAAACTGTATTGAACTCGAGAAGTAAATATATGAATGATGTTTTTCACAAAGACTGATTACGTCGGGTGCAAATGTAGTGTTTATACAATTGTTACATCTACATACCGAACAAATCGTTACATTCCGTTTCTACTTTGAGTGTTTGTTTTACCGGCAGCTAATTTTGATGTTATACCGTAACATACAAATATTTATATAAACGCACACAATATACACAAAATTGCAAAAACTGGATCTATAACACGAGCAAGTAACCCAATTACTACGCTACCCCAAAGATAAGATATGAAATTTTACTCTAACTTTCAATTCCTATAGGGTGGTAATACTCAAATGAAACGTAACTTAAAAGACATCTTTTATTAATAAAAATTTATTAAACTACTACTCATAAAGTTTATTTTCGTATTTCTTCACTTCGAGTATTCTAGGGATATAAACATATATTTTGGTGTACAAACGTTTCTAAAGTAGTAAAAATGAAACTAAACCACTTGCATTAGACGGGTTTAAGACACGTTTTATGGTGTGGTTTCTTATTAAAAAGAATCTTTTCTACAAAAATAAAACCTATACTTATTATACCTAATTTTTTGCAGCTCTCAAGTGTTGAATAGACTCCTAAACGTTTTCGCTCGTCTATTTCTTATACGTTAATACGTTTCGTCTGGTATTACATAGAATCCAATTGATTTTTCTCTTTTTCAATAAAACTTCTTTTGTAATACGAAGTTCTTTTTATCTGTCTTCCATTCGGTGGCTTTAAAAAAACTATAACTTGTGTATTATGCAATCGTTCACCTTCAACCTTATGTAGCTGTTTTACATTATTGGAAGTAGGAGTCCCTTTAAGAAGAGCTTAATATGAGGAATTTATAATACGACTTACGTAATAACTTGTTAAATAAAAAAGTTGCATAGAACCATAATAGTAGAATGAGCCCAGCTTATAGGCATTTGATCCTGGAGACAGAATAGGACAAATCCTCCGCGCATGCGCCCAGTGTAGTTTTTATTTTCAGCACCTGCATGGTAGTCAACCGCAGGTACGTATCTTAATAGCCAGATTCTTTTCAGGTGCCATTTTCAAACCTTTGATAATGTATTTAAGATCCTAACCCCATAATTAGGGCTCTTTTGGCAGTATTGAGAGCTTTTTTTAGTAGTCCCGCCCTGAAGGACTATCTGATTGACTATGCGAACAGATTTTTAATTAAAGTAATCTAGAAATAAATTCAAGATAAAGTACTTAACGGATTTACCCAATCATTAACATAAAGTAATTCTTTTCTGGATTTCCCCAGTTATGTAACCGCAACACTATGTTATGTTTTGTTTGGATACAGTTTTTTTAGTGGGTCTGGATCATTTACTCATTGGCAGTGATCTCAAGTGTCGTTTTCAAATCGGGAATATGTGGAAATGCATAACATCTGTGCGCGATACCTTATCTTATCATAAGGTGGGCTATAAGAATTAACTGTAACCTTATGGTATAGCTATAATAATAAAAATGTTCTTGTGTGTCACGGCATAACTGTACTTAAATGGTGACGAATAAAATGTTGTATCTTGTCTTCTGAAAGATTATATTTTGAAGCAGTTTTTATAGCATTTGCTACTGTCTAGGAATTTTATTTAGGGAAAGGTGGGTGTGTAAGAAAATGATAACTTCACAGTTCCAATCAATTTAATTAGTGGTTGTGTAGATGCCGGCTCACAAAATTTAATGTAGAATACAATAGTAGTGTTAAAGTTCGAAGGATGTATCAAAACATCCCAGAATTTCTGAATTTTTTGGTAAACGTATAGTTTTTTTGTAAAAAATCAAAATAATTTTTCTTTACGTGGGTGTCTGAAATGGATTTTTTTAAATTGTGTAGTTGAGTCACATTTATGTTGCTCTATCACCCAAAAAAAATTTGAACGCTAGGTCTAGACCACCCTGTATAGACCGCCACATTCGGACTTGAATACACTCTATTCTAAATTAGAACAATCCACTTTATTCTTAAGTAGTAAACATAAAATATCAAAAATAATCATTTGTGGGGAACTTAATATAAATGCCCTTAACATGTATAATAATTTTCAACATTTGCAAGATATAATGTCGTCTTTAGTTTATCTTCAGTGTTCAATGAACCCTCAAGAATAAGGCACACTCCAAGTCAAATTGATTATAATTTACCAATTTCAGTTGTTCTCCAATAAACTCCACTCCACTCCAATCTCAGTTTATTAGAGATATCTTTTCCCATTAATGTAATACCAGAGACCACTGAAACTAAAGTTCGTTTATATTCTTATCAAAACATTCAGAATTTTATGAAAAAGCTTGGTGTTGAAGATTGGTCAAATGTTTACAGTAATCACAATATTGACTATCAGTTTAATAATCTTATTGCTACAATTGGACATCACTTTAGTGAGTGCTTTAAAGTTATTAAGGTAAACAAAAATGGTAACAAGACTTGGCTAACAATCGGTATTAAAAATCAGCCTCTTTTTATCTTCAAAAGCATAACCTGATATCACATAATTACTACGAAACATATACAAGGATTTCTAAGGAAGTTCTAAGAAAAGCAAAACAAAATGCCATTGCCAACGAAATGATCCATTCAAAAAACAAAAATAAAACTGGTTGGAATGTTATCAACAAAACTGTTAGCGTTAAAGCAACAATAAGTCACCTTAGTCAGGATGAAATACTTATTAATAATAAAATATACGTAAATAAACATGAAATCGCAAATACTTTTAACGATTACTTTGTTAATACCCCAAAAACAATTCTATTAACTACTAAGGTCAATGATACACCACAACCATTAGCTGCAAATGTCGTGACTCCAAACTCTATTTGCGTGACGTCACAGAGAGTGAATTAATAAATACAATATGTGCCTTCAACAATTCTAAATCCTGTGGCAGTGATAATTTTCCTCCAAAAATTATAAAACAATGTGCAAATGTGCTTGCAAAACCATTAACTTCAATAGTGAATAACTGTTTCAAAAAAGGTGTTTTTCATAGTTGTTTAAAATTGTCTAAAGTAATATGCATACCAAAACAAGGAGACTTAAAAGATATTTGTAATTATAGACCTATTTCATTGTTGGCGGTTTTTTCCAAAATTATAAAGAAACTGATTCCATCGCGCGTACTAAATTTTTTGGACAGTTATAATTTAATATCATGCAGTTAACACGGTTTCCGTAAATGATATTCCACAATATCAACTTTGTCAACAATCTTACAAGAAAAGCATAAAGGCCTCGATGATGGCAAAAAGTTGCAGCAATTTGTGTTGATTTAAAAGAAGCATTCGATCTAGTAGATCATAATGTATTGCTTAATAAGATTGAACGGTTAGGAATAAGAGACAAATGTCATGATTTTATTAAATCATATTTGTGCAATTTGTTCACTACGGCGGTAGTAATTCTACCTGCCTGAATATTGAAGTATCACAAGGTAGTATATTAGGTCCTCTGTTATTAGTTCTATACATTAATGATATTTCTGATTACATCCAAGCTAAATACTGTTTATTTGCTGATGACTTAAAAATTCTAATTACGTCGGATAATATCGCAGATATGAGGTATAATCTAGAGAACTCATTTACATCTTTAAACTATTACATGGATGTAAATCGTTTAATAGTAAATCTGCAAAAAAACTTGTTTTATACAGTTTTACAGTAAAGAAAGCAAGTTTGGCTGTAGCCATTTGTTAAAAGTCAGTCATAAATCTATTCATCAGGTCGCTTCAGTTAAATTGCTAGGTTATAGAATAGAGTATAGCCTAAATTGGAATGAACATGTATCTTTGCTGGTGGGCAAGATTGCGTCAAAATGTTTTTTGCTTAAACGTTTGGCGTATATAGCAAACATTGATATTTTTTGGGGCCACTCGACTAGTAGTAAAAGAGTTTTTGTCCTGCAAAAGCGGGCAATTCGTTGTCTGCTGAACCTAGGGTATAGATGCTCTTGTAAAGTTTATTTTATACAAGAAAACATATTAATTGTGTCTTGTATTTATATTTTAGAACTAGTAAAATTTGTAAAAAATAACTCCGCGCACTACCGCTATCAAAACAATCATTATAATTACAATACTAGGTTTGGAACGAACAATTCATATGAACTACATAATTTAGAATTGTACAAATCTAATCCTTTCTATATTAGTTCTGTTTTGTATAATAAATTACCTTTAGCCTTAAGAAATTTACCGTACAAGTTATTTGTGAAAGAATTTAAGAATATTTTAATTAGTAACGCATTCTATTCTGTTTAAGAGTTCTTAAATCATAAATATTAAGTTTACTGTTGATCATAGTGACATGACAGTGTCTCTTTAGATCAACTGGATCAATAAAGATTTATTATTATTAATTAAAACAAAATAAAACACAATGCGAAACTATGCTGTTGATTTGAAATAAGCTTCTGCCAGCCTTACTGGTGCATATAGTTGAATACGCCTCTTAATTCTCTATTTGAATACCGCATAATATATAGGATGTTCTGTTTAAAAATTTTACAATTAGACAAAGTTAGCAAGACTGTCACGCGATTCAGGCACTATAAATTGACTTCTTTGAAAGTTGGTTTTACACACCCAAACATAAGCACGAACACGTACACGAAACCGACCACGAACATGAACACGAGCACGATCACGTACACGAGCACGAAGACGAAGACGAAAACGAACACGGACACAAACACGAACACAAACACGAACACAAACACGAACGCGAACACGAACATGTACAGTACCTGTCTAGATCAACTGAATCAATAAAGAATTATTATTATTATTAATTAAAACAAAAACAGAAACAAAATGCAAGACTATGATGTTGATTTGAAATCATCTTCTGCCTGCCTTACTGTCGCATATAGTTGAATATGTCTCTTAATTATCTATTTGAATACCGCATAATATACAGGATGTTCTGTTTAAAAAACAGAAATTTTACAATTAGCCAAAGTTTGCCAACTTTGGCTAATTGTAAAATTTCACTTTCACGCGATTCAGGCACTGTAGATCGACTCCTATGAAAGTTGGTTTTACAAAACACACTCAAACACAAGGAAGAACACCAACACGAACACAAACAGGAAGACGAATACGAACACGAACACGAGCACGAACACGCACACGACCAAAAACACGATCACGAACGCAAACGCGAACACGAAGATGAAGACGAAAACGAAAACGAAAACGAAAACGAAAACGAAAACGAAAACGAAAACGAAAACGAAAACGAAAACGAAAACGAAAACGAAAACGAAAACGAAAGCGAAAGCGAAAGCGAAAGCGAAATCGAAAGCGAAAGCGAAAGCGAACACGACCACGGTCACGGTCACCTTACTTAAAATTGCTGATGCAAAGTAGAATTAAATAGCACTAACAATAGGAACCGGTCTGGTCATTAGTGCTAATTTGACATACCTGTTTTTTACAATTATTTGTGCAGGAATACAGAAAATATACTTGTGAACTTGGACCACATTTGCTTTTCATTTCACGTCTTCATATCTTGCATATGGCATACACAGTTATTCTATCATTTATTATAAAGGTTTAATACTGTTATTCACAATAAAGGTATTTTTTGTTTCAGTTTTTTGTCTCTGGCGACGTCATTAAAACGCAAGTATACGTGTTAACTGATTTTATTTTATCATGCATCAGCAGTTCCATTTTAAACCATGTATCCACTATTTGACACAAATAACCGACTCAATATGAATAAGTACGAGAAGGTATATGCAATCGATGAGATAAATAATTTAATATATCTCAAATAAGCATATTTAGTCTAACTTAATGCCTTCTTAGTTTTAGTTCTGTATATGTATAATGTAATATACCCTAGTGCTACAATATCTGAAAATAACTGATTTTATTGGCTGTATTGCAAGATTATGAAAAAAGATTTAACAAAATCATGTTCAATTAATTGTTTACTCGTTTAGAAATATATATATTAAAATATGACTGAAAGCCCATTAATAACATGTGAATCCAATGAACGAATCTATGAAATGTTGCACCTTGTTTTTTATCTACATCACTTTCACTACTGCATGAACGTATGTTACATTTTTATTTCCTTACTAATAATTTCTTCCCACTCATAGTGTGAACGCAGCTTTTTAAGCGTTAACCACAGTCAAACAATGTATTCTATTTAAGAATCAAGGTCGGGTGCTATACCTGTCCTTTATCGTATCACTTGCTTCCCAATTGCGCTACAATCAGCATTCTCGAATCCGGTTCTCTAGGGTATCTTATATACCAGGTTTATTATTGTAATTTTGTAATAAGAAAAACGTAAATTACCGGATAATACGATAATAATTAATGCAGTAAGAGTCATATGGACGGTTTTATAATTGTTTAGCCTCCATCGAGGAATTGCGTTTGGTCGATAACTATATCCAAGATCGTACGTAAAATACAACTTAAATTAACATTATCGACCACATTCTATTGCTTGAAGGGTTTTCCTTCTGCTTTTTTGATGACTCTGCTCCGCCTATATTTCTTTGGCTGTACCTTTATCTTTTTTTGTTTTTTTTTATTGACGACTGTGAGAAATTAAATAACATTTTGCAAGCGCTGTCAAGGGCAATGGCCGTTCCAACACGATCCCACTCGAAATCTTTGCGACACACCCACCTGCACCTAAAGAAAATAACAAACCAGATAAGTGAATATTTAATAGGTATAACAGCCATTCCTTTTTTTGTGCTTTATGCCGCCGCTTAATTAATTATCTCTACTTTCTGTATTCAATGCTTATTACATGTACTGCCATTTTTAAAGAGGGTTATTGCGCTTATTATATAACGTAAATTAGGAAAAGAATTCCTTGTATGAGCTATGTAAAATCTTTATTTTTGGTGATCACTGGAAAAATATTAGCTAAGACAATTTGTTAGTATTTAACAAACGGTTTGTGGCGATTAATAGTATTATCTTTTTTTTACCATGCACATAGGTTTAGCACAAAAGATATACTAAAATTTGAATAGACGGACCACCTTGATTTTATTGTTTAGAAGGTGAGTATTGTATGGTATACCGGGTGTTCGTCAAAAAGGACGAGTGCGTTGTTAATTTATTATTGTTAAATATACACATTGTTGCAAAGGGTTAATCCTGAGACTGTTTTATAACGCGTATGATTAATTAAGGCATTTTTTTTCTCCATCGAATATACGTTATTCATAAACTATTTATATATGTACTGGGGCAAAGGGTAAATCTTCATTTTGTGTTATAAGCTGCTTACTTACTGACGTACTTATTTTTTGATATGTTATGCACAAACATTTAAGCTCCAATAAATAATCAGGTTGGTGTAGAGACTACGTTGTCGTCCTTTTGTGTTGGCTGTGGTGCTACCTAATCCTGTTTTTTATTTTTTTTTATTATCTCTTTTTACGAGTACGAACCTAAGGTCGGCTCTGGTGTTCTCCCTTTACCAGAGTAGGTGGAGTGGCGCATACGGGTTTCTTGAGGTAAGTTAATCCAGCGATTGTACCGAGAACTGGCTCCATCCCCTGAGTTGAGCTAGCACTTATGCCGGGGTACAATCACACTTAAATAAATAAAACGAACGACTGGAATTTACTGACACAACACGCCGAGGTATGCGAGAAACTTCGTGTATGACTTCTATGACTAATTTTTAGCCTCATTTTTACCGAATTCTTGAAATATAGTGGTTTGAAGTCGACAGGTCATACGGGTAGACTCTAGAGAATAAAGAAATAACACTGTTGCTAGGCAGTTTAACCCAAGTAACCCCAAAACCGGGCCAAAAATGACCCAGGATTCGAATTTTCTGGTGCAATTTTTTTTTAGATAAATAGAAAATAAAAAATTTGTACCTCCAATTTTTTATTACTTTATTTGCGTGAAGGGTCAATTTTTACTCATTTTGGCACTCTTCGTATTGTAGTTTATCTATGAAAACAACCCGTGATAATTCACGGGAGCTAGAATAGTTATTTTCTCAACTAGTATGCCGTTTCACATTTCTTTACAGCTCACGTCTTGCGAACAAAATTTTTGTAATCGTTTACACGTGTCAGGTTGCGTTGACGCACCCTGTATGTAGGATGTTGTAATGACGTGTATTACGGGTTTTGAGTGCGAGTGTATTGAGTTTGAACGAAAAAAAAATTTTTTTGTGTATATGTATAATGTATGTGGGTGTATGATACGCCACTGGAATTTTAGAAGAAATATAATTCTGTATGCAGATACGTGTATTTGAATATTATAGAGACTTTGCTGTTAGAATAAATAGATTCTGATGAATGTAAATGTGAAAAGAAATTTGTCGATGGGACGATAATGTTTGCTACTGTTTTGCTACCGTAAGAAATGGAATGTTGAGGTTAAATGAGTAATCTTGACCAGAAGATGCGAAGTATAAGTGTAGAATGTTTTAGAAAATATGTAGAGAAAGATTGGGTATGTTTAAGTGTTAATTTCAGAAAGTTTTCGTAATGTTGTGCAATTTGTTTTGAGAATATGTGTATGTATATGGGATTTGAGACCTTAGACGGTACTTATTTTTGCAAATGTTGCGGAAGGAGATCGAGCGCAGGTTAGAGATAAAGGTTAAAAGTTGCGTAATGAACCAGAGTGGCTACTGAATGAATGTGGTGACGAAAAATGACTTCTTCATAAAGTGATTGTAAAATTTGTAGGTAAAAACAAATATGGCGATGTATTGTAGTTATGAGCGTGGTTGTATAGAGGGTAGCATCAGTTGGAACTATGAAATTTTGAATGAATACTATTGGAGAATATAGCGCGGAAGGAAGACATGTTTAAAGATGGATGGCTGAAGTTATAAATATGAAAGTCAGGGATTGACGGGAGCTTTTTCGTTTTTGGCTGTTGCTTGTGGTGACGGGAGACGCGCGCGAGGTGTAGTGTGGCTTAGAATGGGTTAAGTTGGAGTTATATTTGTGAATAATATTGAAGGCAGTCATTGTGAAACAACTGCGTTACCCGAAAGGGGATGAATCGTATAAGACATTCATAAATAAAACAATTAATTAAATTGAGGTTGAAGATAAAATTAGTTTGTTTATTTTCAAGAAAGTAAAAAGTGCATAAGCAGATTTATAAAAAGTTAACAGTTATTACGTTAGTGTTGAGTGCAGCGCGTGTTCTTGTACCGATATCGAGTTAAAATTATTTATGGGACCACCTTTAAGTAAACGAAATTGTTCGTAGTAAATTAAGCCAATGTTAAGGTAATTTTATGTGACATTAAAAGTTTATTTGTGTAAGGAAGGACTAAACTGTCCTAAAGGTTGCTAGAAATTTTAAGAGGCAACCAAACTGGTACAGATTATTGCGTGTTATTGGACTATTTGTGAGTACAGAAAGGAATAAGTGTTGGTGGAATTGTGAAATATTTGTTATGTGCAGTCAGGCAATTTAAGGAATACAAATGGACTATAAATAATTGATTTACGGGAAGAAAGAAGAAAGAAGAGCGTAGGATTAATGGACAATTTTAAGTAAGGATTACATTTAAGTACTTTGAAAAATTCAGTTAAGCACGATTATCTCTTTGTTTAGTTCATTTGCGTAATGTTGAGTAATTATTAATTAGTTTAGAAGCGAAAAGATAATCGTTCTCGAGTTATGTGGTTTTATTGGTTGTTTTAGTATTAAGAATTTTTGTCGAAATTGGTAGTGACGTGTGGTTTTGATTTCCAACCACGCTGTTTGTGTATGTAAACATTTGTTTATTATTTTATGCAGGACAATATATATTTATCGTTAAATTTTTATTCTGTTGTTTATTTAGCCAGTTATGAGACATTTGTGACGATTACTTAATTGGTGACCTAGTAGTTTTTGACAAGTTAAGTGTAGACTTTGCATATTTTTGGATTTTTAAGATTAAGGAACAACCTGAAAGGTTATATTTGCCAGGTTGATTGCAAAAATTTTCATGTTAGTTTCATTAGCGCAATGCACTAGTAACGGATCAGCTGTTAGTTAAAATTTCATTAAGTATAACAAAAGAGTTGGAGTTTTGAGAACTTACATATTTACGAATGTCAATATGATTCAGAAATATTATAAAAATTAAATTTAAAAGATATCGTTCATGTTAAGAATTTTAAAAATTAGTTACCGATCATTGAATGAAGAAATAGTTTATTCATTAATAAGTAGAAAATATAACAGTTGGTTACGTGAATGAATTTGAGTGATGAATTTTATTTTGAAAGTTTTGGTATACGAGGTGTATTCAAAAAGTTTCTAATAACCTGGGTAGTATTAAATATATTTGAGTTTGAGTTGAATTGTTTTGGACGAGTGTTTGTTTTAGAACCCTCGTGTCAGAGTTTACTGAGTAAGCACAATCCTACTTTCCACAATCAAGTAGGGTTAATTAACATCCAGCTTAAGACAATTATTTTAGCAAAGTTTCGATTGTGGTGGCGCCTAGAGACATATTTTCCCGGACTTAGCTGTTTGAATTTAGGTGTAAGGTGTTTGAGCGTATTAATCATTCATTTTACTTATTATTTCGACCACGCCCATCTCCCTGTTAGCTGGCTTGGCAACCCGCTTACATTAGTAAGCATACACGACGCCTAGTGCGGTTTGGACGTGTAACACACGAAATTAGAAAACAAATTAAATTTTGAAATTTTAGTTGACAAATGTCAAACTAATACATAAACAAGGAAGCTTGTGTTTTTAGTTATATACCACTGTTTGGTTTATGTACTTAAAGTAACGATTACAAATAGTGTATTATTCAACGCGGACTTATGTATCGTGCCCCACCAGTTATTACGCCTACGTTATACAGGACATAAAACAGCGATTTTGTAGTGTTCGGACCAAGCCTGAGTAGACCAAAGATGCAGAAAAACATACGTACATACATAAAATCGACAATTTTAGTATTGGATAATGTTTTGTGCCTGTTTATAAAAGTAGCTGCATGCATGAACATAAAATTCCACTGACGAGCAACTAGCTAAGCTTTTAGAAGAAAGTGATTATAGTGAAGAAGACGTTCCTGAAGTGTGCAGCGAAGTAGGCGATAATGAAAAAGTTGAGAGCTTCTGTCCCGGTGAATTTGGAAGTGAAGTTTTCAATTGTGAAGAGCTAATAATGAGAAAATAGATGGGATAATGTGTATATATGTGTCCGATCCAAAAGGGAAATCTATACAAGTGAATATACTTCACGAATAGAAAGGATTTTCGCAATGCAGTATGAATGCACAGTCTGTTAACTGATTCAGTGAAATCATGCAATTTATTAGGTCGATGACGTCTCAACGAGAGTGACTGATATACTCGTAGATAATTGCCAAAAATCTTGTTTTGGTCGAAGAATTACTAAACAATAAACTTATGATAGTAGAAACGATTCGAAAAAATAGAAAAGGTATTCCGAGGAGTTTAATCGATACATCAGGTAGAGGTTTTATGAAGACAAAACTAGAGATTTTTGTGGAAGATCTAGCAGATGAAATGACTAAAGAAAATACCGAAAGAAAAACAATAAAAATAGAAGAAAATGGAAAAGGAGGAACTTCGGCAGTAAGAACCGCTATCCAAGCTACAGGGCGGGTGTTGCAAAAAAAAAAAAAATCAAGTGTGCATTCAATTGTAGAGTAAAGCATCCCATGTAATACATGCCAGGATATTGAGTTAGAATACATTCTAGAATCAAATGTGGATTTCTAAATATCCAGTTTAAAAAAATACGTAACTTGTTCGTTTAACAAATAACTTTTAAAAAGTTATTAGTTGTTCTTCTGTATGTATGATAAATATGAAATATAAAAAACGTATTAGATGTTTTATATATGTAAGAAAAGCAAAAAAAAGTTCTAAACAAACAGCAAAATTATCCAGTGAGTCAAAAATTTCCCCTTTTGATACTCGACGTGCGTTCAATTTTTGCGTTGTGCATGTAATTTATTTATATGAACAATACGCAGACATGATTTTCGTATGTGGATATTACAACAGAAGTACCACCGCCTAACTTAGGTAATATTAACGGCGATACCCAAACCACCGCCTTCCAGACAAGCAAGTTCAGTAGGACCTTCACAACTCTTCGATTAACAGGTGCGTTCTCCAATCCGACTTATGAGAGAATACTTATGCGAAGAAGCAATGATAAAGAGGTGCGCAAGGTTGATGGAAAATGATACTGCTACTAGTACGAGAAGAATGCTTTTTCTTACTGGACAAGATGGAACGGCTGTACACTGCGAGATAACGGACTGCATCATTAACTACCGGCGCAAAACCGTCGCCCTACGGATTTCCCCAAAGAGCTTGTCTTTGTGAATGGTCAAGCTACATTTATAAGGGATGCAGTCAATAATTTCCACAACGGACATGTGTAGTGATCGAACACCCTCATGCTGTTCGAGAAAATCATTTTCAGAGAAGATTCTCCGTAATCGTTTGGGCTGGAATAGTCAATAATGAAATTACCGGACCATACTTCTTTGACAGATATTTTACAACGAAATGTACCGGGCTTTTTGGAAAATGATCTACCTCTACTTGAAGACACTCCTCTTCAAATCAGAAGGACTATGTTCTTTTTAAGTGATGATGCTCCGGCCCATTATAGAAGAGATATCACTAATTTCCTCAACGAACAGTATCTAAATCGATTGATGGGTCATGGTTGTCTCATTGTTTGGCCACCATGATCTGCGAATCTCAACCCACTTTTTCATGGTTAATAATAGGGAAAGCCTAATAATAGGCCACAACTTATCCAGGTGGTTCATGAAGCGTTTTACGAGATGAAAGAAAATACGGAAAGACATAAATGGAAACGAGAGTTCCGATGGAGGATTGACTTATACATTGCACAAGACAGTTATCACATTGTGCAGCTTTAATCAAGTCATTACGCTTTAATTAAAGAAATCACATTTTTCATAAGCACTCGAGTAGTTTACTTTAGTTTGAAACCACGATAATTCAAGAATCAAGAAAAATCGGGTAGAATCATTTTTGCTTTGGCGGAAATGATACCCTTTCTATGATTTATACTTTATCTTTCCACATATACTAAGTCAATGCTGTATCTATGTTGAATGCAATTTCTCAATATCCAATTTATTATTTCTTCTATACACCAAAGGTGCCTGTTTCTTTTCCGATACAAACACGAGGTATTATTATGTACAGATCGGGTATTGAACATACATTTTACCATTGTCTACGGTTTACAAGAATTCTTGTGCAAAGCTCCAGCTTTCATAAGAAAATATAAGCTACTCTCAAATTTTCATTACACTTTCTTAAAAAGTGGATTTGAATATTGGGTCTTGGACTAAACTTGTATGATTAGATCCTTATACACGCCAATTTTAACGCAATGTATGAGTATGAATATTCGTGCAGTGTTAAATTGCATTTCATCTCGTAATTCAGTGTCATCCCTTTGCAATTGATTGCTTTTGTTTTCCTCTCTTGTAGAGGAAAGGGTAACAACGTGCTCTCTGCATCAGGTCCTCCTGCATAAATTATCCTACTTTCGGATAAATCAGCGATAACATCCGTGTGGTGTGTTAGATGGGCATGCATTCTTTGTTTACCTTCGTACATAACTAAAACTAGTCGTGTAGGTCAACCGCGTCCATATAATAGATTTAAATTGGTTTACCACGATTAAATTGTCAGAGGCCACGACGTTCATAGTACAGAACCATTAATATACAAAAGTTGTTGAATATTTCCTATACTTAAAAATTCTCTGTAAATGCACGGTCCAACTTTATATGACACATGAATCTTATTTTTATTCGGTTTTGCAACGTCTTTCAAATTCAAATGGAAGGCTCTTTTCGCAGTAACAAGTGATACACATAAATTTACCGCATCGGGTTAATAATCACGTGAATTATGAAATGTACGATACCCATAATTACCGAGGAGTGATGTTTGGTGGTTGCCGTTGCCATCTATTCGCGTGTTTGTACTATACAGGTGCTTCTTTCCGATATTGTAACTTCTATCTACACCATGTCTCCTAACGTATTTCCCATCGTGGGAGGAATTTATATATGGGTGAAAGTTTCCTCCAAAATATTTAAATTTTTTTTCGTTATTTCCTCAAACCTTATTGTATATGGGACAGTTATGTCTTCAAACGAATCGATTTGGCTATTTATTCCCTCTACTTTACCGGGAAGATCGGTGACCGTAGGAGTACACATACCATTTCCATGCGTCCATGTATTAACTGCTTCGATTTATTCGTCACTACAATAGCAAACAGTATTCAAGTAGAATATGGTACAATTGATAAGGCTACGCTCAGCGTCCCGTTTATAGGGCGCGGAATTTAAAGAGCTGACGATCTTTACTATTAAGGTACCGAACTGGTATGGTAATGGTATCACGATGTGCTCAGGATTCGGGAGGTAATAAGTTTAATACCCGTTAACGTCTACCCTGTATGAGGTTTTGTCAGGGAGTTTTTCTCATACATGTATTGCGGCATTATCACTGCCTATAGGAACTCTATTTGCGGCTATTTCGACGAATGGTGAGGTAGTACCTTCCCCCACACAACCTTAACTGAATTCTTTCCGATCCTATACGGACCACACGTATCCCTAATCTCACCGTGCATACATACTTAATGCATGTATGTCGGGAAACCATCACTGTGGATGAAGCAGCACTGTCTACTTAGGAGAGGGAATGAAATACGTTGCCTTTTGCTTTTCCTTTATTACAATCATTTTTAGTTAAATCCCTGTTGCACTAAAGTATAGTTTTAGTTTGTATTGATTGGTACCCTTCGGTACTTAATTATGGACAAAACATGCGTCTATTACCCCTAACTTTATAGTAAAACAATATAAAGAACATTATCTAGCGATTAGTCGTAGAACTAGACCCTGAAGAAAGACTGTAGAAGTCTAGTTAAAAAACGTTCTTTTTGGGTCTGGGAAGACATGGTATATTAATCAAATTTATTACATTGAGGAATGTACTACGAATTAAAATGTTGCCTTTTCTAGACATGTATCATTACAATCAACTGGAAAATAGGTAAAGGTTTAGTAATTTAAATCTAGGCACTGGCATGATACATATATAACAACTTTGCCCCATATTTAGGTATTTAAGCTTATCGCATACCATCCACCAAATGACAATTTGGATCATCGTGGTCAGGACGATACTGGTATCTTTATTGGACACTAAAGTAAAGTACTTAGCAACCGTTGCTATAAAACAACAAATGAGCAAACATGCCTATGTATTTTCAAAATATTTATAAATAAAGTTCTGAGTTTACAACAAATTAATTAACTAACAAGAGACGACTTTGATTTACTCCTTCGAAGTGTAAAAGTCAATTGTACCTATACCTACAGTATGAAAAGGAATCCTCGGTAACTGTGACATTTGGAGCACATGCTTATTTACAACGTCCACATTGGCGGAAGTTGTACCCGCTTCCGTAGCAGAGCGACACATAGTTGTTGACTAGCTCCTAGCTACTACCAGTATAGTTTCCTGATCCCATACTTTTTCTCATATATCTAATTTGCTACTCTAAGAATTCTCTACGTACCCCTCTGCTGATGACAGGACCGGCGCTAGCAGTTTTGCCGCCCGGTGCAAAACGTGACCCCCTCCCAATAAAACTTGTATAAGAAGGGAAAAAAGGAGAGAAAGGGCGCCTAGCATAAGATAACTAAATTTTGTATATTTAGGTACTGAGCATTCTTTACATTGAACACGAACAGTAATAATAGTACTCTAAGATAATAGTATGTACAATGAGTGTTTATCATATATCTATTAAAGAGCGTAAAAAATCTAAAAATGTTGTTTTCTAACTTTTAATTCAGAAAACTTCTGAGTAATATTTTTAAGATTAATTTTCTCTGGTAATTCATGTTCTATAGCTAATGTAGCCAAACTCTGTACTTGCTATCAGGTCAACAAGATTCATAAGGTAATGCTGAGGTTAGGTGCAACATCAGTAGTAGTGATAAGTTTTAACACCTCAACTGAATTTTGTTTTGCTTTTACAAACCCTAAAACGCATTCTGTTTCATCTACTAGCTCAAGTGTGTTCACATCTCTCGATTCACCACAACTCCATTGAATTTCAAAGTCCCAACAATATTTAATTAGGTCGTTTTTAGGTAAATTTTTCAAATCTTGTATGTTGCACAAAAGTTGAAAATGATTGCTGTAAATGTTCATCAAATGAAATTTAGATTCTAAAACTTGATCCACTGTAAAAAAAAAATAAAACCCTGTGTTAAATGTCAACTTGAGATCTGGGACCGAATCATAGCGCGCTTTATAAAGAAGGTTAAACTTGTAAAAAAACTCATGAATTCGTAAAACTCTGTGACTTGGTTGTGTTTACTCGAGATCAGTTAAGATGTAAGTAACGTCAGCGAGTTCCTTTCCATCACAGGGCATTTTATTAAAAGTCTCATCCGAACCAAGATCCTTAAAAAAATTTGTACAATTTTTATTAGCTTGATAGCAGATGATAAATCATACTCTTTGGTCTGTAGTAGCTTGCTGATCGGATTAATACAATTTAAGATTGTATGCCAAATTACAATGGAGCATAAAAACTTAAATTCTTGAATACAACGTAACATGCGAACAGCTTTATCCCTTGTAGAAGTATCAATTTCAGTATCGTCATAAATATTTAATAAAGCATTGTAAATACATCCCAATTCATACCGTAAGGGTTTATTGCTTCTACTCGACTTTCTCAACTAGCACCAGTCAGTGTTTTAGAGTTAGTTAACATGTTTTAACAATATGGCTAATGTAAAGGTTGACGAAGCAAAAAAAAAGTAAATTTCTTGAAGCATATTAAACAAAGTTCCGGCTGCCAAGGACCCCTTTGCCTTATCGTTGACGACTAAATATCAGTGTTTATCAATTTGTGATTACTTTTCGGCCTTTTTATTTTATACTGAGCACCAGGTAGCTTTGTGCGTACATCTGACATTCTAAAATATTAAAAAGCTATTAACATAGTATCACCGTAAATACTGTTAGTCAGTAGGTAAATTATGTGTAACTGTTACTTCATTTCGCACCCAAAAGATAGCAGTACGGTTTCAATTGTAAAATGAGTACGTGAACCATAAAGAAAAACATTGGTATTGTACACAGTAAAGTGCTTTTTGTAGAACTCCCATATCCGGGAGATAATTTGTTCATGTGAGGTAATTATTTACTTCTTTACAAGTTTAAAAGTGCAGGAGCAAATACATTTTGAATATTTTTTGAAATAAAACAAAAGTATTACAAAAAAAGCTAACGTACTGCAGCAGCAGTGTTCGGTAAGTAATTCGGGATTGGCCAAATTAAAAAAATTTTAAAAACTGTTTGAGGTATCGCTGCAATTGTGTGATCTCCAACTTATTACACAGTACATTTCCCATTTCGGTAGTTCAGTAAAAGTGGTCAAATGGAAATCAGATGAAATGGTGAACACCCTACGCCAGTAAGTTTTAGATTTAAGATTTAGATTCTCGATCATCAAGATGTTCGATTAAGGTTCTTGTTAATTCATCGCGTCTACAGGCCCCAGCCACTTTCACAATCAGCACAACCTTGAATCAAATGAATTAATTTTTGAAACTCACACTAATTACCATTAATAATGAAGATTCCTCCGGTGTCTTTTCAGGACACATTATAATCGATGGGACAGGAACATATAAGTGATCAAAATGTATACTTCGAGATATCAACGTCTTCTTTTACAGATAGAGTCATGAACTAATGTGCCCAAAATACTGAGGACTTTAAGGTCTTCGATTTTTTCGAAAAACATACTAGACTTTAGGAGGTTATTTACCCAATAAGACTGTTAATGGGACACGGAGGAAATGGAAGCTTTCTCATTACAATAGGAAAATAAGCTGATGAAACCTGTGCCAATTGTCCAGAAAACAACCTGGGGATGCAATTTTAAGCCGGGTCCTTTAATGTCGTAAAGGAACACTGGAAATTTCAATACCTGAAAAAACAGGTCCCACCATTATATGGGAAAACCAATACATGAAAAACTGTACAATTTCTTGACGTGGGAAGGTGGGGTCGGAAAGACAGGTCGATGCGGTTTCATTAGAGTATAATACGCATCTATTGAGCATTTAAGTCACTCCAATAGTAAATAATGATTGTGGTATCTCTAGTTATAATCTACGTGATCATTCACTTATTCGCCATCGATGCATCACGTAAAATGTGCCAAAAACCGCGTGAGAAATTTGACATATAGGTCACCCATATTAGTATCCGTAGTGACAAGGAAAATTTTCAAGTAAGTCGCATCATTCTGCGTCAAATCCACGTATGGCCGCGCGAACGGACGGACAAGATATTCCCATAATATATTTGCAACACATAACAAATTTGTAGGAATAGGGCTTTTACGGAGCGTATTCAGTGAAACGAAAACAAATAGAGTGAGGAAGAGTGCATAATGAGTGATTGTGGCGTGGAAAAGACGATATGTCGACCTGTATCTATAAAAATCTTCTTCGTTGGTTGGGTCACACTGAAAGAATGAACGAAGAACGATTGACACAGCATGTCAATATAGGTAAACTTAGGCGCAAAACTGAATGCACTTAGCATCCTATCACACCGCTCAAAGGCCAGCTAGAAGTATCGAAGGCTGACGAGCGACAAGCTCAATACTACTGTTTGATTTATTTTAGTTATAAAAGTATCACTTTATGTATTATTTGAGTTGATAGATTATTTGAAGCAGTGGTTATTTTAGTTAGCTAAGAATCTAAACAAACGGTTCGAGCTAATCAAAATTACTAAAGACTAAAGTAAACTTATGTAACAGTTTAATTAAAAAAATCTGTAAATCCTCTCAAAGATTTAATATGTTATGAAAATTCGTCACGTGGTTTGTTCGATGTTGAGATTGTCGTCTGTTACTTAGACCTCATTTTGTTACAATTGACGACGAAAAATGTTATTAAAAGACGACCATTTGGTTGGCCATCACCTTCAACTTCTTAGTGGTCCCCCGATCGAGATCAAAATAGGGAGTGAACGTATTTAATTAATAAACTATCAATTATAGCACAGGTTTGAACAATTTTGGACCGTTTATCCCGTAATTACGCACACGAGTATTGTCTTTTGACTTCAGTTTCTGAGACATAGGCCATATGAAATAATAAATGAGGCACATATTTGAAATGTAAACAAGAGATGATTTCTTAAGTTAATAGGGTATAAATTGAAAACTTAGTCGACTTGAACTTCGAGACAGTAGTTTTCTAGCTCATGGAGATAGCATACAGATTTCTATGTGTAAGAAATAGCTAATGTGATGGACGCATTACATATTTTGAACTTTTACGAAAAATTCTGTGCTGCCACTTATAGAAAACAGGTTTCAAAAAGGTTGAGCTGTTTGTTCTGTATCGCAGGCACTAACATTGACCTTTGACCTAAATTTCCAAGAAATAGGCCATTGTGTTGAGTGCAATGAAATGCATAATTTAACATAACATAACATAACATTCACGGCCTTCACTTGTTGGGTAGGTAAAACGATCAGAGCCTCGTTTAGTTAAAAACCTTTCTCTATGCGTTTCTATCCCTGCATACCTCTCTAGATTCCGCAAGGTTCATACATTCTCTCTGACATGCCCTTTTATTTTTAAAACTCTTTATCTGTCTTTTTTTCTTATATACATTCTACAGCATGCAGCCAAGTTTTACGCGGCCCATCAGGCCCGGCCTTAACGATTTAAACATAGGCATGGTAAATTAATAAATACTACAGATCGGATGAAATGAATTTAATGCAACCTCTCAGTTTTGTGATAGTCCTTAATATAACTAAACAAATAAAGCTAATAGTGTAAATTACATGAGCAGTAACTGTATTTAAAGTTTATGTAAATAAAAATGTATATGTTTACCTACACGAATTTAAATTGCAAAGCTTACATTTTTAACATATCTCACTTTATTTTCCACAATCTCTTTAAATATTTTTGAAAACCCCAGAGCTTTAATTAAACTGTTGGAATACGTCATACACTTGTAGTTTAAATTTTTTTGTTCTTTAAACATTTTTTTAGGAATAAAATAGAATTATAAAGGGTTGGGCACACTCCACAGTCGTGTATGTTTTACATCTAGCAAAGTAATATATGAATTATGCACTGACCGTGCTGATGAATATCTGAAAGAGAAAAATCAACGTCAAAAATTACATGTGAGCCATTATTCAGTTTTTCCGTACCATTACCCGTTTCGGAATTGGATATACGTTTATCCCTCCAGACGCAATATTAATGTTGAAATTTTTATTGCTTATTAACACCTCCTCCCCGTTTTTTTAAATATGTGATATTATATAGTAAAAGTAATTTTTCATTCTTTTTCATTCAATTGATGATGGTGAAAGATTAATAACGCACAACCCTTTTCTAATGTTTATTCGTAGTTTCCTGAAAACCTTTCAATAAAGACATTGTCATATAAAGTTATAAATTTCTGTTATACATCTATTATATAGTTGAAGCTTCCGGCGTATTAATTACAATTTTCATTCTATTATGTTTCTTTCCTCTACGAGCTTCCAGAATTCAATGCTACTTTCCGGTTTTGTTATGAACGTAACACAAAGAAACAGGCAAGGCTACCAAGTTTAAATGCTGCATCATTATATGTATACAATAATTTGTCGAATATGAAGCTACCTTAATCTAGGAAAAGAAAATACTACATGAGGCACAAATTCAAAATCGTAACTCTTTGTAGTCTCCCATTATTTCCAATTATCTGTCAAGTTAAGTTTTAGACGGTTCCTTAAAGTGCTATACCTAATTATTTTGGTTATTCTCACAGTGAAAAGAACGGCTGCATCTAATTGTCCATTTCGTTCTGTTTACTAAAGCTAGTGTTAGAAATTAATAACATAAACTCTTTTATTAATATGAAAATGAAAAGTTCCATGATTTACACTTACGATTATAAACACTTCAAATTGAAATCGCGTGTTTTGACAAAATCAGAAATCGTTTCATTAATACATATTAACCCATTAATGCCCAAAATTATATTTTAGTTATATTATTACAAATTTAAAATCTAGTGTCACAATGTGTTTGTAATAAGAACCTATGATACTTTAGAAAAGCAATATTTTTTTGTCTAGGTAACTTTTTTTTTGAGTATGATATATCATACGCTCGCGCTGGGCAGTTACGGATAAAAAATTCTAAATGGCATTATTTTAAAATAGCTATTTTTGTATCAAGTACCTAAAATGATGTCACTGATTTTTGTCACCACTATAAGGTCAGAATTTTGCCACATACCCTTTATGTGTAGCAACACACCAAAATTTAACATCAAACCGTATTTGTGTTCCTTTGATAAACTGTTTCATCGAGTGATGGCCATCATACGGTTCACTACCTAACCCACTGAAAAATATCCGACGGCTAAAAGTATTTTTGAAAACAATAATTTAGGTTACTAACAATTAGACCAACAAATCATTAAATTTATATTTTTCTACACATTGTTATATATTGATAATAAGTGTACAATCATAACTATTATTTCAGTAAGAATTGAGTAACATGCACAGAAATCTACCTTCTTTAGGTTATGACGCCGTATAAACATAATTGCCGAGTGTATTACAAATCATACGCGAACTTCTAAGAGCTACAAATGTGTTGAAATGTTGAAAATGGGAGAATCCACTAATGTTCTGATTGAAAACAGCCTTATGAACTACTAATTCCTATAACACAAATAAAAATTTATTGCTGGTAACTTTGAAAATTACAATATAATGACGTAATGTCACAATTCACTGTTTTACAAAGAGCACACGTCCAGTACTAGCGAAGTTATCCGACTGACAATTGGAATTTAGATTTGGCATTGGTGACGTATAGTTAGTACATTGTCAACTTCAGAACAGCAATTTAGTAATAAATTTTAATATTAGAGGGCGAAAATTGTACATGTATCACCCGTATGATATATCATACGGTGGGCATTAATGGGTTAATGTGAACAAATTTATGGAACATCAATACGTAGCTATGAATTGTAGGCAACGATATGCCGGTTATTTGGAAAATATGTCGATGTCTACGGGATGGTTCATAACTACGTAGTAACACAAACATACCATTTTTTAATGGGACACCTTGTATATTTCCTCATATTTAGATTCCTCTTATAATCCCTGTTCTTACAATATGAGGTGCAGAGTATTTAAAGAGTTATGACCATTTCTATATCGAAATCACTATGAAGTAAATAGTATGTATATGTAGAAGTAACAAATAAATAATTGTTTTGTTTTACGTAATAATGTAAACGATATGTTCTAGTATTTAAAACGAACTGCAACAAAGTCGGCAACTAATATCTGTATAAAGCGTGAGCCAAAAAAGAGAATTACGACTTTCTCAACTTTTTTAAATACACCCCCCTATATTTTATTTTCTCAAGAGATTGTATTTGTTATGCTCCTTCATTTTTATGAAGAATTCTCCATACGTAAATTTATTACTTTCGAAGAAATTTTTTATTTTCTTCAAATTTCAGGAATACTTTAAATTTGTGTGACTAAAAATAATTTAATCCTGGACATTAATGTAACAAACTTATTTTAAACAATAAACATAACAATCATAACCATAACAATGTGTAATAAAAGTGGGGAATTTCTAGATGAATGTGATTTAAACAGAATATTTTGTATCACAAAACAAGTTTAAAGTAAATCAAAATGTCCACCTACAACGCCTATCCAAGTTTGTATTCAATTTTCAAATGAGTAGGATACATTTCATAATCATAATCAAGCTGGCCATGCAGTTGGTCCTCCTCTGCCTACCGACTTCACAGGAAAGTGATTATTGAGACGGTTGTGAACTGCGGCAGTGTGATGAACTGGAGCACCATCGTATAAAACCTCATTCTTTGTCGAATATTCAGTGGAACATGTTGAAGCAACAATGGTAAATGATTATTGAGGAAATCTAGATACACACCACCAGTCACACGGCCGGCAAAAACATGTGGGCCAATTACATAGTCCCCAACAATACCACCCCAGACGTTTATATATCATCTAATTATATTAGTATTACTACATCAAGGATTGCTTGTTGCATAGTAATGAAAAAACTAATCTGTGCGTATAATCATGGTCTGCCAACTCTTGATAAAATTGTATATGGTAGGGATGCATTTTATATTTGTTTACGGCCGAGATTTGACTAATGTCGTGTTGACGTAAAATTTCACGTGTGCTAATGTGGGGATCCTCGGTAACGGCTAGCAGTACATCATATTCCTTTTCTTCAGTTACAACATTTTTATTCCTTTCATGTGTGTCATACACGGCTGGTCCAGTAATCTTTTAAACGCTTTTATTTTTGGGCGCCTCCGTTCAGGATATCACTGTTGATATATTCTGCATGCAAGTAGACAATTTCTCGAACTTTCTGCTAATACCCAAATCATACTTAGCACTCCTTTTACAGAAAAATATTTGTTTTAAAACTTATACACAAAAAACGCACATCTTAAAATGGTAACAAAACTGTCGTCTTTTCAAAGCCTACCTGTTTTGTTTTCTTAAAGATTCTTGTTGAAATAATGGTAATCTAGAACCATCATTGCATATTGTTATGGTTTATGTTATATTTTAATTGTTTATTGTATAAAAATAATTTTGTTACATTATTATAAAAGACTAAATTATTTTTAGTCACACAAACTCAAAGTATTCCTAAAATTTGAAAAAAAAATTTAATTTCTGGGAAAGTATTAAATTTAGGCTTCATAAAAATGAAAGGGTATAACAAATACTATCTTTTGAGAAGATAAAATATAGGGGGGGGGGTGTATTTAAAGATTTGAGAAAGTCGTAGTTTCCTGTTTGGCTCACCCTGTATATTGATTTTCCTCGATGATTTTTGTTACAGTTAGTTTTAATACTAGAACTTATTTTGTTTAACTTATTATATAAACTAACAATTATTTATTTACTACTTTTCCATATACATAGGGTTTATTTCATAGCGATTTCATTATAAAAATAGTCATAATTCTTTAAATACTCTCTATGGTTATCTACCACCTCATCCTGTAAGAACAGGGATTATAAGATGAATCTAAATATGATGAACTATACGGGGCGACCCATTAAAAAAATTACATGTTTGTGTTACCACGTAATTATGTATCACCCTGTAGAGATCGGAATATTTTCCAAACAACGAGCATATCGTTGCCTACAATTTTTGTAAATAACTTTTTTGGTGTACACTGTCATAACGGAGTAATCGACCAATCCCACACTAAATACTCAGGATCATTTTTTCTATTCCAATGATAAAGGGCTAATCTCTCATGGGCAAAATAATTTCGTGATAGTCTGGTTTTGTTGAAACTTATCACTTTTGTGGTAACTTTTATTTTTAGTTCTACAGGGTGATCCAAAATTCACCCCATGATTATCTCGGTTATATTAAATGGAACATCCTCTATTTTATATCATCTCTGAAAAGTACTTAAGAAATACGTTTACTCTTCTTAAGCATTAAAAATAAAAGCGACATTTGTGGCATAACTTTAAATTTTTATTTATTTCATGACTGTAATGTATTATTTGAAAATACTGTAAATTTAATCAGCTCTGTTTCAATACCATTATTGTCAGGTGAAAAAGACATTCATGAAGTATAAGTATAAGTATATAACTATTGCAAATAAAACCACAAATTGTTTAACAAAACTAGGTATAACAGAGTCTAAGAGTAATAAATGAAACAAAATTCTAAAAAATTTAGGTAACAAAGTTTTGATCTGGACATTAAAACATTATAGATTGAGCAAAATACATACCTGCACTTAACCGAAACACTGTATTTCATCGGCTGACATTCCTTTTGTTGTCCACATAGACGTCATCAGGAGGGCGAACCTAAACCTTTTAACTAGTATTTCATCACTTGACGATCGTTTCATTGAGGTCTAACTTAAAACAGTTCAATCATAGTGACGAAATACAGTGTTTCTATGAAGTGGTATTTATATTATCTGTTAAAAGTGGCCTCCCACTACATTTAAACAATGTTGTAGCCGATCTTCAAATATCTGGCTGAGAAAGACGTGTAGATCACCAGCGCCGGAACTGCAGGAAAGACAACTAATTTAACATTTCTGTAAAAATAATAATATATATCTATGCATCTATTGCAAAAAATGTCTTTTTATTTCTTCGTTAAATGAACTGTAGGTACATTATAATGAAGATAGTTGCTATTGATGAGACTAAAAATGTTGTGTATAATATGGTAGTGTGGGCCTTTGCTTATCGTAATGAAAGTATGGCGCTGGATAGATTACGTTTCCGTCGTAAAATAAAACAATAGGAATGCATTTTATCACCCGTACTACAACAGTAACATCGTGTTGAGATATATCATGATAGATTCCAAGAACTGTTGTCCCCTCTATCATCATAATAATGTTATGAGCTGGGGAAAACGATATACAATAATAATAAAATATATATTTGCGGTTACAAATTCATCAGTTGTTGTCGTCAACACGAGTCCACTCGAATGAATTTTAAAAGATTCTACACGGATAGCAAGAATACCTGTAATAACTCCTTCACATGTTCGTGTTGGTGTTGTAATGATGGGGATAGTTCTACCATAGTAGCTACATCTACCAAGTGTTCTTCCCCAACTGAAGCTGTGCATAACAGTCCTACCGGTGAACGTTTAATTGCTTGTAGATCATATGATTTATACGAGGTCAATTCTTCAAAAAAATATGTAGAAATTCGATACAGTACGCACCTACATCTTGCGCCAGTTATACGAATCATATGTACAGACGGGCTTCTCGTTATGAAAAGAGAAGATTGGAAGATGCCACTCAAGTGCCAGCATATCTGGAAAGTTTTTTTGATCAGAAGAGACTGAAAACCATATTGATGGGTCAAATATCATTGAGGAGACGGACATTGAATACGAGCAAAGTTCGGAATTGATTTGTAATTTTACTATTTGTTATAATTGGGAAGTAGAGAAAGGTGCATCGTCATCATCATCCTCATCAGAAAGATTATTAAAACGGGTAACAATTCGGCAAAACCACGGTCGTTACTGTACGTTTAACAACAACGACACTGAATAGCTTTAACTTAAAGGATATAATTAACTATCGGTTGGATTTACTGGAATCATACGGTCTTCCCTGTTTCTTTCAAAACCTCATCGAAAAAGTCAACAAGTACCGTCACTTTCGTAAGATGGAATATGGCGATGATGCAACCAACAACGATAACATGTATCGCGACATTGAAAATGTGTTGAATTACAAGTACGATATAAATTCTCATAATACAGTTTGTATTATGGAGATGTTGCATTATCGACCTAGCTATTTACTGTATCACATGTATGAATAAACAAAATATTGGTAAAACATCTGTTTGTTTTTTTATTGTAGCATTGATCATTACCTACAAATACAGCAATTCCTGCTGTGAAGCGAAGAAATGCACGTGGGGGTGGTCTGGTTAATAATCTCACTAATAAGCTACCCAATGAGCTCTATATTCCCGGGTATCGGTGTTGTGGTCCCGGAACTAAATTAGACAAACGGGTTCAACGTGGTGATCCCGGTATTAACCTGCTAGAAGCTCATTGCAAAGCTCACGATATCAGTTGTAGGGATAGTAAAGACTTGGCTAGTAGACATCGAGCGGATCATATTTTGGAAAGAAAAGCTTGTGATTGTGTTAAGGCATCCGACGCCAAGTTAGGTGAACGAACAGCCGCTTTAGCTGTAGCAGGTATAATGATGGCAAAAAGAAAGTTAGGAATGGGTGTTAGCAGAACAAAGCGACCACGTAGCAGTCTATTGAAGATACGTAGAATAATTACCATGAAAATGAAGAACAGTCCTAGTCCTATAAAGGCTATAAATCAGCTTTTACAGCAGCAAAATTGGCTGTGAAAAGCTTAGGTGGGAAGGGAAAAGTAAGCATTCCCAGAGTAATTCCCCTTCTTAAGAGGGTGGATTTTTATCATTTCTTTTACCATTATTTGCGGGATTATCCGCCGTAGACGTTTTAGCTGGAGCGGCAGCGGGTATTGCAAAAGCGCTTAACACATCTAGCGGTGCGAGGAAAATCTTAGACGAAACTTAACGCCATAATCGTACAATGGAGGCCATCGCTGTAGGAAAGACAAACGGCGGGGAAATTTTTGAAACCCTATCGGTCAGGAGGAAGTATGGCTTTGCGTTTGAAAACAAAAAAAACACAGCGAGTAATAACTTTTATCCCCCGATTGAACTTAATTTCGAGAAAACCTACGTAATTTGTAACGATAAATTTTATTATATAAAAGCGACAGAACTCAACACTATTTAAATTCCACATGCCGCATACGAGTTGGAAGGACTGAGCACCTATATAAAAGCGCACATTCCTACAAGTCTCTTTAGTTTAAGGGGAAATAACAAGACGTTCAAGAGCGAACTTAGCTGTGAATTTTCCACAGATTTTATCCGAAAGGATCCCATTGGACGTATTCTAGGATTTGAACCGCGGGTATTAGAAGCTAACGTTTTACATATCTCTGTATTAGATATACAAATAATCAAACATACAAATATTCACATTGAGTGTAATATTGTCAAAGGCTCGTTTAGAAACGAGAATTCCGCGAAGGTGCTGTATGAAGTAGACGCATCTGTCCCACCAGGCTATCGTTTAGACAAAATTCCTAGCAATCCTCAATATTCGGAAGTCAACAGCAACACTATCCCTAATATTTAAATTAAATTAACGAATCAGAAGGGCGAATTAATCAATTTCGGGGAGAAACGAACCATTAACGGTACGACTAGAATTAAAAGAATATGGGCTTAAGAATTAACCAAGGTCCGCTTCCATCTTTCCTCAATGATGCTATAAATAAAGTACGTGAGCATAAATTGCTTTATTCGAACACGGGGCGTGCTGGCTAATTAACGTCTGGCGAAAAGTACTTCTTGGAGTCTATAGGGTTAAAACCACATAGAAGTGGTAGAATCGTTAAACATCTTTCAAAGCGCACGTTTTGATGAGACCATTATTAAGTCAGATATTCACATATATCTTCCGTACGGTTCTTCTAATTACGGATTGTTTGATGAGATCCGTATATTAATACAGAGCCAAGATCTGGCCACCGCTACTTATGATAGTTTCTTGTACATAGAAGGTAAAATTGAACGGAGTTCAGCTCAAGAAACATGTTACCTAACAAACAATTTTGCATCATTCCTTTTCGAAGAAATTTGTTACGAGTTAGGAGGACAGAAAGTGGATACATACAGAAATCCCGGTATAACATCCGCACTCAAAGGATATGTATCGTACACATCGAATGAGAGCAAGGAGCCGTTTCAAGTAGAATACGCTAAAAGCAACAAAGAAAAACATTTTGCCGTCTGTATACCTCTAAAACACATATTCGGAAGTATGGAAGATTATCGACAAGTTATCGTGAATATGCGACAGGAGTTGGTCTTAATACGTTCGAGAAGCGATGCCGATTGCTATAAGGGCACCGCAAAGGATGCTAAAATAATCCTGAACAAAATTCAATTTAAGATTCCGCATGTGATGCTAAGTGATAGTGCCAAACTAAGTCTGTTCCAACAAATCTATAAAAATACAACCATTACAATTCCTATACGAATTGCCAGCTTTAAAACAAACACAGTCGGATATATGGCCAATTAAAACTTTCACTCAATTAGAGAAGCCTCGGTGGGTAATTGTGGCTCTTCAAAAGGGGAAAAAGTTTTCAACGACGGAAAGAGCGGCAGATTTCGATAATGTGAATATTCGCAATGTAAAGTTACACCTCAACTCATAATGTTACCCATACGAAGCGATGCATCTGGATTTCAATGTCAACAAGTACATAACGGCCTACCAAAACTATTTAAATTTTCGAAGAGACTATTATACCAACAACACTCATGAACATCATGATGCATTGTTTGACTATTCGCAATTCAAGACATGTCCAATATTCGTAATGGACTGCTCAAAACCAAGTAAATCGCTAAAACACTCGACAGTAGATGTAAAACCTGAAATGGAAGCTTTGAAGGCGTTTGAAGCCGGCATCGTTGCTTATTGCCTAATACTACACGATGCCATGGTGCAATGCAATACTCTGACAGGAGAAGTGAAGAAACTGTAATATGTTATAACAATTTCTTGTAATATTAGGTGTATAAATAAAGAATCATATTGACAAGTTGTGCAGCTTTAATTGACGGTCACCAACAACAACAACATGAGAGTAGTGGTTCAAACTTAAAAACTACCTATTTCAAATCTTGATGATTTGACCCGAGCTGTAAATGGGGAGATACAACGGCATGGAGAGTTACTTTCAAACAACGTACGCGCTATAATTTGTCCCTCCAATTGTGGGAAGACAAACATCATGCTCAGTTTTCTAACTGAACCGAACGGTCTTCATTTCAAACACGTAGATGTCTATTCGAAATCGTTGAATCAGGAAAAATATCGACTCTTGGGTGAAATTCTAGATCCCATGAAGGATATTGGTTATTATTGCTTCAACAATAATGCTGATATTATGGAACCGAGCGTGCCAAAACCTAATTCAGTGTTTATCTTTGACGATCTCGCTTGCGAAAAACAGAATCACATTAGAGCGTACTATTCAAGAAGAGTCGTCACAATAACATTGATTGCTTCTACTTGGGTCAAACCTATACTAAAATTCCCAAACAGTTGATTAGAGACAACCCCAATTTGGTAGTGCTTTTTGAACAGAATGATTTGAATTTGCATCACATATATGAAGACCATGTTGCCCCAATAGTAAGCATGCAATTGTTTCGTGACATGTGCTCAGAGAGTTGGCGAAATCGATACGGATTCATGGTAACAAATAAGGACACTGAAGTACAAAACGGGCGTTTTAGGAAAGCCTTCGATCAGTGTATAATACCCTAGCGGTATCGTCAAAATATCATTTGGAATCAAACAGCCTACAAGTAAACAGCATAAATAACAAACTTCTTTTAAACAGAGCTGTTTTAAACAAAGCTGTTTATTTACCCGTTAGACCTGTTTATCTGTTTTATTGTTGTTCTGCACCGATGGATAACAAGAGATTAGCGTTGACGAAATGTATAATTCAAGTTCGTAAAGCTATACAGCAAAAAATATGATCATCTTAAGAAGGATCGATTTACTGAAGAGATAAATTTCATTAAAGCTTACAAACCACCCAATGCACCACCTACAAAAATCGAAAAAAAAAAATCGAACCGCTACTAAAGATCGAACGAAAGACGGCGCCGGAGGAGGAGGTATTCGTGAAATCGTTACCAAAACGTCATTCGTCCCCTATCAAAAACAAAAGGTCACCAATTCAGCAGTATAGTACCGCGCCATCAATACCTTATCATTTGAGAGGAATTAACAAACAAAGATCATCTTCCTTAAGTGGTAGAAATTATGTTAGTCCATTCGCTCGACTTCCGTATTTTCAAAGAAATCCTCTGAGTCAAGAGACACCATCGTTCCTCGAGACTAGTGTGATTGGAGATATTGCACCCCAAGTGGAAGAAGAACGTGTAGCGACTACGAAAGATTCTATTTAACTGAATAACTCTGCATGGAGAGGATTTCTGGAACGATACGATCCATTAACAAGAATATACGTAGAGCGCATGCTAAGCGATTCATCGAATGCAATTGATACCACTTATGGCATTTTTACGACTTTTCCACCAATAAGTGGGCTATTGGCAAGATATCAGTAAAGATAGATGGAAAGGATTTGGTTATTAAGGGAGTTCTGTACAGTGGTACGAACGGTCTCTATGACCTAATAATCATGAATGAACCAGACAAACGTCTAATAACTAGCGAAGATGAAGCGAACTATATACAGATGTTAATTGCAACTAATGCACTCGTCAACGATATCAAATCAATCGTGGAAGAACTATGCGAAGATGGATATATTGACAAACCTTCCAAACAATTTTTTAGTCAACTATAGTTTGCACAACGATGAACAAGTTTGGACGCTCTTATGTTCACGCTCAATTCCATAAACCTCTAAAAACGCAATACTCCATTACCGATAATAAGTTCAATGTGGAAAATAAGGGTTTAAGTAATGTAGCCGATCCCATTGAACGTCAAGATGCGTTAACTTTACAGCACTATCAATTGACGAGGTTCCATTTAAATGGGAACCACTTAAGACAAAGGCTACCTCGAGTTTTCTATACAGTTAGTGGAGTCGCTTATAGATGGTGTTCGTAATTACGTTGAGATAGTAGAGGCAGATTTGAATGCAACTAAATAAACTTTAAGCAAATTGATAAAGGATGGAACAAGTGGTAAACGAGTTGCATAAACCGGCACGCAAAAATTTCCCTCGTAGACGAACAATTATTAAAGGATTCGATGATCTATGGCAAGCCGATTTAGCTGAATTTGTACTTTACGCCAAACAGAATAAAGGTTACAAATACATGCTGGTAGTTATCGACTGTTTCTCTAAATCTCTATGGACGAGAGGATTGAAGACGAAGACGGGTGCAGACGTGACAAAGCTATGGAGACCATTTTTAAAGAACGGATGTCTAAGGATCTGCAAACAGATGCTGAAAAAGTTCTACAATAATCATTTCGATAAACTGATGATGAAACATAACACTAATCACTACTCCACCTACAACACGAAAACGGCTAGCATAGCAGAAAGAGTGATTAAGAGACCATCAAGAACACCTTGTATAAAAGATTTGGGCTGCGTGGAAAATACGTATGGATTGGAATACTTCTCGAGGAAGTAACGACAGAATACAATAGTCGTAAACATCGAACGATCGGAATGAAACCTAGCGAAGTAACCGCTTAATGTATATTCGAATCTCAAAATATTTAATAAAAACGATCGATTCATGGTGGGCGACATAGTTGGCATTAGTAGATTTAAAATCATATTTGATGAAGGTTATGTACCCAATTGGTCGAGTGAACTTTTCAAGATTGTTAAAGTACGCGTAACCAATCCAGTCACGTACTTGCTTGAAGGTATGAAAGGGACACCTATACTAGGTGGATTTTATGGACATGAACCGCAAAAGGCTAAATATGCGAACGTGTACTTGGTGGAAAAGGTCATTCGACGTAAGAAGAATAAAGTGTACGTAAAATGGTTGGGATTAAACGAATATTCGTGGATCGATGATGACAATGTGGTTTTATAGGCACATTGTTTAACTACTTAACTATAAATAAAAACTCTGCATACTGTTATATCGGTTTTTATTTCATCTCGCCATACAAAGGTTTTTTAACAATATCTTTCTTTACTTGCATTTTTGAGACTAAAGATAACGTCTTTTGGTATTCGCTCAGTGCGGTGGATGGCCAAAATGCGTTGTCTGGACCGTTAGTCTATCCAAGAAGTGCATTTGGATTCAACACCTTTGCGAATATTCTCCAGTAACCATTCGTGTGCTCGTTTATGACAAAGGTCATCGGACGGTCTAAAAGGGTACTTGATATCCCGCTCCAAAGATTTTCCAGAGCCTTAGAGTTGGCGTATTCGATGGCCGTACAAATAGCGTCGTTCATCACCACCGACAAATTCTTATAATTACCTAAGGCATTGTGAACATTATATAACGGCTTACTTAGGTCAAGTATATACATTTTGATGTGTGGCTGTAAGGTAAATGATTCTAGTTTATTAGCAGTTATACATTCACTATTTACAATCGTATACATATTTACAACTTTCTTAATTAAATTATCCAGTTCACTCTTTTTATTGAAAAGCAATGTAATTTTATTCGCGCACACATTTCCCGTTTTGATGCACCAGTTGAAGCACTCGTCCGGTAGAACAATGTCTTGTAAGATCGCATTAATAAAAAAATAGTTTTCTAGTTCTATCGGAGGATAGAAGTTGTAGTAGCTGTGTTACTAACACCTTCTAAACTAAATATTATTATATACTCTAGGGACTTTGATATCTTATCCCTAATAAACTTATTATTATACGTTTTGGCGTTGAAAGCGCTGACTTTACCGATTTTGTTTGTTTGCGTCGCCATTTGCACCCTGTTCGTAATTTCTCTTTCATTTCATGGTTGCGCCAATTAATAAAGGTTGCGACTGATGATTTAAAGTGTTCCCACGCTTTTTTTTTAAATTTGATCTGCTTTACGTGTACTTGCTAAATCTCGGTAATCTCTGTAGCAAACTTCAAGAAGTTTGCATTGAGAATCGAATTAATTAATATCTGGGTCACCACGTGCTGAACATTTCTCTAAATTTGTAACAGTAACTAGGTAAATACAACTTAAGCGAAAGTTTATTGATTAGAGTGTTTATTGAACCACCTGCACTCTGTCGCCTCTTAACTAAATTGTTTACCTAGATGGATGAAACAGGGAATTTATACTTAAATTTAGACCAAACAACGAACTATAATTATTAATACTTTATTGGGTTATTCAATATGATAATACAACATTTCCATTAAGAATAGACTGTTATGTGAATTAATATTATACTTAGCATTTATAGCGTCTTCTATGTCAGTATAGTTGTCATCACCACTACCATGAAATTCTTTCTCACGAAAACGACGGTAGCTAACAACTTGTTACTTGATTTAACCCTGATAGTTCCAGGTTTAAAAATTACAAATTGTTAACTGATTGATCTCAACATATTACTCTGCAGAGGATGAGTGATCTTGATCCTAGCCAGAACCGACCTTACATGGCTATTGCTATCTGACAGCAAAACTTGAACTGTTTGTAACAAGAATATGCTTACCTATAACGAGTTCATTATTATGCGCATATTATCTAACTAACAAGATCTGTTTGGCATCAACATCTTTGATTTCCGACAAACTATACACGATTCACTACATAAACTAATGTCGTACGCTACTTAGACTAAGAAATTTAGGTCTCGAAGACTAAGGTTCTACCAGTTATAGACAAATTTGTCAGTTCAAAAAAAGTGCTGTTCACCGACATCGTTTTTACATGGGTATCCCGAGAGGAGTGTTTGCGTGTCGGTGATGAAGGAGGACTTGAGTGTTTCGACATTTACTGGTGTAAATGGAAGCTTCACCGTCGACACCGTGTGAGACACCCCCGATGCTCGACCTACCGCGAAGGAGGCGGACAAAGAAGACGCCAGCACCGCCAACAGGTGTCGCCCCGTCAGCTGAGGCACAGCAAGCGACTCCGTCGGCGTCAACATCTACCGCCTCCATCTGCGCAGCCGATACCGTTGTCACCGAAGAAAGGAAAACATCTGCCAAGGTTCCACTGGCCTAGATGAGGTCAATTTCAGGACACACGGGAGGAAACCAAAGAAGACGCCAAAGGAACGCCCGTCAATACCGAACACGGTTACCCACGCGTTCGAGCCCCTGGAATCGGCCCCAGAAGCAATAGAGACCGTTACCAGGGAGAACTGCCCTCGCCCTCGATAATACTTCGTCAGACGCTGTTCAGTTGAACTGAAGCAAGAAGAGTTCCAGCTACGGCTAAGTGACACAACACATACGGAAGAACCATCTGCTCCGCGTGGATGCTGCAGCGACTGCAGCTTACTAGATAATTTCGGCCAGGATGTTCCCGCCGCCTTCGGGATGACGCAACCCCATCAGCCCTTGCAAACGGCAGATTTGGTGTGGGTGCCAGGTGGTAGTAAGCACGTCCGACTGTCCCTCCCTCGTCTTAGGAAACATGCTACGTGGTCCTGTATCAGTGTTTTCCTAACAACTACCTAAGTGGCGTCACAACACCTAAAAGTCACGGTCGTGTACAATCTCTCATACACTACTCTATATTGAACACCAACAGAGACCATCCTTAAACACCTTACGTGCAATTGGATAGTCAGCCGATGGCTTGCTGGCCTGCACAGGAAGAGTAACATACAGGCAAGAAAATAGGTATGTTGCGGGCAATCTAACATGCGCGCACAACTATGCGCCGAGGTCGTACGTCACTTTTGAAACATCTGAAGGGTACAGCATCCATTTCGACCAGCCTGAAGACTGGAATACCGTAGAAAATCACCCAATTTTAGGGATGTCCGCCGTGAATTACAAGGAACACCAGCTTGTTATAGTTCAACCACACTTTCCTTACTAAAGAAGTATTTAATAAACTAATACTAAACTAGTTCGATTTTTTTTTAATATTTCGGGAATAAAAATAGTTTCGATGAAAGAATTGGAAAATTTTTGTGCAGGTGACTTTCAGACTGGCGCCCTTTCTGCCCACTATTGTTAACTGGCCACATAACATAGATTTTGCCGATTTTTTCCGAAAAATTTAATGTACTCCTTATTGTATTAAAGGAAGTTTATTAAACGTTATGCAATTTATTTAGTATGTTAATCAATATATGTGACAATTATTACTTAGCTTTATTATATTTTTACATTTATCTCTTTTAAGGGCAACCTAACCATTATTGTTTGCAATATTGTCTTGAGTAAACCATCTCTGATTCAAAGGAATTTATTGAAATATAAACTTACTTCCTATTAAGAGATGCAAAATGTGTCGGTACGTGATGTGATCAGTTATTTCATGTTCTAAATATACCTCAAGTAAGCATGTGCGTATTTTGCACAGTTAAAGAATCTAACCATCAAATTCTTGTATCCGATCAAAACACTTATATTCTTTGTGAGATGAAACTTACCTACCTTTGGACAAACTTAAACCCCCACGCAAATTTTCAGAAACAATTAACAACCCATTGAATTGTGAAAAAAGACACGCAAAAATTAACATTTTAAACACAGTGTCCATTTCCTCCGCGAAATCAACGACTTTAAAACAAACTAGTATTTACCATCCAAAATCATGTTTAAAGTACTTAGCATTTGGGTTTTTTAATGGTGTATTTCTATATTTATATTTTACATAAATCTATGCATAATGATAACAATTACAGTTACCGTCCTCAGTAAGTAAGATGATTTGTAAAATATAAAAAAGTTAAAACCCAATCATACACCTGCTACTAATATAACGTTTTGATAAAAGAATAAAGCCAACCATGGAATCTAATATTAGTAAAAAATAACTAGATCCTTAATAAATTAAACATTATTAAACTTAAAGATGGTCAATCAGAACACTCTCTTAACAGTCGAAGGCTAACAGTGAAAAATGTCTTAATCAAAGAGCATATTTAACAAAATTAAATCACATTATGATGTAAGTGTAAATCTATCTAACAAAGAAATAGTTTTTTGTTAATAGTTATAATTATTGACGTAAAGAACATATGGGATTTTAGTAGATTAGGCCAACCAAAGTAACCTGCAGTAGCTGAGCATGATGTAAATATTTTAATCATGACATTCAGTTTTATAATATGGAAACATTGTCAAAGCAAACTTATTATCATATTTATGTACGTGAAGCCATTGAGATATATGAACATACCAAGAAGAAAATCTCCGTTTAAATAAGTTTTATAATCTTACTATTGAAAAAAAAGACACAATGATACGTATTAATTTGAATTTTAGCTTTGATGTAAATGATTTATCAATTATATGTTAGGTTACCACAGCACTATAGTAATTTAACACATGTAGTTGAAATTAAAATTAAAACTAAAAATCATGTTAAACGTACTACATTGTGTTTTCATTGTAAAATAACAATTACAATTCTTAACAAAAAACTATTTCTTTGTTAGATTTGGATAGATCCTTAATTGATAAGTCGTTTCCATTTGTGAATGCTTCTATCAATTTCATATTAAGGTTTTTCACAACTTTACACTTACATCGTAATTGGATTAGATTTTGATAAAAAAGTAATTTTTAAATAAATTACCGCTTACTGACGGCGATAATTGTAATTGTTATCGAAGCTTATAGATTTATAGAAAACATAAATATGAAAATACGCCATTTAAAAATCCAAAAGCTAAGTATATTAACTATGTGTAATAATGGTGAAAGGTTATATTTTCATATCTAAAATCATTGTTTACGAAGTACTTAAAGATATCAAACAGCGCAGGTGTATTATAATCACACTGTTCCTGTTCTGTAGTTAATATTGAAGGAGAGTGAAATTGTAAATACATTTTACGTTTTACTGATTCAAGAACAAAAATGAGTGGGTATTGTGTGCCAACTGGTCCAAATAGAAAATACTAGCTTATGCAAAAAAAATTTAGTTGTGAAAATTTTAATATCAAAAACGCCAATATGCATACGTAAGATAAAAGTTATGGTTTGAAAGTTGTGCATCTGCAGTATATGTGTAGTTTTCATTACCTAAATCACTGAAAATTGCTCAATCTTTGCTACATTACCTCTACATTCATGGTAACCACTAATTTTCCTAAGAAAGAAGCATAATTTGAGATTTTTTAATTAGTATTAGTTTATTCTTATGAATGAGCTTATCTTAAATAGTTATAGTGGTTGTGAAGGTGTTAGCTTAAATTCTTGTGTTATTTGAAACGAATAATGTTGCATAAATAACTTTTTAAATTTTGACATTTTATACAAACTATAAAAGCCTCATATTGCCTAGGTCTGTACGTCAAAATTTTAGGTAGAGCCGTAAAATATTTAATCTTATAATTGTTCGATATTGTCAAAAAATTCAACCAATTTACATTGCCATTAGTATCCTTTGATTATTATTATAATTAGATACATTTCTAGAGTGTAGTGTAATTGCTATATAACTTTAAATTATAAAGCTTGTGTAAAATTCAAATGTGTCCTAACGAGATTTGATACAAGACTACACCTGCGTATCATCAATTATCATTTCGTGTGAACGAAATGAATACAAAGTAAGCGAAATTTACATGTAGTGATATGAACACGGTATTGCAATATTTGAATGTTGTAATTAGGTTTACACAATGTACATCATTCGTGTTCGTGTTTATATAGGTTGCTTTTCTTTCTGTTCATTGTTTCAGTAGGGTTTTATTGCAATCTAAATAAACGCTTATCTTTTATTATTCTTCTGTTCAGCAACCACTTATTTTCTTTTGAGGAATAATTTTAAAATAAAAGGTAAACTATTATATGGTTTATAGAAATATACACATGAAAATCAACAGAACCTAATTTTCTAGGTGGTAGTAAGAATGTATTATATGTATATTACCAAACTGTCTGTATTTTTTTAAGAACTTTCATCGAATTTTCTATTTTTTCTCTAATGTTATACATATAATTATATAATCTGTACATAAAACCATTTTCATAAGTATAAGCAGAATGCTAAGTTGCACTTTTTTTTAGCAAAAGTATGTTATTTTTTAATCACTCAACTGCTACAGGTGTTAATGTAAGTGTGTTCGTGTGTTAGAGCGTATACGTGTGCTGCGCGCAACTCTATCGAAAACTTAAGTACATAATGAGAACTGATGAAGGCACCTATTGTATCCCACGGTTGCGCGGGATATATAAAACAATCATAAATGCGTATTTGTAACAGTAGTATAAAAATTCAAAACATGCCCGATGTGATTCATAAAAAAGCACAGGTTAAGATTTCAGTAAGCTGTCAGTTTCTTACTTATAATTATATACCTCCTATAAACCCCCTTTCTATAACAGCACACAAACGTAACCATTATCATAAGAATTAGTTTTATTGCCTGTAATAATAAAAATAAATAATTAGATCGAATCCGTAAACAAAAAAAAATTAAATTGCATAAACGAATAGCTAACTCTAATTCGGAAATCTAAATTAAAAGTAATTAAATAATAATTTGGTCACCACGAATCGCGTAGGGAACAATCTAACTTAAACATGATATGTATGTATGGGTGTATATATAGATATATATATATATATATATATATATATATATATATATATATATATATATATATATATATATATACAGAATAGTTCTGAGGACGTCTCGATCTTCACGAACGGTGCGTTGCGTGGCCCAGCACGCGGCAACATTGGGTTTACTTTTTAATTGAAAAACATGCGCAAAATATTCTTTTTGCCAAAACACCTTTAAAACAATGGCAATGTTTACGTGACGTACGGGTACGTATGTGTATATTTTGAATACAGTGCTTCTCTTATAATTAATTATTAAGCTACCTTAAGCTTTACGTATTTTTATATAAGTTGTAAACGAAGGCTTTAACTACAACCCAGCTCCTTCCGGAATACAATGAGCAATGTTTCATTATTAATTTTTCAATTTTGTTTTTTTTTGTGAAATTTGAAAAATTAAGACATAAAATTAAGTCTGCTATTAATATAGCAGTTAGGAAATCGTATAAATCCTACTATAGAGTACAATTTTAATAAAGAATAAAAAATTAAATATTGTTAAACTGTCTTGAAGATGACAAATCAGAACACCATCTAACGGCCGAAGACCAAGGATGAAAAATATCAACAAAAAAACTAATTTAATCAAAATATAATTCAATTTGAAATTCATAGAAGCATTCACAAATAGAAACTTGACACCGATTAAAATAATCCAGTTAAATCTAACAAAGAAATAGCTTTATTAATAAGTGTAAGTGGTATTTAACAATGAAAAGCACAATGCAGAACGTTTTATGTAGTTTTTAATTTTAATTTCAACTAGTTACGTTGAATTATAGAGCTGTGGTAATTCAAGATATAATTGGTAAAGCATTTACTTCATGGTCTAGGAAAAAACAGCAGAAAACCTAGACACACCAAAAGCTAAAATTAAAATTAAAATCAAGACGTGTCATCATGCCTATTTTTCAATTATAAGAAGTCAAAACCCATTTAAACGGAGATTTTCTTCTTGTATATTAAAATTATTAGAGTGTTTACATATTTCAATAAGTTCACGTTGTAAAGGAACATAATAATGAGTTTGTCAATATTTCCATATTGTCAAATTGAATGTCATGGTTTAAATTATTTAAGGTGTCGTCAGCTACCGCAGACTTCTCTGGTTGACCTAATCCACAAAATCTCATGTTTTCTTTACGTTTTGTATCAAAGCTACGTTTTGTGGTTCCAATGTATACTTTTCCACATGAACTAGATAACTTATACACTCCGGAAGATGATAATAGGTTTGAAACATCTTTAAGCGACCTTAAATGTTCTTTAATCACCCCATTACATTACATTACATTACTTTGTTGAAAATATGCATAATTTTAAAATTCAAGAAGGTAATATACTGGCCATTTTTGATGTTGTTTCGCTTTTTACAAAATGAATATATTGATCATCTTGTTCAGAAGGATAAAGCCATTCTTTTTTAGCACTGTATTACTACGGCTTACTTCATGTGGAATAGTAAATTCTATGAACAGATTGATGGTGTAGCAATGGGTAGTCCCCTTAGTCCTGTTATAGCTAATTCTTACATTGAAAAATTTGAAACATTAGAGTTACAAAATACTCCTAAAAAAGCTTCAGTTTGGTATAGATATGTAGATGACACATTTGTTATTTGGGAGATGGGGAAGATGGAAGAAGAAACAAATAGAATTTTACCATTTCTTGACATGAATAATTCACTATCTTTTAAGATTTACATAAATCCGACACATACTGATAGATACCTCCATAAATTATACAACCACCATCCACGTCAGAAAATATTGTGTAATTAAATCTTTAGTAAAAAAACGAAGTTGTGATCCTGAATTTTTAAAAGATGAATATAAATATTTAACAAAATCCTTACAAGATAATGAATATTCACTTACTGATATTAATGTTATTACACCTTCCAGACATAACCTTAAAGAAATAGCAGTTCTTAATGCTGGTACTGCTTTTCTTCCTTTTATAGCTAACCTTACAAAATCGTAATTAAATATGGGATTAGGACTGTTTTAAACCTACAAGAAAAATTAAAGTATATTTAAGGTCGCCTAAAGACTTTCCAAGCCCATTATCACCTTCCGGAGTGTATAAGTTATGCAGTTGATGTGGAAAAGTATAAATTGGAACCACAAAACGTAGCTTTGATACAAGTCTTAAAGAACATATGATATTTTGCAGATTAGGTCAACCAGAGAAGTCTGCGGTAGCTGACCATACATTAAATAACCTAAATCATGACATTCAAATTGACAATATGGAAATATTGTCAAGATAAACTCGTTATTATCATAGTATACAATGTGAAGCTTTTGAGATATATAAATACCCTAATAATTTTAATAGACAAGAAGAAAATCTTCGGTTAAACAGGTTTTGGCATCTTATAATTTAAAAAAAGGCACGATGATATTAATTTTAATTTTAACCTTTGGTACGTTTAGGTTTTTTGCTGTGTTTTTCCTAGACATTGAAGTGTATGCTTTACCAATTATACCTTGAATTACCACAGCACTATAATTCAGAGTAATTCGTTGTAATTAAAATTAAAAATTACATAAACCGTTCAGCATTATGCTTTTCATTTTTAAATTTAACTGGATAAATTTGTTTTTTGGTTGGCATTTTTCATCGTTAGCCTTCGACCGTTAGAGGGTGTTCTGATTTATCATCTTCGAAACAGTTTAACAATATTTAATTTTTTATTCTTCAGTAAAATTGTATTCTATAGTTGGCTTTATACGCTTTCGAAACTGTTATATTAATAGCAGGCGCATGTTTATGTTTTAATTTTTCAAATTTCACAAAATTGTTTTGAAGATCTTTAAAAATTTTATTAGATAATATTACTACTGACGAAGATAACTGTAAGTGTTATCGAAATGTTTAGATCGATTGCATAACTTTGATATACAAATACAGCATTTAAAAAACCCAAAAAATGTAAGTATTTTAATGTGTATAATAATGGTGAAAGCTTACATTTTCATATTCCGTTATTTCCTGTTTGAAATTTTTCTTACAGCGTATTGGATTTGTTTCTCTACTTAAAATTGTTCGTGTAAGAAACTTTTTTAGCGTAACACATCACCGACAACATTAAAATTTGTATGTATCGAGTGGGTTTATGTTCCATAATACATGATTTATCTTAACCATCCGCTACTGGGAACAAAATACTGACGAACCTAACTTGTCACCTACTATTTTAGCGCATTTTTTAAATAGGTCAATTTCCTTGGAAAAAGTCAAACTTATGGTCTCGATAGTCAAGAACTAAAATCGTACCTTACATTTCTATGTTGATCAAAATTTTGAGGAGACTGGTGCTCAAAACCTTTCGTTGAGGTGCTAAAAATTGTGTGTTATCGGAATAAGAGTTTTTTCTTTTAAAATCGTTTCATGGTATTTTGATCTTGGTTTCTACGTTGTAATAGGGCTGCAAAACTTTTGTAGCTCAGTCAGAGGTCGTGGGAAATTGCTAGACCAGAGGAAAAGTTGTTAAATAACACTAGAACTGACCTAACTAACCTCAGAAAATACCGAGCAAAAGAGGTTAAGCACTCCTTCATTTAATTTACTTTGATCCACGCTGTGCTAATTAATAAAATTTAAACCATGAACATTAAATTCCGATTTCTCATGCCTTCCTCAATTATACAATTAATTATTAATTGATTGATATCTAACCATAACGATCTATTAAAGTTACAAATAAAGCTTCACAAACCAAATGACTTTATCAATACGTAACAAAAGTGTTATTCGCCGAAATATAATTGAAGATAAGGAAAAAGAGAGAATAATACGTGCATATCTATGTAAAATAGCTAGAAAATATAGACAACGCTGCCAGGATTCACAACGAACGGATAATGTATTATGTGTATAAAATAGGGCCACAACGTTCTGTACATTAGCGCGCGGGGTCGGACTCAGTAGAGACCTGTTGCTATACAGTAAGTATACACCCTATATTATACATAACTTTCTGGACTACGTCTATATTTCTACCTCTTACTTCCTTACTTGTCGGGGCAGTATGCAAATAACTGTCCGGTAGTAGGACGAGACCGTTAGTACTGAAAGCTACACTGTCGGGGGCACCATTTGGCTAGTAATCGGTCTGTCCGCTATGCAAGTACTAAAAAGAATAATAAAATTGCTTCGGACCGACCTGGCTACAAGGGGAGGTCAGGTCGAATAAGACAGGCCCCGTTACTGACGACTGTGCAAGAAATGAATGGCGAGCTGGTACGTGGAATATTAGAGGTGTTCATTGCAAATAATTTGGAATTGAGAACTTAATGTATGAAAGACAGCTTGATATTCTATGTGTTTCGGAGACAAGGCGCAAAGGAAAGGATGCTGTGGAAATAGAGGATGGCAGCCTAGCACTATGATCAGGAGTTGAGACTAAAGTGCATGGTGCAAAAGGAGTAGGAGTTGTCGTGAGTGAAAAAGCGAAAAGATGTGTTAAACAGTACAAATTCGCATCCCCCTAGGTTATGTGGGTTAGAATAAAAATAGAGTTTCGAAGAATTTTTCTTATTACATACTATGCACCTGTAAATAGAGAAACAGACCAAGAGTGTGAGAAGTCCTGTAATGATGTAGGGAATGTAGGGAATCTTTATGGAGAAAAGTCTGTTTGTACTTAAAACGTGGTTTAAACATAAAAATGTGCATATGTATACATGGCAAAGAGGTGAATCTAAAAGTATGCTTGACTTGAAAGTGTATAATAAACGACTTATAAAACGGACGAAACACAAAAATAATACCCGGATCGGAGTGTGGATCGAACCACTTTGGTTGTGTGCTTAGATCAAAAGTGGGTCTGGAGATGGAAAGTAAACGTAGTGCGAACGCTCACAGTTAGGGTAGTCAAACTAGTAGATAATGGTGCGAGATTGAAACACCCAGATGCTGTGAGTAAATAGTTGAATGTAAATAAAACAGTGTGGAACGAAGAAATAAAAGACACTGAAGTTGAAAGTGCATGGATAAGCAAGCTTGAAATACTGTGTCAATTTTGCCGTGAAAATATGTGGAAGAGAGACTGTAGACAGACAGAAAAAATGTGGAATGAATCGGTAAAAAAGGTTGTATACAAGAAAAAAGTCGCGTACATGGAAATGATGGCTGTCAAAAATGAGAGATAGAAAAAGTGATTGTATGAGGTGTGCAGATTAAGAAGCAAAGGATCGGAGGAGGCTGTAAGAATAAGTAAAGAAGAAGTGATGGCTAAGGAACGAGAGAAAGTGCTGAATGATTTTGAGGGAAACATAAAACTCTTCTGGAAATAGGTTAAAAATACAAAATATGGCCCAAAACAGAACCCTGCGGGAGAAATAGAATGGGACGATTGTGAAGTGAGGAAGTGCAGGCAAGAGTATTTCGGAAAGCTACACAGTAGTGAGGAAAGTGAGACTAAAAGGTTAAATAAGTAGAATGTAGAAGGAATGGTGAATGAAACTGAGAAGGATATTGGGATAAATGAGATAGAGAAAACGGTAGGAAGCTTGAAAAACGGTGTAGGAGCGGTGTAGAGGTGCAAAGCTTATTCGAAGATTGTGTGAATTATTCAATGTATGCATTATGTGTGGAAAAGTGCCGAGTGATTGGAAGAGCGCGATCATTGTACCACTTTATAGTGGTAACGGGAACAAGGGTGATTGCAAGAACTACAGAGGAACAGGTTTGCTCAGTGTACGTGGTAATGTATTTGGAAGAGTACTGATTGACTGAGTACAAGACGCTATGTAAACTAAGATTTAGGATTTGCACGGTGGCTTCATGCCAGGGAGAGCATGTGTTGATCAGATGGTTGCTCTCCAGTAGATGATCGAAAAGTGTTTAAGTGTGAAAGGAAACTAAACTGTGCGTTTGTTAAGCTAGAGAAAGCATATGATAGCGCGAATATGGTAGAGCGAAAGTAATGGTCTAATAAATGGAATAAGGGCAGTATATAACGGTAGCCGGGCATGCGTTACGGTGACAGGAGATGTGAGTGTATACTTTAACATTGAGCACGGAGTGCGACAAGGTTGTGTAATGTCACCGTGGTTATTCAATATATACATGGATAAACGTGTTAGGCAAGCATGTAGCGATACAAATGGTATAATGGTTGGTGACGTAAAAGTACGAGTTCTGGTTTACGCAGATGACATAGTCTTATTAAGTGGCCGTGCGGATGAGATACAAACTGCTGTGTGGAGGTTTGATATAGCCTCCGAGAGCATAGACCTAAAGGTAAACTAAGGGAAAGTGAAAAGGGGAGTAGAGTATTTATTCTGCAAGATAAAATTGTGGAACAATTGTACGAGTTGGTATATCTGGGTAGAATTTACAATAAATGGTGAGACAGGACGAAGGATGAATGCTGGAAGAAAGTGATTAGAAGTATGTGGACGATAATGAGAAACGAAAGCATGAGACTTTCTGCGAAACGAGCAATCTATAATGGCGTGTTTGTCCTGTCAGTAATGTATGGAAGTGGGACATGGGTATGTCAAAAAAGCATGAAAAAAAAAATAAATGCGATGGGTGTGAGGTTCCTGAGAAGCCCATGCAGTAAAAGGAGAAGGGATAAAATAGAGAATAAGTGTGGCGAGGAAAATACGAAAATAGGTAGGTATATAAATAATACACTACGTTGGTCTGGTTTCATTGAGGGAATGAACAACGCAAGATTAACGAAGTAAAAATATGGGTGTGTTAGAGGTAAGGCTGGGCCTGGTAGGCCGCGTAAAGCTTTGTTGAATGCAGTAGAAAGGTAAGGAGTTTTAAAAGTACACGTCAGAGACAATATATGAAGCATGGAGAAAGATTGTGAATGAAAAATAAATAAGAGGCAGGTATTGTTTTGCCTACCCCACAAGGGAATAGAGTGAAGGTTATGTTGTAAAATTGAAAATTTTAAGATTCGTACTTGTTCTAGTAAGTTCTCCCGCTAATGTATCTTCAAATAAAGTTGTGTTGTGTGGTGTTTTGAGTACAAAATCAGGTTCTCATTATTCAAAATGTTTTCTTTGCTTTGGTTGTGGTGAACTAAACCTTTTTTTACGTAAAATATGTTAAATACCTTCCAGAAAACGAGTGCACTGTCATGCCAACAACAGTGCATTAAAACCCACTGTTTCTTTAGCTCTGGTTTATATTTATATTTCTTGCGACAATGTAATCTTTATGAATTTAAAAAAGTTTATTGGATAATTTTTCTTTACATTTTATATAAGAGAAAAAATGAATACTTTAAAAATACCCGTATTGGGATTGATTAACTTTTGCCACTATTTGCTGATATAACACGTTACATATGTAAAAGTGATATAAGCTGGTATCCTAATTTTTAATAATGCACAATCATTGAAGCTAGATTAAAATATTTCACTGTTAGAATTGGGCCATTTTTCTTTTAACTTTATGATCACGATTCACTTTCTAATTTGAGATATAGGTAAGGGTTGCTATCTATATATTTACTGATCGTATATGTCGTAATTGAAATTGGTAAGTATTGATTTATATTTAATATACTCTATGAGTTCACAGTTTGGGTAAGATATGGTTGCATGTTCTTTAAGTAATTATTTTAATCACCCTTCTATTGTCGAGATTCGAAAATGATTCCTGTTCCTTTTTACGTATTTATAAGTTCGTTTATGGGAACTGGTTTATTGTAAGAGATTACGTTGTCATTGTATATTTGAATTTTTCCTGCTGATGTACTTTTCGTGTAATGTAGTATCGACCAGAAACGTTTCACATTAAACCTATCAGGAAACAAGTTGATGAAAGGTTCACCCAGCTGTATTTGCTTACAAAACTTAAAGTTTTAATCAAGACAGAATTTGGTAGCTATTCAGATTATGTAAAACGCATTGACATCCTGCATATTGTACGTACTTGCATAATGTTTAATATATAGAGGATTTACTTCCTATTGAATTCATTCTATGTTAAAGTTAAATTTTGTTCAGCTATTTTTATATTATTTATACAGGGCAATTTATTGAGAAATAACCCATGCTTAATAGGTCACCGAATTTTTAAACATCAATGTACAGGGTGATTAATCCATTATGTTTGTCATTCTTCATAACTAACAAACAACACAGAATCTTTTTTCATATGCACTACATGCATTATTTGTCCAAGATGGGGTCTAATAGCATATAAATAAAAACCGTAATAAATGTCTGGAAAAAAAAAAATGCAAAACACATCAAAACAGTACCTTGTATATCAAAATTTGAAAATTTTTTTGCGTATTTGAAAAGAGCAGAGAAAGGATTGAATAATCTTAATTGTTTTTGCTCATGCACTTCTGTAACCTATTAATTTGAGACGAATCTAAATATTTCTATAATTGTAAGTATAAAATATTGCAGTGAAAGATATGTGAATTTGGAAGGTTACAATGCTCATCCTGTCTAACTAAACGGTAATAATAATTCCATATACCATATGTTTAAAACTTTCAAATTATCGCAAAGTTTTAATGCGGTCGGTAGCTTACTGTATAGCGCGCAACCCACATAACAAGGACTACCTAGTTATACAATTTTAATATTCAAGATTTAGTTATTATATGGCAGAGAGAAATTGTAAAATACAAAATAGTGTTTTAAAAGCTTAACAGTAACACCAACCTCCCTTGCATCGATTTTATACGACTACTTAATAACATTATCGAACGGAGCACGTCATTTCCAGACGGACAACAAATAAATTGTGCTTTCAGTCATTTTATTACTCTGTGTGACATTAGGTTTTAACGGTATCAAAATTTAAATTATTCGTTATATTTATAAAATAATCATTTAATTATCTGAATTATTAATTTCCATTGCTTGGTTTACATTTGTGCTGCTTTGATTAAGATTCAAACTATTATGTACCGGGTGATCAAATAAGAACGGCCGACGGCCATATCTTCAGATCGGGTTATAGTACAGCTTTAGAAAAAAAATTCCATAACAAAAGTGGTCTGTAGAAACACCTGGAAATTATTTATAGAATTGTAGTTCCATCGCTAGAGGGCCTAATTGAATACCAAGATTTTACAAAATTTGTCTAATAAAGAGCATTATAAATACGAGAGAATCTACGGAAAATTCTGCGTACTTGTTATTAAACAAGTTTTAGACTATCTTTTCAAATAAAAGGTGGGGGAGAGTGGGAACCTAGTTATGAAAAAACGCCTGCAAGTCCGGTTCTGCTTAATCGATCTTCGCAAAATTATTCTTGTTGTAAAGAGTTTTTTTTTGCACCAATGTAGGTGTTATATATTCAACTCAACTTAATAAGTAACGTACTGATTAGAGAGCGGTGTTTCATTTTTTTTTTTTAGATATCTAGTTCTCTTTGGAAAATATTAAATATAAGTACGCAGTTTTATCAATGGATTATGAAAGTAGACCAAATTAGCAACAAAATGCCGAAAACCGCATGTCGATACCATGTTTCTATCCCGAGATATCTTAAGAAACGTGTAAACGGTGAACATTTTTTCTCAAACTTCAATTAGGCTGGTTAACCTTAACGGAAATCAACAGTTTTAGTCCTGTTACCGTCCCCGCTAGAGGATATTATCTAAAAGGTAATCCTTGTTAACATTTAGTTTGACGTACCTAGAACAAAAAATAATTTTATTGTAAACGTATAGAAAAATGCCTCTTATTATTTTCAGTTGACCGCCACACCAAAAGTAAACAAAACAGGGCAGGTATAGGTAAATTTCGCTATTCGATAATTTTTATCAAAGAATATATATTAGCAAACAAATCTGAAAACAATTTAACTAGTCTAACAACCAACAATTTAAAAAAATTACAACAAACAACTCTAAGAATGTGATTAGTGCCACCCCAAATGTTCAAACTGTCGTCCTTTATTTTTAATACAACATTCTAGTCTGTGGCGGGTGGATAAGACGGAAGTTTCAATTTCTGCCGCTGAAATGCTTTGTACTGCATTTCGTATCCTTGCGATCATATCAGCCATTGTTGTGGTTCTGTTGGCAAAAAAACGTTCTTTTAATCCCCTCTTTCCCAGGCATCATATTATTTAGGCGTGAATGTTAACAAGATAAAGGTTAAAAGTACGCATAATCATAGTTGCCGGTGAACTTGGGATACGGAACGTGCTAGACAGTTTGAATAACCGCGTAGCATGAGGCGTGGAAGTGTACGCAGTGCATGACTAATTGTAAGTTAATATTTATCAATTTTGTAGCAATATTTTTACGGTAAGCGTCGCAAATATAGCCACCAAAAATTTTACTACACTTGTATAACCTTTCTTACATGTTCTAATACTGCTACAATAGTAAAGTTAGCAAAACACATAAAGGTTATGTTTATAAATCTATATGATGTCAAGTGGCGTCAATGGGAATTTTCAGCATGTAATGATATTTTATTTCACTGTGAATAATGGTGCATATTACCCATGCAACTAATAGGTTTTACGCAGATAAGAAAAAAAATTTTTTTTTTCTTCGTATATAGATGGCTCGAGTCGGTTTAACGAAAGAAGAAAAACGTCATTTGCTCTTGCTGATGGAAGGAGATTTATCAGACATCGATGTTGCCGGATACCAAGATATTTTAGATGACGAAGGAGAAGATTCGATAAATAATGAAGAAGTACAGCTTGACTCGGTTTTAAATGAAACATTACATATTAGCATTGAAGCAGTTCAGATTGAAGAAAATGATGTGGGGTTTGAAAGTGATGACGATGATATTCCATTGACAACACTATTTCAACAAAATTTGTGTATGGAAAGTAATCCTATTGATACACCCGAATGTATGAAGAATATTACAGACCCAATGGATTCAATATGTAATACGGTTTTCACAGTTCCTGAATCTATTGATACTCTGTTCAGTTATTTCAAAAAATTTATTGACGACGACATTATTTCAAATCTAGTAGATCAAATAAATGTATGCTCGATGCAAAAGCACGATGTTTCCGTGAATAAGACTTATTCTGAAATATGCAATTACTTGGGTATTCATGTTTTAAGTGAAATTGTACATATGCCTAGTTATCGACTGTACTCGGCATAAGAAACAAGATATGCACCAATTGCCGACGTTATGTCCAGGAATCGTTTCGAGAAATTACGATAAAATTTGCACATCAATGACAATACTCAAATGAAACACCGAGACCATGAAAACTATGACAAGCTCTTCAAGGTACACCCTTTTGTTGACGCTCTGAAGAGAAACTTCAAGACGATTGAACCTAAAGAGTTCAATTCTGTTGATGAGATTATGATTCCCTTCAAGGGTGATAGTTCCTTAAAACAATATATTAATAACAAACCCACCCCATAAGTGGGACATAAAAATGTTTGCGTTTGCTGGAGTAAGTGGGATTATTTACGAATTTGACGTTTACGTCGGCAAAGGTACTTCAGACATCTTCTCTTGGATTCAGTGGAGATATAGTTTTGAAATTAATCGAGAACCTTCCGATTGACCAAAATTTTAAATTATTTACAGATAACTTTTTTACATCCTACAAGCTGTTTGTAAAACTCAAAAATATGGCTAAAGGGATATGTACCAAAAACTGATAAAGTTTTGAAAAGAGAAGGAAGAGGCTCTTATGACTTCCGTGCTGACACTAACCACAATATATTTTCATTGACATAGTATGATAACGAATCCGTAACAATGCTTTCTACATACAAAAGTGTAGAACCGATTGAAATAGTGCGAAGGTGCTCACAAAAGGATAAAAAGTATATTGAGATTACATGACCTTAAATAATAAACGAATACAACACAAACATGGTCGGGGTTGATCTAAACGGCATGCTAGTATCTTTATATAGAACCAGAATGGCAATAAAACGATTCTATTTCCGAATATTTTATCACCTCTTGGATATATGCATAGTAAATGGTTTATTGTCGCAACCTCAAAATGAAAAATATTACGAATTATAAGGAGCTTATAGTTTTTAAAAGCTAGATCGGAAAGGCGTTGTTAGACTGCAAACATTCGAGAAAACGTGGACGCCCATCTTCAAGAGAGGGAACTCCTCTTATTTATAAAAAAACGCTCCGTAGTGCCAAAACCAACCGAGGATGTAAGATATAGTGGCATTGAACATTGGCCCGTGCACATTGAGACAAAAATGAGGTGCCGCTAATGTAAATCATACACCAGAATGGCGTACGACAAATGTAAAATGCCCTTGTACATTACGAAGGACCGGAATTGTTATATTCTGTTTCATAAGAAATAAGTTGTATCTATATTTTTAAAGATTTTGTTCCCAATGATGCCATATGGAATCTAGTTTTTTTTTATTTTGTTAAACAGTTTTATAAAAATTATTGTTAGTTTTTCCTAAACTATGTTACATTGTAGAATTCAAGATTTAATAAAAAAAATCTTTCTTAACCGAAAATTTAATTTGGGAAGGAAAGGGTTAATCCCCCTACAAATAAAAATCTAAACATCTGGGGATCTGGCTGAAATAAACTTCCACGTCCTATTCATCTCTCAGGATATGTTTGATTTAAACATTCCGAACATGCTAAAGTAATGTTGGAAAAATATATCACGACGAATTACCAGTCGTACGTCTTCTAAAAGAAGCGCAATTCGTTTGTTAAAAAATCTAAATATCTTTCGCCATTAAGACTTTCATTAAAAAAATATGATCCAATTATTTGTCTAGAATGCCGCACCACACGTTTACTGATCAAGGACCCTGATGTTAGATCTCCCGCATCCAGTCAGGATCTGTTTCTGACCAATAGTGCATGTTATGGCGATTTAAACTTCCATCACTCCGAAATGTTACTGACTTCATAGTATGTGAAAGGATTTCAGGATTTTATCCTATCATATGTAATAGCCAGTTACAATAATCCAGTCTGTTATTGAAATTTTCGGCATTTAAACCTCAGTGTAGGGCTATGTGATATGGGTGCAACGTAAAATAAAAATATTTCGTAGTTAACGAGCGAAAAAGTCTTCAGGTGCTTTTACGAAAGTTTTTCGCGGGGTCTCTCATTACTTTATATTTTTATTATTTGATACCAATAATACAATTTTGGTAATAATGGTTATTTATGATACAAATAACGTGACCTTTTATTTTGTGAGTGATGAATATTGCTGAACGAGCATAGCGTTTCAAGCAATATTGTTATAATAGATTTTCTAAGTAAAATTTGTTTTTTAAGTAATTACTGAACTGAACTTATTTGATGTTTTATTACTACAACTGGACAAAAATGGCAGACCACATTAAACACATAATAAACTAAACATCTTATCACAAATTTATTATGACATAATGACATTCTCGTATTTAATCATATATATATATATATATATATATATATATATATATATATATATATATATATATATATATATATTATATATATATTGTTTCATAAGTTGTCGAATAGCAAATTTTACTGACACTGTTCACCATTTACACAATTTTTCATATATCTCGGGATAGATACAAGGTATCGACATTCGGTTTTCTCCATTTTGTTGCTAGTTTGGTCTACTTTCATAATCCATTGTTAAAACTACATGCTTCCATTTAATATTTTCCAAAGAGAACTAGATTTCTAAAAAAAAATAAATACCGCCCTCTAATATACACGGTACTTATTAAGTTGCGTTCAGTATATAACTGTTACATTGGTGGAAAAGAGCTCTTTTCAACAAGAGTAAGTTTGTGAAGATCTATTAAGCAGAACTGAACTGAAGTTTTTTCATAACTTGGTTCCCACTACCCCCCCCCCCCCCACCTCTTATTTAAAGAAATAGATTAAAACTTGTTTAATAAAAAGTATTCAGAATTTTCCGTAGTACCAGATTATCGTCTTTATAATGTCCTTTAATTGGCAAATTTTGTTAAACTTGGCATATTAAAATTTCAGTATTCAGTTACGCCGTCTAGGGGTGGACCTACAATTATATAAATAATTACCAGGGGCTTCCTGAGGCCACTTTTGTTATAATTTTTTTTCCAAAGCTGTGCTATAATCCGATCAGAAGATATGGTCGACGGCCTTTCTTATTTGCTCACGCCTTACATTTTGTCATACAGTTATGGTTTTATTTTGGATTTCATAAGCTTTGTATCAAAATACATCTATTTGGCTGATGCTAGCACTCTTGTAAATGTATGCTTCCACAGTATAATTCTAATGAATGAAACTAATGAAAATGATAAAGTATTAGATTATCCAAAGGATTCATCATTTTTCTATTAGTCGTCCATTGCCCATCTGAATTTCTTTCTTCGTACTATTATGGCAACAAAACGATCAAGGAAAGAACTTGAGCAAATAAATTCCTAAAACTATAATGATTAATTTCAACTTCATTTCTAGGAATTTTCTTTCGTCTATTGATTCTATAGGAATTTCGTTAAATCTTTATAAAACGATGTAAATTCATGAAACAGTCTTACGTACCAATAAAATATGTACTTACAGGAATTACTTAAGGAAACAAGCTAACTACGGTAGTTTGACATTTCCTGAACACTAAAACTGTGATGCTCTTATATAGAAACGTTCTCAATATGCCACATTATCAACTTGTAGACATTTGACTCCCGTCAGTGTTTATAAGCCCAGCAAAATGGGTTAAAATTATTCACCGGTCAACTTATCCAAGTACTATGAACTCGCAAATAGTTGATTATGAGTTCCTCATTAGTTTTGACTTTCAAGAAGTCAAGATTGTGAAAATCGTTCTATAGATAGGTTAATGTTTAGAATAAACTTCCAACGCTGAATAAAAATTGACATGAATAGATGATGAACAATGACAGCCACTGATAAGTAAATGTAACCGTCTCTAAACTCTCATAAAGCGAACGAAGTAACTGCGCATCTTTTGAAATTTTTGATCGTTAAAGTCATTTTTCAGAAAAATTAGACTATTCGTAATGGAATAATACCACGGCACAACCCCTTCTTAGTTCTACAAAATCAATGAGCTTCTATTGCGATAAAATACGGTGAAGAACAGGAAAAAAATGAAAACCATTCTCCCATGTTAATTCCCTATTTCCAAGGCTTGAACACACGGTATACATTCCCCCGTTGTCAGCTTGGTTGGTTCTTAAAACAACCATCTCACCCATCACGACTATTCCAAGCCAAATTGTTTGTGTTAATCCTAAATCTTCCTGAACCTTTAGGCATATTAGAATGTGATTTTTGGTAAACATATGTTGATACTGTTATTTAAAGAAACTATTAAACACCATGTAAGGACACTCTGCACTAAATTGTAATTTTTATTTTAGAAAGAAGAATGTAATGAAATAGCATCCACTTGAGAGCCACACTAGATTCAGTACCCTGCGTCAAGGAGGCTTCTCCCGCATTAAGAAATGTTTCTGATGCGTTATTTAAACACGTCACAGCTTTACGCTCTTTGGCTTCCGATACCCAATTATTTGAGACGACCATGATAGACATAATGTCAAGAAAATTAGATTCCAAAACATTACGTCCATGGAAGACACTACAAAATGATGCTGGTACAGCATTACCAAATTTTGATGATTTCAAAACCTTCCTAACGAACACTGCAAATTTTCTAGGTAGCTTGCAATCTAAGTCGGATGCAAAGTTTACACCCGTAAAGGAAAAACCTCAGCTATCAAAATCCTTTGTGGTGAACTCTCTAACATGCAACGACCCTCACACACTGAACTCTTGCGGGCAGTTTCTAAAATTTTCGGTATCGCAAAGAATCTCCAAGGTTAAGTAATTAAAGTTGTGCTTGAACTATCTGTACAAGGGTCATATGCTTCCTCAATTGTATTTAGAAGGTTAAATTTAATTTTCACACCTGCAAGGCGAGGCATGATTCCCTACTGCACATAACCTCTGGTGCTGCTATCCCACAGGCATCTACTGAATGGCAAATACCACCAAATCGTTCTAGTAACTATAATGATGGGCCAGATCAAGGTATTTCTGCATTTTGCACGAACGCTCTTCAGGTTCTTCTACCACCCGTTTCCGCTCAAATTCTTGATTTTACTGGAAAAGCACACACAATTTTCGTTTTATTGGATACTGAATCACAGTCTAATTTCATTCGCGCTGCCATTTGTCACAAATTAAAGCTGATCGTCGAGGATTCTAACGTTACGGTATCAGGTCTAAGTAAATTATCATCCAGTATTCGATCAAAGTGTCGCGTAACTTTACGTTCTCATTATTAGGAATTTCAAGCAGAAATTTCTTGTCTGATTCTTGAAGACATCACTGACATAATGCCTAGTTTTCACATTGGTTACGACAATATCAAAATACCAATTCAAATCAAATTATCGCATCCATCGTTCAATACACCTAGAAAGATTGACATGTTGATCGGGTCGCCGCTGTTCTTTTCTTTATTGTGTACGGGTCAAATCAAGTTGGGCACAAACATGCCCATTCTTCAAAAAACTAAATTAGGGTGGGTAGTATATGGCCCAATAGGTGCTAACACTTCTGATAAATAAGGCCATTTTAGTACATTGGACATCCTCCCTGAGCACTTATCCAAATTCTGGGAATCAGAAAGCTACCCCTCTCAGAAGGTACACTCCGTTGAGGAAACAGAATGCGAGGTCCATTTTACATAAACCGTCATATGAGACATACCTTTCAAGGCCTCTACTGATACTCTTCTAGATTCATACAAGGCTCAAAGACAATGTTTCGCTTTAAAGAGGCGTCTTCAAATGAATCCCTGCATGTTACAGCGATACGCTGCATTTATGTAGGAATATCAAAATCTAGGCCACATGTCACCTTCAGTCGCATCCTTTAGAGGTACTTCCTATTATCTTCCATATCATGGGGTGATAAAAGATTCAAGAATCACAACCAAACTTCGAGTAGTTTTTAACGGACCCTCATCGACTACGTCTGGCCTGTCTATCAATGATCTTCAAATGGTTGGTCCAACTATACAACAGGACCTCTTTTCCATCTTGGTACGGTTTTGTAAGTATATCTTTGGCATCTCCGCTGACATCGTGAGGACATACAGACAAGTATTAGTGAAACCCCAACGGAGGCCACTCCAACGCATCTTAGGAGGCCGACCCCATCTGAGCCAATTCTATCCTTTGATTTAAACACCGTTACGTATGGGACGGCGTCTGCTTCATTTCTCGCTATCCGATGTTTATATCAAATCGGAATAGACGTCGAAAGCTCCAATTCCCAAACATCACGCATCATCAAGTTCGATTTATATGTCCATTATCTCTTTACCGGCGCGGATGGCCTCTTGCAAGCTCAAGAACTCGTCTTGGACGTCTCACGTACTCTTATTACAGGCTGCTTTATTCTTCGCAAGTGGATAACCAACGATCTAAGGGTACTGGCTTACCTACCCGAAGAGGGCATCCATCCAGGTTTGCTGGAGGTAGGTTGTCATGACCACACCACCACTCTAGGCCTAATTTGGTACTTTCCATTTCACCTGCTCCCACAACAAAGCAAACAAAGCGTATTATTCGTTCCCAAATTGATTAAATCTTTGACCCACTTGGGATACTCACACCATGCACCGTTAGTGCTAAAATACTTTTACAACAATTTTGGCTGAAAAAATTAGCATGGGACAACCAGGTGTCACAACCGGTCGTAGTGAAGTGGTGGTCTTATTGGAATAAATTAACGGAGCTTAGTAAACTCTAAATACCCAGACACGCCATATACAATGCGTCAGTTGCCGTTTAGTTACACGAATTTTCTGCTGCTTCTATTCGCGCATATGGTGCAAGCATCTACCATGTAAATCTTTCATGTGTAAAGTCGAAAGTGGGCCCCTTAAAGCATCTTACCATTCCAAAACTTGAACTCAGCGCTGCTGTCCTATTAGGCAACCTTGCTGAACAAGTAGTCAAGGCTTTGTGTATACAAATATCTTCCACGTACCTTTGGTTGGAGTCGACAATAGTGTTAGGATGGCTGCAGACCCGCCCTAATTTCCTAAAAACGTTTATATGCAACCGAGTCTTTGATATACAGGAGCGTACTTCTTCCGCGATCTGGATACACATTCCCACTAAATGCAATCCCGCTGACCTGCTATTCAGGGGAATCATCTGTGAATCATCATGGCCAAAATTGTCGGTTTCACTTCCAAACCTACCCGAGTTAAAGCCTCAAGCTCACTTGCTGGTTACTATAACGAGTTCATTTAACTCAATCGATAAATTATCCGATATCCCTCGCTTGGAAGGAGTAGTTACATTGTCGCTGCGTTTTATTAATAATTGTCGAATTCCTATGGAAAATCGCATTTCTGGTCCATTAACCATCCTTGACATTCGTGCAGCTCTCCTATGCCTGGTCAAAATATCCCAGATCGAATCATTTGCTGAAGGCCTGAACCTGCTGCAACGAGGTCGCCCTTTCAAGTGTTCCTCCTCCATGATAAGTTTAAATCCGTTCCTGGATTCAGACGGTATCCTGTGTGTTGGTGGCAGACTTCTAAAATCATCTTACCAATTTGTTAAAGTTCATCCCATTGTGCTCTCGGGCAAACATCGACTGGACAAACTACTCACGGTCAGAGAGCACTTGAGAATGTTACACGCTGGGCCTCAACTTCTGCTGTACTCCCTTAGGAACCAATTTTGGATTACTTCCAGAAGAAGTCTAGCTAAGTAAACGATACACGAATGCATCAAGTGTTTCAGGTTTTCTCCCAAAATAGTAAAACCCATCATGGCCGATTTGCCCTCTTCTTGCTTACAAGTTGCATCTCCATTCTCCATCGTTCGTACAGATTATGACGGTCCTTTCCTTATTAAGAATTATAAGGCTCGACGTGCTGAAATCTCCAAGAGCTATTTGTGCGTTTTCATATGCTTCGTGACCAAAGCGGTTCATTTGGAACTGGAGACTAGTCTGACCGCAGAGTCCTTTATAATGACATTTAGGCGGTTTGTCTCTCGCCGAGGTAAACCATCTCATGTGTATTCCGACAACGGTACCAATTTTGTTGGAGCCAATTCTCTATTGAAGGAATTGAGCGCGTTCCTAATGAACAACGGCGATCAAATTAATGCAACGTTTGCTAATGAAGGCATTACATGGCATTTTATACCTGCGCATAGTCCTAATTTCGGCAGCCTGTGGGAGGCCTGTATTAAATAGTAAAATCACACCTGATGAGAGTAATAGATACTTCATTGCTCACCTATGAAGAGTTTAGTACCTTGCTATCTAAATTGAGGCAACTATTAACTCCTGCCCACTTTCTCCCTTATCAAGCGATTCCAATGACTACTCCTTACGCCTGTGCATTTTTTGGTTGGAACAGCACTAACCTCACTGCTAGATCCAGACGTCTTCCGACTCAAAGCATTGAGCTCATTCAACAACTTCATCAACGCCTTTGGAAGGGATGGAGTAAGGAATACGTTAGCGAACTACACCAACGCACAAAATGGCATTCTCACATGTCGAACCTCAAAATTGGAACGGTGGTTCTCGTCAAAGAAGATACTCAGCCGCCGCTATATTGGAAGCTAGGCCTACTTGTATCCGTACGTCCTGGCGCAGACAGAGTGGCGCGAGTTGCTTCTGTGGAAACTATAAGTGGAGTGGTGAAGCATTCCTTCCTATGCCCCCTCCCGATCGCTTAGTTCTTGTGAGGTGCAAGTGCTATTGATTGATTTGTGCAGTGATGGTGATTTTTTTGTTTGTTTTCTTTATTAGTTGCCAAGAACCCATTGTGTGTTTTATTTGCGATTTATGTATTGTTAGGATAAGCAACTGTGTCACAGTAAACCCATTGAAAGCCTACTTTCAAGGTCGGGGGCATGTTGAGAATCATGTAGAATTTCCGATTCTCCAAATTGTTTGCATAACGGTAGCCCTAAGATTTCGAAAGGGCAAGCAAACAAAAGGACCAGATGAGGAGTCGGCTTTCAACTGCTGTACAGTCGGCACATTCGTGTATTTAACAAATGTCCTTTGTGTCAATTAAATGTGTTAAAATCGTTTCATAAAGCTCCTTATTTATTTGGTTAAGACGCAAAGTTCTATTAATTAAAAGAAGTATTTATTGACACGACGCAATTAATACAGTGGATTTGTGGACCCCATGAGATCAGTAAATTGCCAATGCAAAGACAATTACCACACACATTATATATTATTTCTGCAACTTCTTGTTTTATTATTTGAAATAAGACTAACTTTATAATACTTACAAAAGTGAGGTACTACAATCACAGTATTTAATAAAGAAGGTGTATTTAACATTTTTTAATTGTAATGTAGCAATATATTCATTACTTTTAGGTTATTTTAACTTGCGGTATTATTTCTTGCACCATTCTAATCGACACAGTTAGTGATCGGCAGACTTTTAAAGCGCATGTAGGTGATAAAATATAGAAGATAATCATTGACAATTCTGTGTTTAATGCTGATTCTACAATTTAGTATAGAATTTATGAAAATGTAAACTTTCACATTATTAAACATATTAAAATACTTATCTTTTCTGGGTTTTCTATATGGTGTATTTGTAAACACCTTGAACAATTTTGAAAGATATTACTACTGACGAAGATAACTGCAACTGTTATCGAAACGTTTAGATTGTATTACTTAAACATTTTTCAATAAATTTGAATAGTTCTATATACAAAAATATATCAGTACCTCCTTTTAAGTTTAATATACTGTTAATAAAATAAGGTTTCAAATTATCATTAACCATAAACAAACTGGGGTTAATTTGCTTAATTTCAAACAAACCAACAAAACCAGTGGCATCATTATTTTTAATTTGTTTAGTTCGAGGATAACTATTAATATGTGAATTGAAGTGAACCATAAAATCCTGTAATACGTTTATGCAATCATTTATTCATTCATTACAAAATTCGGCACGTGTATAAAACGTTTCAAGGGCAATAAAAAATCTTACTAAGTGGTAGTTTCCGATTACTCATAGGTTGCAGAATGGTTTCATAGAGCGTTAAATATAACACTTTTCTTTATAATCTAGCAACTAAAATTAGTCGAAATGTCACTTCCATGTTGATTACTCTCAGTTATCGGCATTGCTATTGAAAGGACGGAAACTGCACTTCAGATTCTTTAACAAAGCTTTCAGAAATACACTTTTAAATTTTGTGTTTTGATGTAAAATACTGAAGTATCGTATTTTTTACTGGCATTTTCTTAGTTGTTTGCTATTTTTGTTTGTTATAGAAAACCAGTGGTGAATCCAAACAATTAGTACGCAACGTTTTTGTGTTACACTCAACTAAGTCATATTTAAAGTTTGATTATTTTTGAGCAAAGTCGCATTTTTCCAGGTCTATTTAGACACAATCTGTGTGAAGTAAAATGATTAGGCTTCAGTAATTGATTTTTTTCACTATCAATCAAGTAAGTAGCACTTACAATATGTCGGTCTTGGGAAGTAGGTTACATTTACACAACCTTTTGAAGTTGACATGACAACAAAGATATAATATTATTTCCCTAGGGAAGTAACTGTATGACAAACGGTTACTATAGTACCAATGCAAAGACCATGATTTAATTTTGCTACAATGACATAAGATTCTCCTAATCAATTTTTGTAGTAATATAGAATAATTGTTAATAGACGATATATTGTGTTGACAGTGAAAAAAATAATGTACTTTACACAGGAAGTAAGGATTTACTCTGCCTCGCTTTGTGTGCTCGGTAGAGTAAATCCTACCTACTTCCCTTGTAAAGTAATATACTATTATTCGCAATCATCATCTGTCGGTTTCATGACAAGACAACAGATGGGAACTAGATTGTTACTGAATTGTTACTGAAACTAGCCGGGAATAAGTATTACATACCCAGAAAATTATTACATACCTGTGGCGAGGGTTGCATAACTATCATGATCCTCATAATCATTGCAATTAATTAAATTATGAGTGGTTATTTGATATTATTTATTAATAAACGGACGTACAACATATTTAAAAACTAAGTAACTAAAAAAAGCATTAAGAATCTTTCTCGTTTGGAGTAACATGTCGCGACATTATTAGTTTTTTGAGTTTTTTTCCACAAAACCGACTTTTTTGAAATTTATCAGTTATAATTTTATGAATTTATTTTCACGCCCAGCTTACTTTGATTTTATTTGTTACGTCAGGATATTTATTATTCAGAATGTTGAGTAAATTGTTATTTTTAATATTGGATGATTGCTAATAAAATAGTATAAAAACCTTGCAGGATTACTGACTCGCGTTTTAACAGATCTCGGGCTTGACTCTCGATTAGTTAAGCGGCTGTAATGAAGCTCTTCAGTGCCCGGTTTATAATATACTATACATTTATTGTTTTATAAGTATTATAAGCTTTAGCGGTATTATACAAATCACAATTGATATTGTAACAGTAATTGTATACCAACTGAGAGAAGACATTTTTCTGGCCTGAGCGAATTATTAGAAAGCGAAGGTCAGAAAAGTCTTTTCTCCCGTAATTTAAATATTTACTTTTTTCACTACTAGTATGGTTACATCCAAATATAGATAAGTTTAAATCAAATTATTATCGCTGGTTTCAAATGTCCACACAGAGATCAAGTAGGATTGAGCCTGTCATGATACTGTTATGACCGTCAAATAATTCGTGTACATTTGTTTACATGGGGCAGCAAATGTTACATCTGATCTCCTGCCTGAAAGATTAAAAGATTATTATATAAACACAGATGAATTGACGTCACTGTTTATTTGTCACCATCTATGATACTACAGAGGCTAATACAGGCAACCAAAAATACGATTTTCAGTATTTACTTGTAGGGGAGAAAATCAATTTCACAGTTTGGAAGCAGACTTCATAATGAGACGTTCTTAAGGTCGTAGTGAAAAAAGTGTATTATTTGACATCTTACGATTATTCTAAAGGACAAGTGTGGCAATTGATAAATAGTATGATGTAACTATTGCAAATAATTTCCTACCGTTTGTTGATTTAGATACGCTCGGATTAGACCATGGTTACTTCCTAGATATATATATATATATATATATATATATATATATATATATATATATATAATCCTTTTTTGAAAAAGTTCTTATTAAGCTGACGCAATCATTAATTACTCCTGCGAATACGGAGTTTAGTCTAAAAATACTTTCGATTATGTATCCTTTATATGAACGTAATGGTTTTAAAGTAACAGCGAGATAGCACTTGCTAATCTCAAAAATTTTCCATTGGGTTCGGTCTGTATATTATTGAATGCATTTATGGTACAGTTCTAATTTATTATTCTTCTGTTCGTTTTTTTATCATCTACCCTAACATAAACTGTGTAGGGGCAAATCTATCTATCTATCTATGGATCTTTTATAATACCGTAAAACGATTGTGACTAGGAGATTTTAATCCAGCGCAATCTAGCAAGGATAACTCAGCAGCTAGCAACGTACTTAGAGCACTTCTTATTGGTGCCACAGGATCTATTATTTTCACTAAACTAGTATTAATGTTGGTAAGCCTTTTAAGTGGTAAATAGTAGGCGACATAAATTTTAATAATACAACCCTAAAAATTAAAAAAAGTGGAAAGGGGACAAGCGAACTGAAAGAGAAAATTTTAATTAGCACATATACGAAGACACAAATAAATCAAGGCAAGAAGTTAAGTATTCAATAAATAATGTGATTATTCAACAAACAAAAAAAAAATAAAGTTGCTCAAATTATTGCTTTACCCAATATAACACAAATTAATATAAACTGTAGATTTCTACCCCAAATATTAATTTAGAAAAAATAGTCAGATAACCAAAATTTTAATTCTGCAGAAAACAGTAATTTGTAAGCATTATTGTTTACTTAACGCAATAATTTTAAGTAAAAGTAAAGGAAATGTAGACGGTATAAAGCTATGAGTACTATATTAACTAAAGTGTTAATAATTTTACCTCAAGCAAACCGATCTTCATCTGAAACTGTGTGTATTTAAAGTTAATAATAAAGTAAAATAAATGCTTGTGGCACAAAGTCTCTATCCTAAGGGAAAAATAAATGCAAATCAAACAGAATTTATGGTTAAGTTCTTTATACATAATTCTAACTGAAGTTGAGGCTATAAAAACAGTTTCAGATTCCGCGGTATAAGAGCCACTGTTATATTTTGTCATAAATTTAGAAGAATTTGTGAATTTAACCAAACTTCAATATTTTAGCTAACGTGCACCTGACAGCAATATTCAACTAGTTCAATTGAAATCACTATATTCCATATAATAGCTACACAGTTTCTACTTCTGCAAACAGGGAGTGGATTGATGTTACATAATTAGTTTACATTCATTTCCTCGACAACCAGGAGAAATGACTAACCTGTTTAAATGTCCTCAAAGAGAGATTATACCAAAAGGTATATCGGGAGTGTGTCGATGATGGAATTAACAGTTAACGTAAGTAATCTTGAGCGTAGATAGGAGGTAACCATATAATTTCAATAAGAATCGTGGAAGTTATTTCATCACAGTGATGTGTTCATAATGTTGATATCACCAGTGGTACAGAAAAGTCCAGAAAAAGAAAAGTCACATCGCGAATAGAAAAACTTTATGTTCGAGACAAGCTAGTTGAAATATGTACTAAACCTTATTCACTGTAAACAGGGCGCTGGATTATATACCAATTCATTTCAGTCGTTTAATCACGATTAAACATATAGAATTATATTCACTTATTTCTACGTAAAAACTAATTTAATGAGATAAATTAATTTCTACGTAGAAATAAGTGAATAAATATATAATATATATATATATATATATATATATATATATATAAATCGATAATTTAAATAATCCTGTATACCCGCAAAATAGAAAATTACAATTTAATTAGAAAACACAAAAAAGAATGATGTACGAGGGTCGTAACATAGAGGTTTTACTTACGGTACAATTATTATGCGCACATACGCACACACGCATACAAACATAATGGCTGATCTTGGGGAAACTTTATCAAGCGCTGTAAAATTACTGATTTTGTTACAGAAACGCTCTTATCGCTTATCATAAATATCAGCGGAAGTTCCTAACACAAGGCAACCATCTAGGGGAGTTTTTTCCGATCCATATCAAATAATGTGAAGTATGTAAACATATTCGAATTGTCCGTAATATATATTTTGCAGTAGAAGGATAAGAAGTTGTAATAAACACTGCGCTAGGCGAAGGAGCGATTAGTGTTCGACGTATTGCATCACGCAAGTTTTGTTTCGAAAATATTACTCGAGGAATATTGAATGGATTAATAATAATTTTGTTTAATAGATGGACAAACACAAATGGTCCAGTACGTTGACCTATAAAGTCTGATGATCTGAATCCCTTGATTATTATGTCTATGATCATTCAAAATCAATTGTTTCTGCTGAAGGAATAAATACGGTTGAATATTAACAAGAAATAATGATGTAGTGTACAACACATTGCACCAACAAATTTTGAATTGGTGTATAATTCATTAGTAGAAAAATGTCGCGATTGTATATATGAAAATGATGGCACTTTAGGGAATTTGTTATAAAACTATTGATTAGTAACCTTTTTTGCCAGTTATTTACGGTAAACAATAAAACATAATTTTTCATAAAATATGACCAGTTGAATATCCAAGATAACTTGATTTATGATGTGACAAGGCAGTAAGAGAGATTTAAAATTTTGTGTCCAAACAAATTCAAATTCAATACAAGTTTATTTAAATTATGGGTACAATTATTGACAACGGGAATTTTCACAATTTCAGTCGGCTGCTCAGCCGAGTTAGCCTCCAGCCGGTTTATTACACAGTTTTTGTGATATAGTTGTATTTCATTGTTGTTTACAAGTCTATGTTTAATATGGATTAATTTACTAAAGTTAGTACTGCATCTATGTGTTGTATATGTTGAATAGACTGTTGAATAAATTTGTATTGAAAGTATTTTGTGTATCGTGTGGTAGTTGTGTTATATGTAATAGAAAATTGTCATTAATACTTAGTCCGGCAGACATCCCTACTCATCTTCGTTCCGGAGGTATTTACATGAAAAGTGCAAACAGTTCCTGATCGTGTGTGAGGATTACTCGCCACAGGTCAGTTGCAGTTCGTGCCGAAACTAAGGCTGCTGCCACCCGTTGGATGACACGTAGGACCTTCGCCATTTCCAAGCCTCCGAGGAGGCCTAGAACAGTGTCGAATCCTAAAGCGGATGAAGCGGGCTTTTTTGATTCTGTGCCTTACACCGTATCCGTTACTTCAGACATCTCCCTCCCGCTCGCGGTCGCTTTGGCGTAACTAACGCCGGTTCGGACTAGAGATGGTGTCGCTGTGGGAAATGTCCTCTTATGTTGCTGGTGAGCTGGATCTTAGGCCTTCTTCCGCAGCGGGAAACGTGATGGTGGTGCTTCTGTCTTCTTTCGCGGCGGGAGACGTGGGTACCACCTGCAGTTGGCCGGGTGATCGCCACCACAGTTTACGAACCTTGCCCGGTCCGTACGGGGTTTGGTGCACTGAGTGGTGGTGTCCGGCACACTTGACGCAGCATGCCACCGCTCTACAGCAACGCTGTGCGTGACGGAATCCCTGGCACCGGTGACACTGTCCAATGCCTGGTCTCCGCCTCAAGTCTTAAATGGAGACACGTAGGCGAGCCACGTACTCAACCAGCCGGATCTTCTTATGATCCTCTGCAGTTGGTACCTGGACCAGCAGAAGCAGGATCGGTCTGTGTTGTTTCTTCATTCTGAAACAAAAGCTTACTTCAACGTTCCGTCCTTGTCTGATAGGTACGGTACGGTGTACCATACTATCCATATACCGCATTAGCCTGTCACAGTCCTTGGCAGTGGCAGGCTGGATCCGGTATCCCTCGGCGATAGCCCTCACACGTGTGAAGACGACTCCTCGGTGGTCTAATTCTCGGGAGAACGCAAGCCTGTTCTCCTTATTACTGGCGGAACCCTCTCCCTCGCAGCAGAGAGCTCTTCTACGTCTGGGCGGTCCATGGTGCCAACGAGGGCCTCGAACGCGTTGATAACCGTTGTGGGCGTGGTCGGGCGGTCACTGGAAGATTTCTTAGGCTTCTTTTTCTAGAGCCGGAATCCGTCAGACGGTGGCGATCCTTCTTCTGCAGTAACGGTCCTTGATGCTGCTGGAAGCGGTGTAGCAGCCATCTTTTCTTCCATTTTCTTGAGCTTCTTTTTCTTCTTGCTTTTCCTAATTCAGTGTTCGTCGTAGTAGGGCAAGAGTACGAAAGGGACCTGCTCGTCGGTCAGCACGACGCCATCGGGTAGTGGGTAGGACGCGTTCTTGTCGTAACGACTCCAAAGAGCGTACGCGTGCCGCTGCCGGAACGGTCGCTCTCTACCTGGTATCGTAAAAACGACGCAAGTAGCAGAACGTGCGCACGTAAAAACTTTTAACAAAGTACGATTACAATGTTAAAACGCGATGTTCACTGATCTGCTTGCAGACAGCGAATGACTCAATATATATATATATATATATATATATATATATATATATATATATAGTGTGTGTGTGTGTGTGTGTGTGTGTGTGTGTGTGTGTGTGTGTGTGTGTGTGTGTGTGTGTGTGTGTGTGTGTGTAAAAATGTCCAATACTCGTTTCCATGTTAGCGAGCCGATACCTACTATCATAAATGAGAAATGTATTTCTTTTGAAAACAATTAAAGCCATAATTCAATATAAATAATCAATTGGTCAATCGCGTATAAAATTGTGTATGCATTTCGGGTATAACTGATTTCTATGGTCCTTTCCCAGCCCATGCGCTAGCACGCGCAAGCTCCAGGTAGCACTTTGGACCATAAAAACCTCGTTATTCCCTCAACACATAAATAACTATTATAACTATCGATAAGCCTGGCAGGTGCAGTATTTGGTGATTTATGGGACAATCAGTTTCAGCGCGGTACACTAGCAAAGTACAGGTCGTAGGTTCAAATCATACTCGAGGTAAACTTTTTATTTATGTATTTAATAAAACTAATAATAATTTTTAATTGCAGAATTTACGTTTTTGATTGTTTAAAAGTCCGCAAAAGGGTATGTACAATTAATTGTCTTTCGTTTAATAATTAGTGCCTTGGACTGTATCCTAATTTAATTAGGGTTGTTCAATTAATATTAAACATAGAAAAATTTGAGCACTTGTCTTTCAATTAACCAGATTTTTTGAAAAATTGTATCATAAAGAAGGTTCTACTTACCACAGTTAGACGGTATAGAAATAAATAAATAAATAAATAATGTATATATACTAATATATATATATATATATATATATATATATATATATATATATATATATATATAAATACACGTTTCTAATGTCTAGCGAATGCGTAACACAAATGCAAAACGCGAACCTACATAAGCCAAACGATCGTCTAATTTTTAAAGAGAAAAGGGGTAGGATAACCTACGTTGTAAGCAAGAGTTGTTGTATGTATTGCGGGCATCTAGGGGTGGATAAAATTATGGTAACATAATAAAACACAGTATATAAATTTATGAGCAAGCGCAACGTAGTTTTGCACTTTATTGCGGATAAGGAAAAGAACTACTAAGTAAAAACCTTACCGCATGCTACAAAAAGGATAACATAAATAAAATACAAGTATTAATTATTAATACATAAATCAACGCGTATTTATATTCTATGGTTATCAGAAGATAAAAATTGTTATAACCCTACTCTCACCTTAACAGATTAATGAGGTAGTATTGTAATATTTAGTACAGGCGTGTATTTTATAAATAGTGATCACTCGGCTATACAAAAATTATAGTATACGTAAAAACACCACAGCTTGTTAAAGGTCCACATTTATAGTTAATGAACCAAAAGGTAACATATTTCATACCAGGCACGAAAACGGTATTGCAGAGATAAACATACTTTACTGTTACAGCGGTTATCTCCCTAACGTCGCTTTTAAGCTCTTCTACCCGGGAGCGGCTTATGCCTCCACTACATTTACAGGTGAACATCCATCTTAAAATACGCTACATTATAGGTGTGAAATGTCAAAATAGAATACATCAAAAATGAAATCAAGAGACCTCTATACATTTAATAACAAGATTGTGATGTAATATTTACTTTCAAATTATCATTGATATTAATTTATATTAAATAAAATAATCACTCTTACTACAGTATTGCAAAACAATACATATTTCATTTCAATTCTTATTCAGTTAAATTTATGAAAGAACGCTCTATATTCAAATCAATTAATAATAATCTTATTACTTATTCATTTAAATAATATTATAATCATTTTCTGAAAGAAAATACCATCAGCAATTTTATATCACCTTGTATAAAAAAAAACATTCTGTATTACAAACCACCAATCAACAACCCCTTTCAATTATGTTCTAAAACCCTCTATCTGTGCACACCTTATTTTAACAGTCGCCCAAATTTACTAAATGGTTTCCATTAAACCCGTCTTCTAATTTGTAAAAGTATATATATATATATATATATATATATATATATATATATATATATATATATATATATATATATATATATATATATATATATATATAGGATCCTGTATCTTAGCTCCCATGTTCTACTACATACAAATGATTTAAATTAGAAAAAAATATTAAAGTTAGACAGCACATTTTAAAAATACTTTCCCACATAAATGTGTTAGCAAGCATTTTATTGTTCTATTTTGATATTTTTGTAACGATAAATAGTTTGGATGTAGTAGAAGACGGAAGCTAAGATGCAGGACCCTGTATAAATCTGCATCAGTTCTTGTGGTACATCACAAGTTTTTCTGTAAATTAGTATAACAGAGTGAATAAAGGTATATGACAATAAGTTTAATAATTATTTATCTCTATAAGGTAAAAAATGATAAATTAATACCTAATAAATATGAAATAATAGAATCAATCACGTTACATAAGGATTTTACTTAGGGTGAAATTATGAAGTATATTTACTCTACTATGAAATTGTGAATGTGGATTCAAATACAGGGAAACAAATTATGCATGTCACATGGTAATCAACATTTTCTAAATTTGGTTATTTTTTTAAATTTAGTTGGGGTCGATTGGCTTCAATGGCTAATCTAGAAGTAATAGGGAATATAAGTGGGTAAGAGTAGACGTTTAAACAAAAGATTGGTCAACATTTAAATCATCAACAATATTGTTAGGTAGGTTTCTCCCAAGTTTCCTGGATGTAAATCAATGTGACTAACTTGTTTTTTATTTTGAACGAATGAATAATGCTCATTTAAAGCACGAAAAGTTTCCCGGTAGTGGGCAGAATTTTCTTAATTTCTACGTTAATTGAACGGATAAAATTATCTCTATAGTCGGGCCGGCGAGAGGTGTCTTATGACTCATCTTTTAGTAAAGCATGGTTTAAGATTTTAAAAACGTATGTCGTTATTGGTTCATATAGTTAGTAATTTTGAATACCAACAAAACATCGTCAACGTTTTTAGGTTATTTTCAAATTTAAACCGCGCTCTCAAATTTAAATAAAATTATTGTACGAATATCTCGGGATTTAGCATCCTAAAGGTTTTAAAACTACCCATCTACTCGTATAAATAAAGTTGAATTTCGTTTAAGGTCTGTTCGCACTTATTCTGGCATGTAAGGTCCACTCAGTGTGGGCAGTCATATGATAAAAATATATTTTACAACTGTAAACGATTATAAGAACTGAGACCGGGTCAACAAAATTTCGTTTTGGAGCTGTTTTACAAATTAATTATATCAATAATTTTCAAGAAGAAACGACTTAGCTAGCAGTAGGCAATGCCCGAATAAAGTACGAAAAGTTTGGTTACTTGCAGAGGACCTTTTTTAGCCGACATATCTCACTGCGTGAAAAGAGTCAAGACTGTAATTTGGTTATCGAAGACACTTATAAATAACTGATTTTGTCATAAATAAGTACACTGCATTGGATGTTAAAAATGAGATTTATTATTAGTTAATAGTATAACCGATTTTAAAAATCTCAGATTACAGTTTGTCAATATATATATATATATATATATATATATATATATATATATATATATATATATATATATATATATATATATATATAACGAATGTAAACCTAAGTACAGCTACAAAGGTATATGTTAAATATAATAATTCTTTACAATGTTATAAAGTAACTAAGATTCTAATTTTTGCTTTAAATTCAAATATTGGACATCTTATAATTAAAAGTCACCAGCTTCACTTTCACTATCATCTTTACTCGACTCTCCGGCATTGATTACTAGAGGTTTTACCATTTACTCAGCTCTTTTTTGAACATCCCACCACAGGATCATTTCCTTTTCAGCATGTAAAATACACTTTTGCCACAGTTCTCCAGTCACTTAGTTTAATGAATCCCTCCATAGCGATAAAACATTCTCGTCCCTGAAGCCCTGTCTTTCAACGTTTTGTTGTAATACTGTTTACAATTTGCCTATATTAACTCGATAAGGTTGAATTGGCAGTGATAGGGTAAACGTAAAATTTGATGTCCTCATTGAGCGATTTGATCTATTGTATATATTTTTGGAACTTGTAAGTCCTTGGCAATTTGTAATAATTTCACTTTCAGCATCTCGTTCGAATGAGGAATGTTGTGGTTTCTTAAAAATTGAAGATCTTCTTTCTTCCAACTACTTGAAGGTAATTTTTCCTACTAATGTAGAATGATAACTGGCATTCTCAAGAATTATCAAACTTGGTTTTTCTAAATTTGGTAAAAACTGTTCTTGAAACCATTTTTGAAATACATCAGCGTTCATATTATCGTGGTAGTTTGCTGTCTTACCTTTACTGGAAAATACCAATTATGAATTAGGTATAAAACCATCCTTGTTGCCAGCACTCCGTACGATAAAACTAAAATTTATTCGGTTAAAAATATTTTTAACAAATCGGACTATTTTAATTGCCGTTTCCTTTCTCCTAGCGGTTTGTTTTTTATGCTTTTCAAATCCTTATCATGCCATGATTTTCGAACGCTTCCCCGACTAAAAATCGACATCCCATCCAAAAAGACAGAATCGTAACTAATTTCACAACTTTGATTAGCAAAACATTTTCGCAAAAATGTTACTCGAGCACCAGCAATATGAACCTGCTCCATTAAACGCCTTCTTCCATCGTCAACTTTGAATTCAAAACCAATTTTGTGTAACAATTGTTTCAAACTCGTTTTACTGAAGGTAAATATTTTATCTTCTTTAAGTTCAGTTTGGAGTTTTTCGATCATAATATGTGAGCCTAAAATTAAACATTGATTAACTCCATTTCAACAATAATTTCTGAATTGTTTACCAGTTGCAAGCATGGTGTAAATTTTTCGTTTCAAAACGTCTTTCACATATTCGTCGATATCCTCTGACTTCGACTTCAAACGCAGCCTATGTTTTTTCTTGTGAATCCGAGCCGATTTCCCAGATTCTAAAGCGAGAGGCATTCTTGTCTTTGTACGAGTTACGGTTTTCTCGGAAATGCCGCATCCGAGAGTAGTTCGCTGCAACAAAATATTACATAAATATAAATTTAAATAGTGAAAATTATTAGCGTACCTAGATAATGGAAGTTACAGGTAAACTTGTCCCCCCGTTATCGCGTTTCAAAGATTTACCTTTTAATGGCATCATTATTTGCTGCAAAATAAATAAATGCATTCGATCAATTGGAAATATATTTTGCATTATAAGCTTACCTCGTAATAGTGAATATTAATAATAATAGTTTTGAAAAAAACTGTTGTTTACAAATGCAATGGAAACTAATAAATTACGAAGCGAAAGATAAATTATTATAACTACAAAACACGATGCGATTATACGAAATGAAATACGAAGAATAATTTGAGGTTAAATAGCCAAGAAGACATCTGAGAGCGTCAGGCGTTTTGACTTTAGAATCGACATATGTTTCTAAGTCCTGCATTTAAAATATATAGCAGACGTATATTATAACCCGTCTTTCTTTAAGTGGGAACATCACACTAAGATAAAGGGAAACAGATGCATTTCACAGTAATAATTATATCCCCATCCGCCATGAGACGCCTCTCGCCCGGCGCTACTATACTTGTTAAATGTGTCAATCAAGGTAAAATTTTGGTATATTCATTACACATGGTCTTATCAAAAGTATTTTTTACAATAAACCTTTAGTTTAGTCTAGAATATATTCACTTAAGAATATGGATCGATATGACACAAATTAAATTCTACGTTGTTCTTAAGATTTTCTTCAGCACGAACTCCTCTTAATTTTTTTCTGTTTTTAATCGAATGTGGTTACTAAGTAGAAATCACGACTTCTTAACTTGTAAAAGTTTATCGCTTAGAAAGCGGTCGTCATTCATATTTATAAATTTAATCCGATAAGTAAATACAGAAATTAAAACAAAATCTTGAGTGTTTTTTAAAATATTTTACATAATTATTTTTCTCTAAAAATTATAAACAAACAAATAATAACTTGAAATAGAATATAATTCGTAACAGTATAAAAACATAAAATTTCATTCACCTAACAATTCATCTCAATACTGATTACTTAATTATTTAATTAAAGTACAAGAATTAAAATATTACTTTCTTACAATTTTCTTTTTCTTACTGATTAACATTCACATAATGTTTGAGTTGGGTGTTATAATACATAATATGTTAATGTTCACTCACATGTAAATAATCCAACTAAATTCACCTCACTATTTAATCATTGTGTTAATAACGCAATAAATCAAGGGTAAGGGCAAGGGGATTGATTTACGGCTGACATTAGTTATTCCATCCTTTTAATTTTCCCACCTAAACCGTTTAATTATTATAATCGGTCAAAACATTACAAATATGATTGAGACCCGAAATATCTGTTTTGTGGTTCCCTGAGCCCAAAAAAGTAGTCTCTGAAAAATGGTAAAAATATTTGTATGCGTATGTGTGCTTGTGGGTGTACAATGTACACGTGTATAATGTATATTTTTGTGGGTGCGCGTGTTCGTTTTTTTGTGCATGTGCGTGTGCGTGTGCGTGTGCGTGTGCGTGTGCGTGTGCGTGTGAGTTTGCGTGTGCGTGTGCGTTTGCGTGTGCGTCTGCGTGTGCTTCTGTGTGTGCGTGTGCGTATGCGTGTACGTGTGCGTGTGCGTGTGCGTGTGCGTGTGCGTGTGGTTGTGCGTGTGCGTGTGCGTGTGCGTGTGCGTGTGCGTGTGCGTGTGCGTGTGCGTTTGCGTGTGCGTTTGAGTGTGCGTGTGCGTGTGCGTGTGCGTGTGCGTGTGCGTGTGCGTGTGCGTGTGCGTGTGCGTGTGCGTGTGCGTGTGCGTGTGCGTGTGCGTGTGCGTGTGCGTGTGCGTGAGCGTGTGCGTGTGCGTGTGCGTGAGAGCGTCCGCGTGCGCGAGCGCGAGCTTGTGTGTAATTTTTTTCCTCGAATTACCCAACGCTAAATAGTTTTAAATTTAGTAAAGTCCACAAGGCATCTATACAGTGTACAAAGTGTTTCGCCAAAATAACACAGATCACTAAATAGTACATTCAATTCAAATTAGATTAAGCACCGGAAAACTAACTTTGTTCAAAATGCACAGATAAACGGATTAAACTTTAAAATGGGGTACTTAAAAAAAATTTACAGATAACTATTTGAAGACTAGCATAAATAAAGTACAGTAGGGAAGGTAGTAGGTAGTATATATTATATTCAGTTCTCTTTGTATTCACAAACAGTCGAAGCATTAAAAGTACTTATTCACAAAAACGTAAATATAATTCTTGACTTAGCCTTGAATCTTCCTGTGGTCTGATTTGAATATAGATCTTCAGCATATCCAGAATAACATCTGTAGGTAGCGTGATGAAACAATAGTTAGTTCAAAAATTTGTCGAATTACGTTTATAGTTATCGGACCCCCTGGATAATTGTGTTTATGGTTGACGGACTCCTCCCCAGAGTAGACTTAAGCAAGCATTAGTATAAATCTTACCTTAACGAGGTATAAGTACATTATCTTACTACCAATTCAAAAAAAGTAAAATTTCGAAAGAAACTGTTAGGTAACAATCAATGTCTGCGTTTGGGAAGTAACAGCTGGTTTAAATCCGCGGGACGAGGTTACACCAAGGCGAATGAAAATGATATAGAGTTCCTATAACGAAAACCTAGATATAACGGTTATGTTTATAAACCAAATTGATGAGAATTTTCCAGTCGGAAGGTATATATTTTCCTTAAAGTTACTAATTATAATGAGGTAACTGTGTTGATGGCTCAAGAAGTAGAGAATATTTTATAACAGAAAAAAGAGAAGCAAGGCTCGCCTGACATTTTAACTTTAAATCCGCCTGAGCGTAAAAAATTACTAATAACAATTAATCAGTCCAAATAATGATGAATAAATATAAAGGTGGCCCTAGTCGATGCATTAATAACATCCAAGAAATATTTGGTATTCTTCAAGAATTAAAATGTGGTCTGCAACCACTTGTAGAAGAAAAGAACTAAACCTTCCAATTGAAATTAGTAACTTGACATTACAAACCGTAACGCCAGTGCTTCTCAATCGGGAAAGTGCATGTGAAGTACGAGTGACCATCAACCATTTCAATAAGAATAATTTATTTAATTTAAGAAAACGTTAAATGTGAAAATAGTAGAGGCAACAATAACGAAATGACGTAGATATCTGGTCAAATAATATAAAAGCGGAAATTATGGATGCAACAGTTAAAAGTGTAAAAAAAACTTCTACGTTTAATTCAGTCTAATAAAATTTTCATTCTACTATATAATTAGGCCCCAAATTATTCGTAACACATGTGCTGGAAATTCTGAAACCAGATCCTAAAAAATAAGCTAAATTAACATTATTGTTTACCTGGATAGATAAAGTTGAGTGGTTATACTTAAATCGAGATGGACAAAGAAATTGTAGTTATTAATATTACTTTATTAAGATAATACAATTTAGTAAATGCTGTACATTAGATAAGCAGGACTATAATACAAATACATAAAGACGCTAGGTAGTAGGATTCAAGAAATTCAAATCGATAGCTTATTATATCCTCTAATTGAAGAGTTGTAGACTATGAGCATCGAATGTGTAAGAACAGCATTTCCCTATCATAACAGTTTTCAAAATTCTGTCATATTCTTTTATTCAATTCCCTATTGTGACAAATACCAAGACTGATATATAGAGATTCATAATGTCGATGATTGATGATATCATATCCTCTCCTCATATTTGACCAATCAATTCGGTTTCCAATTTCTTGAGATCGGAAGAATTAAAATTTTACATATTCTACATATGAATGCCATTGCTTCATGTTTAATACCATGTTATTGTTTTGATTGCAGTTGCCACACTCTATACGCACTACTGGTGCAACGTTGGGGTGTGTACTGTATCCAATTTCTATATGTTTTGCAGGATTAGTATCATTCGACAGTTTATAATAAACACAATCGATTAAATATTCTTTGATTGCTTGTTTGGACACTCTTGATAAATCATCTTTCCTTTCAAATGATGGCCAGTCAGTGTTGGAAGAATAACCTTCATCTTGTTTCTCTTCATTTTTATTACTACTACCATCACTATTTTGACAAGACCACCAACACAACGTTAAATTGTTATTCATATTGTTACTACAACTGTGTGGGGTATCCATATAGGTATAATGGTGAACTAAGTTTTGACGGTTCCATAAATGATATTATTACTGCTTCCATTATACTTAGATAACGACTGTACTTGCTCGCAATGATTTTAGTTAATTTACATATGGCGGGGTTGTAGTACTACTATTAAAAACAAAACGTTGTTTTCGTTTTTCCAGCTACCCCTTAACTACTAAGGAACACATCTTTCATGTTTAGCAACGTTATAAATTCTTAAATGCGGGTTTCCATCCATATACGTTCACCATACTTAGCATTAATTAGTCACATTCATCACTGTATACTTTTTAGATATCTCGAGGTCACATACATTTTTAAAGGGTTTGCGATAGGTGCTTCGGTTTAAGTTGTCAAATTAAGTTGTCAACCTTGACCCAGTTTTTAACATACATAACTCGTCAGTCCTCTTGTTTCCCGGACTGATTCTATTTTTAGATTAATTGTAATATGATACCCTTAGAGGTCAATAGGCTTTGACCTTGAAAATGTCAATGAATTTAAATGGAGCGCGACCTTGACAGCAACGCGAAATCGGACAATACCATATGACCTTGAGACATGACAATACTGTAAAGTGAACTCGAAGTATAGTAGCTATGCTAGTTATGCCGTAAGGTTAAAGACTCTGACAAAAACAAGGAACGCACGTTGCCATATACGACCTGAAAGTCGTGACGCCAGTACCAAAAAGGTTGATTTCTTCGTTTTATTACACAAGGTAAAGTAAATTCTTTTAATCTAACCGTCAATGACGTACATGCCGAGTATGGAGGGCATTTTTTGTTGAATGAAACAGAACGTAAACAAGCTGCTGTAGAAATAGGCAGCTGTGTTCTTTCTTATATCAAAATGATAGTAGAAAAGACAAACACACCAAATACTGACACAATTTGTTATTAAGATAAACAATAAATTATTACTCGCTAACTGTGCATATGTATTGAATAAATATAATGTACGAAGCATTGAACTCCTAAAATGAGGGTGATAAATGCATAGTGTTATAGGAAACCTGTAGGGCCCGAAGATACCTTATCTTTAAAAGTGTAATTTGAACTTATTCAAAATAATGCAAATTCAAGAACAAAACAATCGCCAAGGATTGTACCTTGACTTTACCGTCAATAATGCTACTATTACCCAAATTAATTGCTTGCCTTATATTGACTTTCCTGGAAATAATTAAAACAGAATTGATTTCTATCTGATATTTAATTACTCGCAAACCTCAAATCTGATCAAAGAAATTGACCGTCTAGAAGTAAGCTACGTCGTGTTATGTGAATGAGATAGGATTGGATGAGGTTAAGTGTTGCATCGTGTGGGACAGGTAAACAATGAAACTGCTCAAATTAAAATTAATCAGCTTTGCGGAATAATGGCTGAACCTGTTAATTTACTAAGTTGGGAAAAAACCACCAAGAAAACCCAATCTATTAATACTTACCTAAGTAGCTGCACAAATACATTAATAAATTAAGTAACAGAAAAATAATAAAGCGGTTCAATATATAACAAGACACCTTCAAATCAAGTTAAAGTGCGTAAAAAATTATAAAATTAAGTAACAGAAGAAAAAATAAAACTAAATTTAACTAAGTACACATAAACAATAAAAAAAACAAACATTGTAATCACACCCACAATTGTATCATAAATAAATCAGAACAAAGATATTGACACCAAACATGTAGTCCTTATACATCCAATCATGCCATCTTTAAGTTAACACCACAGTAAATAAGAAAATAATAATGCCGATTAAGGTACACATAAAATACGATAAACAGTAGAATTAAACAGGTGACAATAAGGTAACTGCAATGCAGTTTAAAATATTCAAGGAACTTACACACTCGCAATTGTATAGTGAATAATAAAAGCACAAAAATACATACGTACAATTACATTAAATTACATACATAAAGAAAAATTAGTTCGTTGACAAACAATTCTAAATCAGCCGGTAGAATCAAAGACACACAAAAAACCATCATTAAAACAAAACGTTGCAAGGATCAGGTGCAAATAAATCATAACAAAATGACCGGTAACCTACCCGCAAGTGACTACGTTACAAACAACAGCATCCCTTCCTCAGCTGACACGTTCATCTATATTCATATCTCTAAGCTTGTTGAATCGCTTGCTGCGAATTTTAATTTACATAAAATACCTACCTACGTTTGAATATAATCATTTAATTAATCACTTGATAACCAATACTTAACGGGTTAAGATACGCCGTTTAAACCCAAGACGGTAACGATTATTTATAGATATCTTGTTTATACGCCGTTTATTAAAACCTGAATATATAGCAATTTGTTTAGTTACACGCCGACTTTAATTTTGGGAAAAACTTGTATTAAAACAAATACAAAACAGAAAAAAGCAAACTCGCGTTTTTAGTTTTACTAAAATGTACACTCTAAAATATGTTTAAACCGAACGGTTTACAACGAAGCTTTTTAATCAATCAATCAGATTGATCCGACTCAATCGAACCTCTAGCTGCAACTACGGTTTTTACGCTCCAAATCAACCCCCATTTTTTAAAGTTATAGAAATATTACATGGGAATATTTTCATATTTATTACTAAAACGAACATTAAGTTTTAAAATATGCACTCATCCGTAGCAAACCCTACATCTAGGTCTCGAATCTTAAAGTCACAAAGACGTCTTTTGATTTGCGATATGTTCCGACGTAATGAATTATTCGACCAGTGACGTTTTAACATCAAGAATGTACATATAGAAATTTTCAACGATCCGTCATTGATTTTCGGCAAAGGTAGTTTCGAGCGGAAACCTGTTTTCTACTCCAACACATGTTTTTCTTTTCAACCCGTAGTTACATACATTCAAATATTTCTTACATAAAATACATAAAACAAAATATCCCGAAAAACGTCATCAAATTACGATTTATTACCAAGGTATTAACAACTCATTATTATCTTTGCGTTCGCGGTAACATTTGCGATTTGAAAATGTTTATTACAATAATAAAATTTTCCCGGTCAGCTACCTACAAACCAGATAAGTAGACATCTAAAATCCAGTCTTATGTACACACTTGATCAATATTCTACTCTCATCCGAACAGCGAAAAACGGCGGTACTCCGTATTAGGTGACTAAACAAGACTTTTTCAATCTTAAGTTACTACAGGAAAAATAAGGAGTAGATATACTACTTCACTTCTGACGCACTTTTGTCACTAGATTTGTGACCAGATTTGGAAAAAGTCACCAGACTTTAGTTGGTGACATTGCCTGCTTCAAAGTCACCGCTTCAAGATCACGTGGCAGGAAAGGTTGGTAACACTGTTAAGTCTCTTCAAGGCCGGCCGCTCCAAGGTCGCCCTCATTGCCAAGGCTCTTAACGTACACACAACCCGCTTCAAGGCCAATGGTTTTTCAAGGTGGCCCACATTGTTTATATTCAAGGTCATCCATGATTGCACGTGCCCTTCGCTTCAAGGTCACACGCTCCATGCATCGAAGTATATTCCTCAAGGTTATTGAAGTAACTAGATATTAAAAAGTCACTAGAAAAGTTACTAGATAGCTTTTCAAGGGCACTGAAGCAGATTGTCCACATCCAGGCCAATGGTTTTCAAGTTCAAGGTCATCGCACACATTACCTGCATCGAAATATATTTCTCAAGGTCATCACATTGTCTACGTTTAAGTACATGGTTTCCAAGGTCATCACATTGCCTACCTCATAAGTACAAGGTTTTTCAAGACCACGTTCCTTGCATCGGTCTCCAAGGCTAGGAAATGTTCAAGGTCACCAGTCAATCAATTCTCTGGCTGAGTGTTAATTTGACAGGAAATTTTCAAGGTGACGCCCCCATAAATTCTAGGAAGTTCATTGACGGCTGTCTCAATCCCTGAGGTGTTCTCAAGGGGTATCATACAGATTGTTGTCTATGCTAAGCATGTTCCAAGGTCATCAAGCAATTCTTGGAAGTTTACTTTGTAAGATCACGCCCCCAGCAAAGTTCACTGACCTCAAGTGGCTCCGTTTCCCAAATACAGATAGACGTTTCCCAAAGACAGGTAGCCGTTTCCCAAAACAGGTGATCTGTCTCACAACACAGGTAGCCGTTTCCCCCACATTTCAAGGTCACACCTTAGAGAAAAGAACAAAGGCGATACATTGTTCAGGCCGAGTTAGAGTCATAACTCCTAAAAATAGATTGTTATCCAGCTACCCCCACCATTTTAGGTTCAATTCTGAGAAATTAATTTTCTAGAACAAAGGTGATCCATTGTTCAGACTGGTTCTTCAAAGTCTATGCTTACAAATTTCAAGGTTACACCTCTGATAAAAGAACAAAGGCGATCCATTGCTCTGGTTATAATTCCCAAAAATAGATTGTGATTTAAATACCCCCCACCTCTTTCAGGCTCAATTCTGAGAAACCAATTTTCAAGAACAAAGGTGATCCATTGTTCAAGCCGACGCTTCAAGGTCAAGGACATATAAGTCACAGTGAGTGTGTTGAGATCAGCCGGTTAGTACGTTGTTAAACATGGAATTAGCAGTGTTAAACCAAAGCACCTATTGCATACTCTATAAAAATGCATGTAACCTAGAGATTATCGAAAAAATATAAAATCATAAATGTGACAGTAATTAATACGAAGTATGGTGAACGTATAGTGTTAGAAACAGAGGAGTTTAAATGTGTTTTACCTCAGCGCTTTTACGAGAATTTCAAAGAAAAAGAAAATTGAATTGAGGAATTTAAAACGATGCTAAATACAAAGGATGTATTCAAAAGTAGTCTGGGTGCAGCCGGAAAAACGACAAACAACATTTAGTGTGTAACGTCCCAGAAATACGGTGAGCGAAATAAATCTTAAAATAAAGAAATTATAAAGATAATTTTCTAATAACAATTCATTTACGCTTTCAGAATCCAGGTATGGTAACAAACGACAATTTTGCATGCGAACAGTATTCCCTCTTGTAGATGTGCAAACCCATCGCGTTCTATCCCACCTAAACCCCCCTTTTTGGACCAGGTATAAAACCGAAAATTTGCACATAATTCAGCATTCTCTGTCTACGGTACTCATTTTCGTAGATTTCCTGTAGAACATCGTCTACAATTCCGTTCCAATATTAATTTATTATCTGATATAATTTATTACCAATCCGAAATCCTGCACTACTTGAAAATTCTCTCTTCGAGAATAATTTATAACCAGACCGACTCTTAAAGTATATCCAGTATAAACTTAAATTGTTGATTATTACAAGCCTAACTTCAAATTAATTCAAAAGAAAAGTTAGTTACCTGTTTACATCTTAATACCTAGATAAATCCCGATTTGAAAGGAACTAGCTATTAGTACCGTATTTAGGAAAAACTGCTGACGCAATTGGGCGGTCTCCTAAGGACGTTACGGTCCTATTCAGTTGGCGAGGCATTTTAGCGACGTCTGTGGGATCACTGGTTAGCTAGGTTCTCTTTGGAAGACAAAATCCCGACCACCTAATTCCCTATTAATAAAAGTTACTCTGTCTAGCTCTGGGTTTTCTAACTTGGACTGCAGGGGAGCTTATCCTCTAATTCCCTATTAATAAAAGTTACTCTGTCTAGCTCTGGGTTTTCTAACTTGGACTGCACGGGAGCTTATCCATCTAATTCCATATTAAACCTTTGATTCTATATATCTGGAACTTTCAACCAGCCCCAGATAACTAGAATCGCAAAAACTCCTCATTTAGATGGCTGAGGCCAGCCCCTAAGTGAAATTTATAATTACCACCCCGTATAAGTTCCCGATCCATAACTTATAAAAGCATATCCGAATTCACCTGAAAACAAACCTGCTCCAAAAATACTGTTTTATTAAAAGAAGCCGATTAAAAATGATTACAGTACAATCTAGAAATTTAGCTTGCAAATAATCCAGGTCATTGTAAATTAAATAAAAAAAATTCTAATCAAGAATTTTTAGTCAACCATCCCTAACCCTATTTAAAGATCATTAATTTACAACTCCCTTTAATTTTATTCTCGTTTACGTATATTAAGGACATTGAAACCAATAACGTTGACCTGCTATCACCTATCAACAGCTGTTGTTATGCCGATCGTCATATTGTGTAAAAATTTAGTATATTTTCACACTGTAAAGAAAAATAATAAGTCGTGTTTTAGAGTAACCTGGTTAACTTAATTTAACAATTTTCCCCTTTAAACATTCAGTGAAAATCACTTTGAATTATTTTATACCCTTCCGTGTACAAGGACGTTTCCATTGTGAATGATAAAGACGACCTTCCGATAGTCGCATCAGTAAAACCCATCGTGACTTTGTAAATACAATTAAAAGTTAATTGATTAAATTGATTGAAATTGACAAACGGTATCCCCTATATCATAGAGACAAAATAACAAACAGTACTAAAATATACAACCGTATTCTCCAATGTAACAATTTCGTATTAATATAAAATTATAGGAAGTAAGTTACCTGAAAGATAATCAATCCTTATATAAAACACTCACACAACCGCATATCGATTAATCAAAACTTCTTAGGGGTGAAACTAGAAAAATTGAAAACCATCGGATTGGTTGTTTATGTTTTTATTAGACGTAATTCTCATTACAGTTCTACCAACGACACAAACACGTGGTGAACCAAGGTGAATAAATCACGTCCATACGTGACCAGCAGGACCCAAAGGTATAGTGGGTGGCCTACCCACCATCCAGAATAATTTTTATTTTCAGTTTTGTGCGACAGAATATTTTATTTTCATTTATTTTCCACGGATATTGTTTTATTTAGTTTTAATACACTTACCTGACAATTGTAAATTGAATATTTAAGATAAAATGTACATATATTGAAAATACGCTAAGTTGGTATATGTAAAAAGAATTTGTAAAATTTAACAAACGTGTTTAATACATGTATTAAACCTGAGGTGTCAAAACGTATTTAACAACCGAAACCCACCCCTACTTCCAAACTGAGTCTAGTCGAAAGAGCACTTAAATCCACATAGTGGAATATTCTTGTACTACCAGAAAGGGCCTTACAAGTGCATCCAACCATATGTAAACATGCTCATTTCGAAAATAGTGTTTAGTCGTAGTGCGGTGGTGGACAAGTAAAGCCATGCAACAAAATCATTCCTGGAAAGATTTTGGAAGTTCACTGCCGGATACTTCATACCGCTGTAGTAACAATATGAATAATAATTTAACATTTTATTGTTCATGCTGTCAAAATAGTAATGGTAGTAGTGGTAGTAAAAATGAAGGGAAACAAGATGAAGGTTATTCCGATTGGTCATCATCATCATTTCAACATAGGGATGAGGTGTGTAAACAGGCAGGTAATGAATACTTAATCGATTTTGCTTCCTATAAACTATTGAACGATACGCATATTGAAATTGGATACAGTACACACCTTAACCTTGCACCAGTAGGGTGTCTGGGATGTGGCAACAGCGATAATGTGGTATTAGACGTGAAGGAACGGAATGAACTTCTAAGATGGTATTCATATGTAGAAATACAATTTTTCCGATCCCAAGAAATTGAAAGCCAAATTCATTGGCCACATGTAAACGAGGAGGATATAACACATGAGCAAGATTACGAATCTCTATCTAGCAATCTCAGTATTTATTACAATTGGGAATTGATTAAAGTATATGAGAGAATTTTGAAAGCTGTTATGAAAGAAAACTGCAACTGCTGTTCGTGTACATTCAATGCCCATAATGTAGAAGAACTATTCAATTTGAAGGATATAATAAGCTATAGATTGGAATTTCGTGAATCTTACAGTCTGGTGTGTTTCTATGAAAAGTTCATACAAGTGGTTGACTACCATCGTTTTCGTGAGAAGGAATTCGGTGATAATGACGCTCACCTACACATTGTCCACATCAAGGTAAATGGTTTTCCAAGGTCATCGTGCACATTCTCTGCATATTCCTCAAGGTCATCACATTGCCTACCTAAAAAGTATAAGGTTTTTCAAGGCCACATTCTTAAAGGTCAGTAAATTTTCAACGTCACAAATCAATTCTTTGGCTGAGTGTTAATTTGACAGGAAATTTGCAAGGGCGCCAGGTATTCAGGGATTACATAGAGTTTTCAAGGTATAGGGATTCTACTTTTCAGGATTAAGGTCTTGCCTGAGCCAAGTTAGTTATTACAATTATTCTCAAAGTGACCCGCTGGGTTATCGTATTACAGATTATTGTCAATGCTAATATCCAAAGTTTATTGACCTTTTCAAGGTTATCTATTTCAAGGTCACTCCCCCAAGCAAAGTTCATTGACCTCTGTGTTCAGGTCAAAAATGGTTTTTCGCAGGATATTTCACGTACCTCAAGGTCACAGTTTATTCAAAGCTCTTGTGTTGACTAAATTGATATAAAAGGATTATGCTTACGTGGGCTCATACTACTATCCTAAACCACCAGGATGAGGTAGTTTTCCTAAGAACCGGATCCGGTTCCCAAAGACAGATAGCCATTTCCCAAAACAGGGGATCTGTTTCGCAACACAGGTAGCCGTTTCCCCCCATTTCAAGGTCACACCTCTGAGAAAAGAACAAATGCGATCCATTGTTCTCGCCGAGTTAGGGTCATAATTCCTAAAAATAGATTGTTATCCAGCTACCCCCACCATTTCAGGCTCAATTCTGAGAAATCAATTTTAGGAACAAAGGCGATCCATTGTTCAATCCGACGCTTCAATATCAAAGTCATGGTCACACCTCTGAGGAAAGAACGAAGGTGTTCTATTGTTCTGGCCGACTTGAGGTCATAATTCCTACAAATATATTATTATCTAGATACCTCCCACCATTTCGGACTCAATTCTGAGATACTGATTTGCAAGAACAAATCCGATCCATTGTTCAAACTACGCTTCAATGTCAAGGTCACATAAGTCGCAGTGTGTTGAGATCAGTCGGTTAGTAGGTTGTTAAACATGAAATTTGCGGGTTAAACCAAAGCACCTATTTCAAACTCTATAAAAATGCATGTGACCTAGAGATATCGAAAAAATATAAAGTTGTTTATGTGACAGTAATTAATACGAAGTATGGTGAAGGTATAGTGTTAGAAATGGAGGAGTTTAAATGTGTATTACCTCAGCGTATTTACAGTATTTCAAAGAAGAAGAAAATCGAATTTGGGAATTTAAAACGATGCTAAATACAAAGTATGTATTCAGTAGTAGTCTGGGTGCAGTCCGAAAAACGAATATAACATTTAGTGCCTCCAACCATATGTAAACATGCTCATTTTGAAAATAGTGTTTAGTTGTAGTGCGGTTGTGGAAAAGTAAGGTCATGCAAGCAGGAATAAAATTATTCCTGTAAAGATCTGGAAGTTCACTGCCGGATACTTCACACGCTGTAGTAACAATATGAATAATAATTTAACATTTTGTTGTTCATGCTGCCAAAATAGTAGTGGTAGTAGTAGTAGTAAAAATGAAGAGAAACAAGATGAAGGTTATTCCAACTGACCATCATTTCAACATAGGGATGAGGTGTATAAACATGCCGCTAGTGAATACTTAGTAGATTGTGCTTCCTATAAACTATCTAACGATATGCACTATGCATATTGAAAGTGGATACAGTACACACCTTAACCTTGCACCAGTAGTGCGTATGGGATGTGGCAACTGCGATAATGTGTTATTAGACGTGAAGGGATGGAATTAACTTCTAAGACGGTATTCATATGTAGAAATACAATTTTTCCGATCCTAAGAAATTGAAATCCAAATTGATTGGTCACATGTAAACGAGGAAGATATAATGTATGATCAAGATTACGAATCTCTATCTAGCAATCTCGGTTTTTATTACAATTGGGAATTGATTAAAGTATATGACAGAATTTTGAAAACGGTTATGATAGAAAACTACAACTGCTGTCCGTGGACATTCAATCCCCATAATCTAGAAGAACTGTTCAATTTGAAGGATATAATAAGCTATAGATTGAAATTTCTTGAGTCTTACAATCTGGTGTGTTTCTATGAAAAGTTCATGCGACAAGTGGTTGACTACCGTCGTTTTCGTGAGAAGGAATTCGGTGATGATAACGTTTATAAAAACATTCAGGATATTATAAATACCAAGTATAATATTAACTCACATAACACTGTATGCTTAATGGAAATATCGTACTATCGTCCTTCTTATCTAATGTACAGCATTTAATAAAAATAAAGTTTTTGTACTCTCGTTTTTAGGTACAAATACCATGCCCTATCCTTCAAGGTGAACAATGGTAGGTAAGAAGCGGAAGAGTGCAGGTGGGTTAGTGAATACGCTAATCAATACACTTCCGCTGGAATTGCATTTACCCGGTTACCAGTATTGTAGTCATGGTACCAAATTAGAGAAACGACTCGCACGCGGTGACCTCGGTGTTAATCAATTAGATGCTCAGTGCAAAATGCATGATATCAGTTATAGAGACTACCGAGATTTAGAAAGTAGACATAGAGCAGATAAAATTTTAGAAGAAAAACATGGGAACGCTTTAAATCGACAGACGCAGCATTAGGTGAACAAGTTGCAGCTTTAGTGGTCGATACCGCCATGAAAGCAAAGAGAAAATTTGGAATGGGGTATAAACGCCGGTCCAAGAAGAAGAATGGTAGAAATTTATTGCAAGTACGAAAAACAATAGCTAAGAAATGAAAGCTAACGGAGATTTCACCGACACAATAAAGTCAGCACTCTCAACGGCAAAACGTGTAGTAAAAAGGTTGGGGGGGGAAAGAAAAACATTTATGATGCAAATGATGCAAAAAATGCCAAAAAATTTCAAGAAAAGACATGGTGCCATAATCGCATGATGGAATCGATCGCTGGCGGCGCACTTTATCTAAAACCATACAAATCTGGTGGCGGCGGTGCATTATACTTAAAACCGTTTCCAAAAAACTGAGTAGATTACCCGAAAGAGCGTTAGCAGGTATTGGTTTAAAAAAATACACAAAAGATGTACTTTAGGGGTATTTTTATGAGAGATATCCTGCCTAAATTACCATGGAAAAATGAATCTGGATCATCAACTTAGATAGTAAAAGCGAATCCGGTACACATTGGGTTTGCTACAAAAAGCGTGGTAAAAAGGTAGGGTATTACGATAGTTTCGGTAATTTTCGACCACCAGTCGAAGTGATTAACAATATCAATCAAGATCAGGAATTTAATGCCATTATTTGTGGGCACTTATGCCTACAATTTCTATATAAATAAACGATACAACGTTAAATTTTCTCAGTTATTCCAATAACATTCAGTTTAGAAGGTGTTGGTAACATAGCTAGATTTCAAGAAAGAATACGTTGTTGGATTGGTGGGATTTTACGGCTGCAACAGCATTAGAAACATTTATACGGGCAACGATAGATTTTATATAAACATGGGTCTGCGAATTAATCATAGGACAATTTCATCTTCGTACAAAATATTTCATCCCTATCAACCCTCATTGCAGTTAACATCTGCAGAGAAATACTTTTTAACATCAATTGGATTGAAAGCTCTGAGTGACCAAATCATTAAACATGTTTCAAAACGTACATTTTAATGATACATAAACCTTCCGAAGAGTAATATGTGGTAAATAATTAGTTTAGATGAAGAATTCAAATATTAATGTCTCTCTAAGAAATGCAAAATAAATTTGTAATATGTGTAAGTAAGAGACCTTGAATATGTATGAATGAAGTTTAATTATTTAATGTCTATCACTTTTGCACAATGATATGTTTCGCTTACACACATCGCGACCTGAAAGTTATTGTATCGCTTTCTCGGGGTCCTCTGAATGCATATATATTCATCAAAAATTAATGGATATATGTATAATGCGGAAAACGTCGGTGTTTTATTGAACAATGGGTTTTATTTGTTTGTTAAAAATGTATTCGCATTCTTAAAAACTTGTTGGAATGTAATATTTAAGGTAATGGAAATTTTCTTTGTGTAAAACATACAATGCATCACATTCTTTACAAATGTAGTAATTATTTTTAATAATTTTAACAATAAAGGTTCCCAAAACTACATTACATAATTAATAATATAATGATTAATAGACTTTGATCAAAAGGTGTCATGAAAAAAAAACAGATTTCGCTATAAATAACCATAGGTACAATGAATTTTGCTTTATATAAAACAATAGGTTTGCATTCAAAAGTGTGCATGTAATTTAAAAAATGCAATATTTAATATAATATGAACAAGGGATATTCTTTGTATAACAATGAAAGTATTTATAGTGATAGATTTGCCTTCTTGAAAAATTTATATGAATTTAAAAAACTGTAATGTAATATATATGTAGTAATTAAGCTTTTCAAAGGCATAATTAGTAACAATTAATTTGAAGGGTGAACCATTCTCGGTACTCTTACATAGGTTTGAGAAGAAATTTATATAAAAGACATCATCCCTATAGTAAGTCTTTAATTAGTCATCAACCCTCATTGTGGTTAACATCTACAGAGACACTACCACCGAATCATTAAACATCTTTCAAAACGTACATTTTGATGATAGATATTTACACCTATCTTCCATATGGGTCTTCCAAGTATGGACTTTCCGAAGAAATACGCATTTTAATTCAAAGTCAGGATTTAATTACAGCTACTTATGATAGTTTTCAGTACATAGAAGGTAAGCTGAAAAAAGAAGATGAAGGAAAATCATACAACTTAACCAATAGTTTCCCCAACTTCCTTTTCGAAGAGATTCGTTATGAGTTAGGTGGCCAAGGTGTAGCAAAGCATAAGCCATTTGGGGTGGTCACCAAAGAATGAGTAGAATTGGATGAGCGAAATGGTGAAAAATCACATATTTGGAATAATGGGGGATTATCGTCAAGTAATCGTGAATGTGCGTCAAGAGCTGATTTTAATTTGATCTAGAAGCGATACAAACTGTTACTATGGTGACGTGGATGTGGAAATAATCCTAAATAAAAATCAATGGAAAGTACCACACTTAACCCTCGGTGATGCCGCGAAACAGTTGGCGGATTCGGAAGAAGATGGTTATGCTATAACTAAAGGATACATTGATTTTTGTCTGCAAGCAGTTCAGAAAGCTGTTAAAGGAAACTTTAATGCTTATCTAGTGTTGGAGGAAACTATATTCTAAGAAGATTGTGGACTATAATTAGTACCATGATACATTGATTTACTCGTGCAACGCAGTTGGACAAACCTGCAAGAAACTAATGCTTATCTAGTGAAGGCAAACTAATAACTTAAAGGGATATTGATGGACCTTTGGGAATGTCAGATTACAACTCGTCAAGAATTGAACAATACCCGCAAGACAAAATTTTAACGAAGGTTCACAAGTATATTTTAGGATATGATGACTGTTTTTCAAGCAGACTTGTGGACCAAAGGATTTAAAACGAAATCGGGCATGGAAGTTGCCAAACAACAATAAGGGTTACAAGTATATCTTTAGTATTATTGACGTTTTCAAACTACTTGTGGACCAGGATTTGCAGACCTTAGATTGCAGGAAAAAAATTCTACAATGAGCATTTTACTATACTAATGCAGCGTTATGGAGTCAACCATTACTCCACCTATAGCACAAAGAAGGCAGCAATTGCGGAACTTGTTAACAAGACCGTTAAGTCTGCTCTACATAAGTCATTCAGCCTACAGGATAAATATAAATGGATTGATACAGTTGACACCGTAACGATGGATTATAACAATCGTAAGCATAGAACTACAGGAATGAAGCCCAAAGACGTCGGTAATCATACAAAGCTAGAGGCTTACACTCACATAAAAACAGTTGATAGGAATCGTTATTGTATGGGTCACATAGTACGATCAGTAAGTTTAAAAGTATTTTCGCATTACTAACCCAACCACCTACATGTTGGAAGACATGAAAGGATCACCTATACTGGGAGGCTTTTATGAACACGAATTACAGAAACCAAGTATCCAGATGTGTGCCTTGTGGAAAAAGTGCTTCGCTACAAGAATAATAATTTATTCGTAAAGTGGTGAGGATTGGATGAAAGATCATGGACCAATAAAGACGATTTAGTTTTATAATATAGCTATAGGGATTGTTTGTAACTTTTAGATGAATTAAAACCACATAAAAAAAAGATAATTGTATTTTATTTTTTAAATATCTTATATAGTAAAACTAAAGTATTTCTATAATCGTTTAAATTACTGCATGGCCATATTCCCGAATCTGGTCCACATGTCCATCCCAAGTAGGAATTTGTTTCACCTTTCTCGATGTTTTCCAATATCCAGCGGTAAATTTGTGGTGCTCATTTTCCCACAGTTGAAACATATCTCATGTTTTGTTCTAATAATGCTTCAATTAAAATAGCAAAGCACTTGTAGTTAGCATAATATGCTGCTGTCTCAATACATTCACTTATAATAGAGAAAGTGTCTTTATAAACAATATTTTGTATGCTAATATTTTGCGAAGTACACAATGAATCACCCTATAATAACTTGTATATGTACATTTTAAGAGGTATCTACATCTACATCATTAGAGGTTAACGAACCTTTATCGGTACACAATTTCGTAAAACTTTTTATATTTTTCTATCAAATAATGTCTTAATAATAACTTCATTTGCATACTTTATTTACTAATGGGAGTTTATAGCACACAGTTAAAACGCTCATCAGGAATAATGATATGTTGCAATATCTTCAGTATAAATGTATAGATTTCAGGGGAGCTCAAAGAACGCCTCATGTACTTTCTGTAGATTTGATCACTACTGTACTGCAGTTATTCCCGCAATTTGTCTTCAATACTGCTTATTGTTTACTGAAAGTTATACCGCCAAGGTCTAGTATCAGTGAAATCGAAATTTACTAAGAGTTTATCGTCATAAGGATTAAGTATGGCTTTATTTTGTTTAATGGTAAACACATCATGTTTGTTTGATGTAAAGAGATGTTGATAGCGCCTTATTACGCCACCATCAAACAAAACCTGTTTATAATCATTAATCGTGATCTGCCTCACGCTAGATTGATTTTTCTACAACATTTTCATCAACCGCGTAAGCATACATTTTCGCGCGAAGTCCTACAAATTTCACCATAATTTCGCCATAATTTTCATCTTTTATTAAGCTGGGGACTTTTTTATTTACTAATGGGAGTCCAAAGATGTTGTCGGGACTATAATCAGATGTATCGAATATATCAATGTCCTCTTTAATACATTCATAGATATCAGAAACGGAAAAGGCGTATATGAGACTATCCGTATCCGAGTACAAGAGCTTAGCATTATTATGGAACTTGGGTAGCGTGTAACTGTAATGAAAATTATATCAAAAAGTTTTTGAAACGTCTAAAACACTGAATCCCGCACATATAGGTTTATTGAAATATACTTCAAGCTTATTCATTTGAATAATAAGCATTTCATTGTCAAATATTGTAGAACTATGAAAATTTGGTATTGCTATGTACGCACGAGCACCATAGCAACCCTCCCATTTCATTACTTAACGTATATCCTTATGCTTACATACATTTTCCATCAGCCTCCCGAAAACACTATTAATCATTAATTTATAGAAATTTTTATCGAATTCATTTTAAGATTGCTGACGCATGGCTGTATTTAAATCTATATACCTTTTTAATCACGGGGACTGTTTAAAACGTAATATACGGTGTACTTTTACCAACTTCAATCCATATTTTAAATATACTTTCAAATTTCTGTAGTGAATTACATAATTACGTTTTGGATACAATGGAAGCAGTAATTTCTTCATTTTGGAATCAGATGTGCCAGCGGTAGATCACTGTGACACATGTAATTCTATAGGATAGTCTAAATCACACTTGACTATATAACCAATTTCCGAATCATCGGAATGGTTTATTAAATCTAAAGTTTAAAAATGAGCTTCATCAACAAAAGAAAAATCGCCAAATGGCAGAAATTTTGACATGGCGGCTCCATATAAATTATTTACGTCGTAGTACATTACATACACACTTTCGGAGGTGGGATCAAATTGTTCCCCCATGTACTTATTGTTAGCTTTAGCATACCGATTTGAACATTGAGTTACATTTAGCATCGAATGCTAAACCGGGAGCTGTATAATAGTGCAGAGGGTCAAGATCGTAAACACTTAAACAAGCTTGCCGAAAGTTCTCGAAAATATCTGCTAAAAGTAGAATGTCTGTTTTGAGATACAAATCTGAGTATTCCCCTAACGATTTAATACTAAACTTGTTCCAAACGTTAACCGCATGCGCAAAACTCTCATCACTGATTTCCTCATAATTAAGATGACTGAAAAATGCTTCTTTGTGCGGAAGCGTGGTCTCGTTTAATTTATCCCACGTATTAATATACTCATAAGGAAACACACCTTTGCAAACTAGTAGAGAAAATTCCTCATCATTGTAGCAATTCGCGCAGGTAATCAGTTTTTTACTATCCTCCAAATAGTCTGACAACTTTTCAATACTACTGCTCATAAATCTGAAAGAGTCAAGAAATCTAAATTGAATTTTGGTGCCTTCCATTACCTTCGTGAAAGAGATATATCTTCCTTTATTTATGGTTAGCAGTGAAATCGAACCGGGAACACTAGCCTCCAATGATGAAATGATAATCATAACCTGATAAATTCTGAAATACAACTGGTAGAATGTGGGAGTCTGTATAGTTTAGGTTACATGTTTAATGCGCTGCCCCCCGAAATGCTCCTGTAAGATGATTATGGTCTCTAACTTTTATATCAGAAGCAGTAAATGGTTTTCGGCAAACGTGACAAATCGTGGCACTTTCAAATTGCTCAATCTGGCTGGGTCTTAAAGTATCCATAGGAGTTATTTGATTGATTATTTCGGTACCCCAATGTGCAATACTTTGAAGCTCGTTAACAAACCATTGAATGCAATGGTTTCCTCTATAAAGCCTAAATCCAGATAAAGAATCATCGTATGAACACTTCAAATAGTAAGCAATGCTGAATGGTATATATTTGTAGTGATATAAAGTATTTCTCTCGATACCGTTTTTACACTCCTCTAAAATACTTTCTAAATCGGCATAAATTACAAATGGCACCATTCCTTGAAATGCAAAATTTTTTAACTGTAAATTAATTTCTGCTTCGGTAGGCAGCCAAGCAGAGCATTGATTAAGTTCATTGCAATATGTTAAATGTTTTTCTACAGCTACATCAGACCAAAAATAGTTCAAACAGGTTACAAATTACTTTCTGCGCGTGCTTTCATATTTGTTTTGAAAATAAAGCTAACATATTTTTAATCCATGTGAAATGGTATATAGTGTTAAAATCTCTACCGCTTTGCTGATTACTCAACACAAAGAGTACAACTTTTATACCATTTATGCAGTACAAATTAATTGCGAGGTTGTTTAGTTTCTCAAATTTCTTTACATCATCCCGCCGAATGGGGAAGTGAATTGAATCAAAATTCAAAACATATAAAATGAGGATAGCTAGAAGTTCGACTTGAATCCCGTAAAGCGGGATGTAATGCCGAAACAACGGCTCATAGGAAGCAATACTTATCGGTATTTTTAACATTCACTACATCATGCTTTACTGCTATGAAGGGGGGAACTTTAACATATGTTGAACGACTATCTCTAAATGGGATATAGCTATTAATATTCACTTTCAAATGTAAAACTTCGTCTAATTCCCACCCGAAATCCCTTTCAGAAAACTCCTCTAATTTTATCCGTAACTTATCATACACGTTTGCATTGTACCACACATGTCAATTGGTTGACTATGATTTTGGGGCTGCAGGAAATTGCAGGCTAAGACCACATTCACCTTAGCATGGATTGCCTCAACATTAATTTCACCTTAGGTGCAAAGCTATCATATGTGTTTCGTAAAAATATCAAAGGGTTCTTAATGTTTAATGTATTGATTATAATTCCTGTAACTAACCTACCATTAAAACATAAGTCTAGGGGGTACCAACTTAATTTATGTATACCTTTATTATTGACAATTTCACTGGCGACTTTCTCTGAAGCGTTCTTTAACCGCCTCAATCTGACAAGATAGCACTTGAGCAATGCTAAATTTCTCTCAAGCTTGAGCAGACTTTCATTGGCCTCATAATAAATTTTATTTTTAATTACATCTTGCAATAGCTTAATATTGGTGTTAACTATCCGGATGTACCTCGCAAATTCTGTTCTTGTTTTCAATAAAGGTATAACACGCCTTGTTAAATTAACTATCTCACTACTACTTGGCATACTCATAGTTACTTTCAACAATGTAAAGCAAACACGTAATAATGAACTTTTAACAAATATCTAATTGTTCTGTACAAAAATTACAATAAAACTTCTAGTCACGATTGTAATGTAAAATATGATGCAACGCACTGGTGATTATGTAATAATACTTGCTCTTAACAATAATTTAGGTAATTTGTTGTCACGATTGCAATGTATCGACTGACATGGGAGTGGTTTTTATCTACTTATATTGAGATAAGGTCGGGTATGGTCGGGTAAGCTCGGATAAGTTCGGATCACCTTTAACCTTGAAAACAGATTTCTTGGAATTCACCTTGAAATGTGCGTTTACGGAACTGTATAATTAATCGATCTTAATTTGTGTGTTTGCATATAAGTTTAAGAGAGGTAGGTTGTAATAAAATAAAATAAGTCTTGAACAAGTCTCAAAATATAAGGATCGCAGATCCTTATATGAAGGCTTTAAGGGGATAGTAAACAATATAATGAAGCGCTGAATATACCTATTAGGAAAGATCATGATTTGTCATGGACCACATTCAACGAAAATCAGTTGAAGGAAGTTGAATGTGAGAAGCAAGTAATAAATAAAATAGATATGATCCAACAAAGGTATTGCAAAATGTTAAGTGACAGTACATCAAACTTCCCGTAATATGCATATTGACTCAAATCGATTTCTTATTTGTGTATAGATGAACATCGTGGTTAATAAATTACAAGTTTTATAAAAAATATCTTATTTGTTAGATAACCTTGAAGCGTCGGCTTGAACAACGGATCACCTTTGTTCTTGAAAATTGATTTCTTAGAATTGAGCCTGAAAAAGGTGGGGGGCATCTAGATAACAATCTATTTTTGGGAATTTTAACTCGGCCAAAACAGTGGATCACCTTTGTTCTTTTATCAGAGGTGTGACCTTGAAATTTGTAAGCATTGACTTTGAAGCATCAGTCTGGACAATGAATCACCTTTGTTCTTAAAAATTGATTTCTCAGAATTGAGCCTGAAATGGTGGGGGTAGCTGGATAACAACCTATTTTTAGGAATTATGACCCTAACTCGGCCAGAACAACAGATCCCCTGTTTAGTTAAACGGCTACCTGTCTTTGGGAAACGTCTATCTGTATTTGGGAAACGGAGCCACTTGAGGCCAGTGAACTTTCCTGTGGGTGTGACCTTACAAAGTAAACTTCCAAGAATTGCTTGATGACCTTGAAATATGCTTAGCGTGGACAACAATCTGTGTGATACCCCTTAATAACACCTCAGGGCTTGAGACAGACGTCGATGAACTTCCTAGAATTGATGGGCGTGACCTTGAAAATTTCCTGTCAAATTGATACTCAGTCAAAGAATTTATTGATTGGTGACCTTGAACATTTTCTGACCTTGAAGACCGATGCAAGAAACGTGGTCTTGAAAAACCTTGTACTTTTGAGGTAGACAATGTGATGACCTTGGAAATCATGTACTTAGACGTAGACAATGTGATGACCTTGAGAAATATATTTAGATTCAGGTCATGTGTTCGATGACCTTAACCTTGAAAACCATTGACCTGGATGTGGAAAATCTGCTTCAATGACCTTGAAAATCAACCTAGTAACTTTTCTAGTGACTTTTTCAAATCTAGTTACTTCAATGACCTTGAGGAATATACTTAGATGCATGTAGCGTGAGACCTTAAGGCGAAGGGCGCGTATGAGCGTTGATGACCTTGAAGATAAGCAATGTGGGCCACCTTGAAAAACCATTGGCCTTGAAGCGGGGTGTGTGTACGTTAAGAACATTGGCAATGAGAGCGACTTTGGAGCGAGGGCCTTGAAGAGACTCAACAGTGTTATCAACCTTTCCTGACACGTGGCCTTGAAGAGGTGATCTTGAAGCAGGAAATCTTACCCATCTTGAAATCTAGTGACTTTTCTGGTGACTTTTTCCAAATCTGGTGACAAATCTAGTGACAACAGTGCGTCAGGAGTGCAGTAGTGTATCTATTATGAGGCAATCCCCTGTGGATATCTGTGGATAGAACAAAAGGGAACTGGCATGATGATAAAATTACTGAAGGTCGAAAATGAGCACCCTGGTATATTATTTTATAAAACATCTTACGAAGATACCGATTTCAAAAAGGAAATCAAAGCTCAAGATGATTACAGTTATGTGCAGTTAGTTCCAGCATATTAAAAAAAGTTGCCCTCAACTGATGTCAAACATAAAGCATTTCAGACACTATGCGAAAAAAATATAATAAATTTTGCTTTTAATAGTGTTACGTCGTTGTTTATGCTATGAAGTTTTATACTATATAGAGTGGTTTTATCTCTTATTATATAGGAACTTGGTGTGGCTAGTTTGTTTTGCCAAAAGTCACACTTTAATAAACGTTTTTTTTACAAAAATTAATTTGAACTAGAGGTTGGTTGAGCAAAGCCTACACTGAGAAGCAGGCATACTTCCTGGTTGTTTCATAATAAATAGTACAAACATCAGTCGCACAAAAACGTTTTTCTGCAGAAATGTTTTGCTCAACGGCCCTTTATCTGAAATCTAAACTACCTCAATCTTAAGAACTCGAAAAATATACTCAATTTATGCCATGAAAAACGTCACATCTCAATGATGAATTAAAAACTATCATCAAAACTGTCTACTCAAAATACTTAATTCTGTGTGACGGGTCAGAAGCATGTAAAACGTCATAAGTGGAAAGGGTGGTTTTTAATGGGTTGAAAACTAAAATAATCAAAAAGAGGTTGTGATTGTTAACCTTAACACAACATTCACCTAGTTAGTTCACATTTTCATTGCAAAATTAAATCTCAATTTACTAAATTACTAAATTCACTTTATTTATATTTCTAAAAGGTGAATTAGATGTGTAGCGACTATTGTTGAAAGTTTAATAAAAATTCATATTTCGTATTTTAGATTTGTCGAAGTATAAAGTATTTGTTGAAAATGAAGAACCACTTTGCTCAGATTTAAGAATCTAACACTAAAATTCCTGTATCATTCTGGAAAAAGGAAAGTTTGATCACTATTGCAAATTGTATAACATACAATTTCGCTATATTACTATCTCTAATTAACAAGTAATACTTTTTTTTAGTTTTAGTGCATTCTTTTGTATTTCAAGAATTGTCTTGCTAAATTCTATCACAGTTACAAATTATTTCACAAGTATAAACATTGTAAGCTGTTTCCATTGTAAGAAACGAATACTCTTCAAGAAAATTTCTTATAAAATATTGAAATGCACTTTTTAGAAATTTTTTAAAGGTTTAAAAGATTAATAAGTATATTTTATGCCCCTATGCCGTCTTATTTTTTAATACTTATGTGAAAGTGTTGCTAAGAATGTGAAATAGTGCTACTTCATTACTATGGTACAAAATGTGTGCTTTTTGTCTGCCCTCTTTGTACACAGCAATTGTGTTAGATCTACTGTTTCAATGAACTTAGATAAGCGCATTATTTTTATAATTACATACACAACGTTTGTAGAACAACACTTAACTGAATGTTTTCTATTAAGCTTCATTCAATAGTATGTTGATTAGTGTGATTGACTTGCGGGCAGACGCATTAGGCTCGTTTTTCCAACATTAATTACCCGTGCTGATAAAACGGATTAATTCATTTTTATCCAGAGAACGACCTATCGTATTTTGGCACTTCTTGAATTATCATAAAATTAGTAATGATATGTTTAAAGAAATGAGCAAAACAAAGAAGCCCTATTGGTTTCAGTATCAGTTAACTCTTGTATACAATAATTGGGAGTAATTTATTTTTAACCGTAGGATGCATAAACCGGGCCTCTCGGGCCCGGAGCGATTTTAGTTACTGGTAATTTGCTTAAAATAATTTCAATCGGCTTCAGCATTCAGATATGCTCTAAACACGGCTTCATTCAACACGATTAAAAAAAAATTCAAGTGTATTCGAAATCGAAAAATAAATCTTTTCCATTGGTACCCTGTATTTACATAAACCGGGATTCGAAAAGCCCATGTACAACTAGTGCCTATAAAACCAGTTTCAATGCTGATAGTTATTATAATTTTTCAATTACTGCTGCGCGGAATTGTATGTGTCTGTGCAAGTTGAAACCTTTATTACTGCTGGACGTATAAAAGTAGGCGCAGCTGATTTTCATTCAATCGAGCTGGTAGTGTAGTGGTGACACGACCTGCTCAGCATTCGGGGGGGTTTTATCCCGGTTACGGTCTACCTTATATGAGTTTTTTTCGGGGGGTTTTCCTCATACACGTGTAACGGCATGGTTACTGCGTATATGCACACCATATGCGGCTACTTAGGCGAATGCTGGGGTAGTCGTTTCCCCCTCAGAACCCTAATTCCGTTCCTTCCGATCATATCCTGACCACACCCATCCTTAATCCCACCATGCATGTATACGTACATCATGTATGTATGCTGGGAATCCATCATTGTGGCTGAAGAAGCTCGGAAAGCTCGAGCAGTCCGCCCTCCCCCTTGGAGAGGGAATGAAGTACGTGGCCTTTTGCTTTTTCTCTTCATTTTCATTTAGTTGTAATAAAAGTTGTATTGATGCAGATTCGTTCAATATGTGCCAAGTAAACCGGCAAAATATGGATTTAATATATTTTGTATGTCTAAATTTGAGTCTTGTTATGCTCTTGATGGTTTAATTTATGTTGGTCGCCAGCCCAAAGAACCTCCATATAAAAACCTGGGGCTTGAAGTAGTACAAACTCTTGTGCGTGGCATTTATAGTTCTGGTCCCAATCTCACGATAGGCAACTTCTTCACTAGTGTTCCGTTTGCAATTTATCTATTAGATAAAAATATTGCTGTTGTGGGTACACTACATCACAATAAACGTGAAAATGAAACCCTCAAACGATCGTGCAGTATGCCCTTCATTGCTATCGAAATAACGTATGCATAGTTAGTTACGCACGTAAAAAGAACAAGTGTGTAATTTTACTAAGCACCATGCATCACGATGCGTCTATCAATAATGATGCTAAGAGGAAACCTGAAATAATCACTCATTATAATAAAACAAAGGGCGGTGTTGACGTTATGGATCAAATGGTGTCGACATACACGTGCAAGAGGTAAAGTGAACAATGGTCCATAAAATTTTTCATCGCCATTATAGGAGCGAATCACAAACACAGAATGTTTTTGAAAAATTTGGAGAAGGAACCAGTGATACCACATATGCAGGGAAGATCTACTAACCCAAACGTACGACGTAGTGTCTAGGAGTGTATATAAGCAGATTTATGCATATCTCTTGTCGCCAGCTGCTCAAACAAGTGCAACAACCAAGAGAAAGAGATGCTCAGTGTGCCCCGCAAATATTGATTGTAAAATCACAAGATGTATTAGTTGTAAAAATAATATCTCTAATAAGCATGGTATTATAATGTGCTCTAATGCTTCTCTAATCCCTAAACGTTGGTAATGTATATGAATAATTAAATAAAGTATTAGTTCAATTTGTTTCTATTCTGACTGTACGTGATGCGGGTTTTAGAAGCCCGCATTATGTAAATGCCGATATTTTATTGGTTAAGTATCCTAGGGTATAAAAGTACAAGACATTATCTGTGGTATTTTCAATTTGAAGGAAGGAAAAACAGAATATGTACATTAAATCTAATTTTAATTTTAAATGTACGCGTTAAATCATTGCAGTGGTGTAATGATTAACATATTTCGTTGGTAAAGCAACTGTAAATATCCCAATAGCTACAACAGACAAGAAAATCACCCATTAAGTAAGTTTTGACACATTGTAATAAGAGAAAGCCAGAATGTCTTAAATTTAACTTTTAGTATATTTAAGTTTTTCGATGTTTTCCTTAGACCTTCAAATAAATGCTTTATCAATTAAATATGTTCATAATGTACTAGTAGGTTTAACTGCCAACTGTTATACGCAAAATATTTACTTGAGTTGGTCGTAACACAAAAACGCATTTTATTAAAATTCACGAGATGTATAGAGTATAAAGTGGTAATGGACCAAGATATTTGATACAATGGCGTTTGGTTTTTCCAGTTCCGGTGAATGAGTGCAAATGTCTTTCTCATGTTCTGTGAAGTCCGAAACGAGGTTGTTGAACATTACTCAAGGTAAAGTTATTACGGTCCATATTGTCCTTCAGTCAACGATGAGCCAACATGGTTTTCAGAATTTTGCACCCGGAGCCCTCAGTGGATTGAAGGGCTGAATTCAGGATAAACCTGATGGTTTAATTAGTATTGACGACAGGGCGATAATTTAATTTTTAATAATTACGAGCTATCTTTGACTTAAAGGATTTGTACGGTTGTGAAAATAAACGGACAACTATCCAGTAACGATAAATTTACAGTAATAACTTCAATTTAAATTACTCTTCCAAATTAATATTTGGGGTAGTACATGTCGAGTACAACTAATTAGGTTGTTAACACGCTTATATACCTCATCTTACACAACAGGTGTAGTGCATCCTTTGGTATTTATTGTATAAATGTGTATAAATTGGGTTTGAACCAAACATAAAGTGTTACTGATTTTTTGATAATATAAACTTGCTTGTTCGGATTATTCTTTATTTCAAGATGAATCCACAAGGTTTTGATCGTTTTACTTTTAATTTGTCTAACTGGGGAATGGAAAAATTATAATTACATTGAAACGTGTACTTGTAACGTGTAAAAATCGATATAGGATCGATTGTAGCAATTTATCTGGTTACTGTTTCTAAAAGCTACCTTAAATAAGTATCTGTGACTTAAACATTTAGTAATGTGCTTTAAGCTTGCTAGTATCTATTTTCTTTACTAGAATGACTTAAAATTTCTGTATTTACGGTATTTACTAATAAGTATGACGGATTAAATGGTATACAAAATTATTCCTATACTGTGACTAATTTCAATTTCACATATGATTTTCTTTTATTGACGTGTACGTTTCTACATTATACGAAAATTGTTTCTCTCTCATATTCACCTTTGTGTTTCAAAAGTTTACTTGTTTTTAGTTCCTCTAGCTTAACGTATTAAAAATTAATTTCAATTAATACCTATAGCGCCATCTCTGAGATGTACGTATTTCTGGTGATTGGTATACTTAACTCTGAAAAGGGATCTGCTATTTCTAAACAAATACACTGTATAAATAACGGTTTATTCTGACTAAATAGATAAAAGGCAATTGTGGTAACATTGATTTGATAAGAACATTTTGCAAGTTGTAAAATTATTTCTTGAGGCGTTGTCTTTCTTTTCAAAACAGCCATTGCTGTGGAAGTTTGGAAATTTATAGAAAATTTTCCTGTTTCTATTTCGTAGATGTTAAGCATCATTTTTTTTGGAAAATTTTTACAATACATTATCACTTTGTTGTATACAACTGATATAATCGCTATTAAAGGCGGATATAATAGAAACAATTCACTCCATTCACACATTTAGGTTTCAAACACAAAATAATTTCACAATACTTCTTTAAAGAAATAGAGTTAACAAATTGATTAAAACATTTACACTAACGCTTGCATTCGGTTTAGAGCAATTAGGGTTCCATACCATTACGTTAACATACAATTACGTTACCATAGTTATCAAGTTCATGTTTACGTTTGGTTTTGTCTTTATTGATGTACAAGACTATCCGTTCTATATCTGTTTGGCTTATTATTTGGATTGTGCTGTTAGTGTACGGCAGTCAGCTGTGGTGCATGTACTGGGGATTGGGTGATCGTTGAAGTTACATTTGTATTGAAGCTGGTGAAATACTGGCTACCTTGAATAACACAAGTCTTCGTAAACACATGTCAGCTCTTTCGTTTATCGCGCGTATAACTGTTTTCAGCAGACTACGATCGCCTACAACGAAACTAAGTACATTTACCTTAATTCTGTTAGCAAGTATTTGACAAACCTTTTACCCAAGAATGCAACTCGCACCTAAATTGCCTTCAGCAAGTTACGATTGCCTACAGCGAAATTAACATTACTTAAGATTTTACGCACACCGAACAATCAACATTTTAAATAATTTTTGTTAAAATTAGTTTTATGTGCCACGCCTGTAAGGAGCTCATGTATAACCTCCAGTTTGGGGATAATTCATTTTGTACGCCTGGTTATGTGGTTGTGCGCAGTAGCTGTGCTGCAACTTTTATGTTTATACCAGATATAACTTTTTTTTGTGCAGCGCGAAAGTCGTGCAAGTTTGAATGCTATTTGGTAACTCACATATATAATATACACGATTGTTTTATGGATAAGGTGGTTGGGACAAATTTCTTTTTCTAATTTAAAATGCTTAATTACTGATATTCTTTTTTATTCGAGATACATTAAGTGGACTGAACAAGCTTTTCCAATTGTATCTAGGTATTTGAGCCAAAGGGGTTTGTATTCAGTTTGTGAAACGAAAGTCAAGCAGAATTATTTAATTAATTGTTCTTTCTTGTAAATAACGTAAGATCTTGCATCGGCCGGAAGGTGTATTATTATGTATATATATATATATATATATATATATATATATATATATATATATATATATATATATATATATTATATATATATATATATATATATATATATATATATATATATATATATACTGTTCATGGTTACTACGATAAAATAATATACGATAGTAGCCTTTCAAATTCATATACATATTTATTGCCTCAGGGTCGCTGTTTGTCAGACCTGCGTTATATTTAGAGTGCATCACCAGAGGTTCACCTATATCTAATGAGGCCTTTTGGATAAGGCGTTTTGTGGTACACAGTCATCGGATAAGACACTTTTGGCGCAAGCAAACTTCCAAATTTCTTGTGTACTAACGGTGGTACACATGACATCGGGTAAGGTCTTTTGTGTAGGGCACAGGTAATCCACCGTTAATGACATTAAATGGCTAATTATCTTAAATCGGAACCCTCATATACATATTTATTGCCTCAGGGTCGCTGTTTGTCAGACCTGCGTTATATTTAGAGTGCATCACCAGAGGTTCACCTACATCTAATGAGGCCTTTTGGATAAGGCGTTTTGTGGTACACAGTCATCGGATAAGACACTTTTGGCGCAAGCAAACTTCCAAATTTCTTGTGTACTAACGGTGGTACACATGACATCGGGTAAGGTCATTTGTGTAGGGCACAGGTAATCCACCGTTAATGACATTAAATGGCTAATTATCTTAAATCGGAACCCTCTAGTACACTTTATCTTATTCTGGTAGGTTAGAGATTGCGCTCATAAGCTATTGGCGATGGATAAGTTTTCTGACTCATCCTCTACCAAAAAATACAAAACGGACGTAAAGTAAATGGCTTTATATAACAACCAGTTCAACATTTAACAGTGATCCTAAAGGGGACTCAGTTATGAATTTCCTAGAAAGAGTAGAGGAATTACGTTTGAACAGAAATATTGCAGACCAAGTATTATATGAGTCCTCACTTTGTTTGATTGATGGAAGGTTCCGTTTGCCGTACAGGTTCGTTATTGGTCGATGCTGTAAAGAACCTACAGAATTATTGCTAAATCACTATTTACCTCCGGGTTATAGACATCGTTTATTTCAAGAGCTCCTTCCACGACCTTTTGAACCGTCTTCTTAACGTCTTACGTGCCTAAGTAAAATATGCGGGCATTATGGTGGAATTCAGAAAATGTTAAGGTAATTATAATACGTCGCAACTTAGCATCATTTTGTACTGTGCAATTACTTCGCGTGAGCTACATGGTGAGCACTTAAAGCTAGAAATTGAAAACCATATAGTTGACAATTATCATATTCCTCCATAAAACGTCCATAAAAAGTTTGTCGAACTCAATTTCGCCTGTATCAGCAAAAAATTGATCTCTACACATTTAGACGATGAAACTGGATCCGTCAACGCTATAGCTTTACAATGATTCCACTTTATAACTTATTCTTTAACGCCACCTGCCATATTGTTAGAATTTACAAAACACTGTTATATATTTATATATTGCCACAGATGTACCAAGGAAGGAGTTACTATCCATATTTTGTAATGATATTTCGGAAAATGAATTAAGAAGGAACTATACAATCATAACGGTTCCTCCGGTATGTTTTTTTTTATGTTTATTTGGGGTGTTTACGGCTTGGGTTCTGTACATCAAGAGTTGTGTATATGTTATAGTTCTACTTCTTTGTTTGTATATTTACGGGTTTGAATTTTTTTGCGTTACTAGTTTCTTTGTTTGTTTGCATGTTTTTGGATTTACGTATTTATTTGTTATCTTTTGTTTCTGTACGTACTTATCTGTTTATATATATATATATATATATATATATATATATATATATATATATATATATATATATATATATATATATATATTTATATATATTATATATATATATATATATATATATATATATATATATATATATATATCTTGCATGTTTATTAAACAATTCAACACCAACATTCAAGAACAATTGATAAATACTATAAACTCTCCAGGACAATTTAAAAATTTGCATATCACATGCCTGTAGAGGTGTTATCTCGTTAGGTACATTCGTAACTCAGTTTTTGGATAATTCCAATATGGTGCATTACATATGATAGAAATAGTGCAAAACAATACCAGTTAGGGCAGTTACCATCGGAAAGAGAAGGGAAAATACTTATTCTTTAAATATGGCACGCCAATACCGCACTTTTTTAGTAACTCATATATGACAGTACGACTAATATAATCGTATTTATGTGTTTCTTTGTTAGCCACAAATTTGTTACATTTAGGTACAGTGCTACCTTCGTATTGCACATAATTCAATCCTGGCACGTTTCCCGACAGGAAGAGGTACGCGAAGCGACAGAAAAAAACCTTTCCTTTAGCTATCCGGCGAGAGCCGAGTTCTTTTTTATTGTAGCTGGAGACAATGACATTGGAGGACGTTAATGGTTCTACGATGCGTCGCTATATACTCTATATGCAAAAACGTCTGAAAAAGGAAGATTTAGACTCCAATGTCTGTTCTCCACGCAATTCCTGCAATCAACACTACACTGCTCACACGCCAGTAAACCTCCTATTAATCACTTCACTTGATTAAGGTTATTTTATTCATACATTAAGCAACTTAAGTTAAGGAAAATGTATTGTTAATTTTATTAAATACATAAATAAAAAGTTTACATACGACCTGTACTGTCTTTATGTAAAGACAAAATTTACGTTGATTGGGGCTTGTACTTCGATAGCACAGTTGGTTAGCGCGGTACTTTAACAAAGTACAGGTCGTAGGTTCAAACCCTACTCGAGGTAAACTTTTTATTTATGTATCAAATAAAATTAACAATAATTTTTAATTACATATTTACTTTTGAGCTTATTCGTTCATAACAAAAACTTATAATTTAAGTTAAGGAACTTTCAAAAAATTAAATAGAAAAATATAATTCTGACAAATCAGCACCTAGCTTCGAATGAACAGTGTCACTAAACTTTAACATTGTAAACAAACAGTATTTAAAAATGCATGTAAAATGAGAGCGAAAACATAAATAAAATGCATCTATTCATCCTAAGAAGAGATGCACAATCCTTACACAACAATAAAATCAATAATAGAGCAACACAATTAATTAGAATAAATTCCGATGTAACTATCTTACTACAATTTCTGATTTAGTTTACACAAGCTTTTCCGGATAAAATTTAGATCCCGCAACGCATAGATGCTTATTTAGTAATCTGGTTGGAAAAAAATATGAAAGTTCGTAACGGCAAAAGGTGCAAGGCCAGCACCTATCACAGCTTTACCGCGACATTACTACATGAGATGACGGATAAGGACAATAGAATCTTTTCTTGGACTTTTTGGTAGAGGTGAATCTATTTTTATGCAATGAAAGCTTTCTTTTAATTGTTTTAAACCGCGAGCGATCTCTGTGTAATTTATAGTATTAAACACAGTTTACTCGGTTTACGCTTATAACTCAACAATCAAGATACGCGATGAAGCTGAATGTAAGTCCAGAAATTGATAAGGAAGTTTCAACAGCGATTGAAACTCAAACTGCAATAAAAACAAATTAAGGATTAGTTACGAATGTGGTTTTTCTAGGAATATTATTCATAAATGTATTATTCAGGTCCAGTACACCTAATGGCGAATATGATGTCTAATTTGAGAAAAGATGGATGACCAATACGATTCTTATTTTCCTCTTGATCAATACATTTTCCTTGTCAAAAGAGGAATATGTTCAGGTTATATATATATATATATATATATATATATATATATATATATATATATTGAGATGATATTTACAATGATAAATATCATCGAAATAAGGTCAGAATAAAAGGTCATTGCGAAGGAATTGATTAAACATATATGTAAACCGCAAGTTGCAAAAGTTCAACTTAACATGAAACTAAGTACGTATGTAATTATACGGCATGTTGTTAGCTATTTAATTCAAGTTTCATACGTATTACATTTTAACCATGGCTGTACAACAGAATTATTCATGCTAGTGGTTTTTGATCATCTTCGGAAGTGTTAGAATATGTATTTGCTTCAATAAAATTCACGTTATCCATTTGAATAAGCAAATCCTATTCTGGTAGCATAATCTGCTTCTGTTCTGAAGGTAAAAGAAGATACTTTGTGTCAGTTAATGTAGGTGAAGTAAAGTGTAGTTAAATTGTAAAATAAAAGACGAAATGTGAAATTAAACAATTATTATGAATATAACTTACATGTTAGTACGAAGAGAAAGCGTTGCAACGTAAAATAACATTGTAAATGCAAATTAAGTGCAAGTGTTGGGAACCCAGGCTATGTGAAGTACGAACATAGAGGTTCAGATGGAAATTTTTAAAATAAACCATAATTGTGTTAGAGACTAATGTATCCTTATGTTTTTTGGGTCATACAATCCATTTCTGTTTATAGTTTTTCTGTAGAAAGTAAGATAAGTTATATATAAGTAAATTTGTTTATGTAAAACTACATAATTATTAAAATTTAAATGAATTAAATATTTTATGAGTAACTAGGGCATATGAGGTATGGGTGGAAAGGAAATTTTGAATAGATTTCAGAAACAATCATGTTTTTAAGAGATGTCCTCATATAAAAACGTTGTGTTTAAAAGTAATAATTTGCAAATTTCAGAAATATGATTATCCAATCGGAATTAAGGTCTGTTATGTTTGTGTAGAAAATTTTTTCAAATCAAATAGGTTGTTAGGCAAAGAAATGGTGTGATTTTGTTACATTTTTCAAAGAGATTTGAAATACATAATAAGTAAGGTTAACATGAATTATTTGTACGAGTGATGTGTTATCGTTAAACAATCGAAGTTAAATCATGTTTTCAATTATTTTTTTTAATATAAAATTATTTTAAAGAAGTTAACATGGTGTTACTATTTCAATAGAAATAAAATTAGAAAAAATTGATTAAATAAAATTTGTATGCAGATAAATTATTGTATGTAATTATCTTTAAATCAAATAATTATATTTAATTATATAATAAATAAAATTAAAAGTGTTTATGAAAAGTTTAGTAAATATTTCAAAGAAATATTTAGGTATCATACCTGTATTGCGATAATACCACTAAAAACTCATTAAATATTTCGATAAACTTTAACGTCAAAATTATTGTCTCAAATATCCAGAAAAATTGATCAATGCGGTTATTAATTATTCAATTTAAAACGAAAACGTCGATATCGGGATGTAGTTCCTAAATTCGAAAATACACGGCCACGCCATAACAAATAAGACAAACTGGCTTACCTATTTGGCAAACTTAGGCACTACTACGTCCACAATCACTGGCATGCAAATAAGCAAGCTCTTCGGTCAACGACCTGTTTACTTCATAATTACGTTACAGTGTGTCTATTAAAACTTATCTTCAACTTCAATTATGTCAACCAGATCAGAATGACTAATTATATCTCAAATTATTACAGTAAGGTTTGAATTAAATAATAAAGCAACAAAAAAAAGTCGTCATATTAAACTTATGTAAACCTACAATTTCGTTAAAACCAGTAAATCACCCAGTAACTGGATGCAATCCAAAAGATCTAAACTTTTCAATTTTGAATAAACGTAGTGATACGAACGTTGTGCGAAAGGATTAAGGTTACAACTGTGTATACAAAAAAAATAACGCTCACTTAATAAACACTATACATATATAGAAATTTAATAAAATAAACAATTGGTACTTGTCCGAAACACATTGAACTAAATTTTAAACCGTAAAATTTCTAATAAAACGGATGAAAATTGAGTCTTGCAAACTCAGATAATCCAAATTCATCTACCTCAAATTTTTAAATAAATAACCCCAAAAATAAATGGTAACAATAATAATAATTTCGTTGAACACACAAATTTGACTATCGGTAATATGTAATTTTAGCAAGCGAAATCAAAATAAAATTCACCATATGACTTACGAATCAATACGCTTTATATACTAAATTGATATCTAAACGTTACTTAAATAATGTCAAACAAAAGGCATATTTATTCGTCCAAATAAGTACAAACAAACATTTTATTAAAATCACTAACACATAAATTCAGAAAAATATGTAGTTATCTTCACAAGCACCACAATAATCAATCAAAATTCCTTTTGTTTTGCACAACGGTACGACAATGGACCTTTTGATAATTAATCGACGTGAACTAATAACTCCTTTAATTTATCTTTACACAACCTTCATTAACGGCAAATCTTAAACCAATAACTATACTCTACGATTACTTCATCTGGTTGACGATAATATATATATATATATATATATATATATATATATATATATATATATATATATATATATAAATTACCTCATTTACTTATTAAAGCGTCACGCCATACAGCAAATTTGTTCTGTATCATAGCCAGCTATGTACTCGAAACAAATATACAATCGGAACCTCAATAAATAATCCACCAGAAAAGCGATATTCATCCAAAAGAAATAAGGTTCGCACTAGCAGCAAATACGTAACCACGTTCTTGGAACTCGATACAGTCACTCAATGACAACGGTATACGATACTATATTACTTTACCAAGATGGGTGAGTCTAAACACTATCCCCTTAAAGGGTTAACAGTGAATCTACCCCAACGGAAGCTCTTTCACCGCGGTACAGACTTAATAAGTTTCCATCTACCTCAAATACGCATTTCGAGCACGCGGCCAGAGCCGCGATAACGGAATTTACATCACTGCCTCTCTAACCCAAGACTGCCTTCAACATCATCCAGAATTCGCCATATTGGATTTTAATACCCTTATATCTTAATTAACCAATTACCCTGTTTGGTCACTTTAAATTGACATATACGCGAAAAACGATACCCGCTCGGCACAAAATCGGAAAAAAATTGCACCATCAGTCCAAATTGCATTCCCAAAGGGGACATACCACATTACAGAGGTAATGTGATATGTCTGGGTATCGAAACTCTTACGATAGTGAACCTTAAAGTAATGTGCATAAAACCCAAACTCGTTTAAAGACCAAACATTTTATCTAAAGGAAAGGCGACAGATTATCGTTACAATTTAAATTCGCAATATACAACGTAATAATTTTATACTTAATATAATTTTACATGTTGCTATTTCAAATCCATTAACTAAATTCATCGAAATTTAAAATAACGAAATCGACTATTATTTACAAAGAAACTAATCAATTTTCAATCAAATTAGTACAAGGGATTTTATTACTCATCGCTGCTTGTATGCTGTATAGAGGCAAAATTTAGCTCTTGTGAAGACACTAGACATTTTTTCGGCGTATACACCGCTATGTTGAAGATACTGTCTTGTGTATTAGAAAACATGCTACTGAATAGGAATTGGATAATGTCAAGAAAGATGTATGCGGTACAGCTTCAGGGGGGAGAAGAATTGAAGAACTATGTAGTATTTCAAGGTAGTGTGGGGAATTAGCTAATTTTAAGAATAATCCCATATCTGTGTAATAATAGTAGCCGCAGATATAGATTGTATATTATCCGCGCATATATTTTTTAAAGCATAATTACAATCGAATGAGTATTATTATTATGAAGCAGTGTCAGGGTATTAGCTGTTTTAGTTGTTAATAAGCTATATAACGGCTCAAAAAGAAAACGGTGAAGTTGATGCTGGTAGTGATGTTCTCTATGAAGGTCCAGAGAGGTTAAATTACGCTGCCCTTAATCTTGAACATAAGGAGAAGTGCATCCATCTCAAAAGTCTTGACTGCCGAAAACGTCTTCACACTAATATTTAACATAGGAGATTATGGATTTACTGTAGCACCTTTTTATGGCCTTGATCTACATAAATAAAGAGTAGTTAATCTGTATTATAAGCTTTATGGCTATGAATATATTTTACTGTTTTTAAATAAAGTATGATATTCCATATCAATAATCAATTTTACGTAATTTAATCTGGGTACTAAGAGTAATACAATTTATTTTTAAAAGTCGTCCCTAAACTAAAACACACAATGAAGCGTAAAACAGTCTATAATACATATGTGTAACTATTTAATGCATTTATTTTCTGCTTAGACAGTGTATAAATTATTCAGCAGTCGACCTTCAATATTGGCTTTTAATTAATAACACTATTAAAGGGAGTACACAATGTACCGTAAAACAGCCTATAATGCATATGTGTAACCATTTATCGTATTAATGCAATTTTATTTTCCACTTAAACCTTGAGCGTATAATTTAACATTCTCAAGGTGAAAATCGTTTAAAGCACGGTTTTTAGAGCAAACTAATTATGCACCTTAATTACACATTTATATGTATAATGTTGAAGGTTACGATTTCGATGTCGTTATTCAGATATTGAAAAGTTTGGGTTAGCGCTTAAATGCAGTCTTAATGATTGCATAGAACATAATATTTTAAGGACTAGGTTTTTGTATCCTTGATAAAAATCAAAATAACCACAATAAATATTAATGACAGATTAAATAACATATTTTCTATTATGAAAACACATGTCATCTTTGCATGTCTTATCTATTAATTGTTTCCCATTATTAGAATACAATTTTTATGACAGGGGCGAAGACCGCGAACAAGTTACCGTCTTACAAGACTAAGACCCCTTATTAGGGTATAACCCCCAATGTATAAATAAATTAGGTCACAATCGGTCTATAGGATTAAAAGAAATGTAATAATAATTTTAATAACAATTATGCAATCTGCTTTGATAAAGACGGACCCTAAGAAATATTAATAACAGATTAAATAACGTCTTTTTATTATGAAAACACTTGTGATCTTTACATGTCTTATCTATTAATTCTTCCCCATTATTAGAATACAATTTTTATGACAGCGAAGCCCGCGAACAGATTCCCGTCTTACAAAACTAGGACTACAACCCCAATGTATAAATAAATTAGGTCACAATCTGTCTATGGGATTAAAAGAAATGTAATAATAATTTTAATAACAATTATGCAATCTCCTTTGATAAAAACGGACCCTAATAAATATTAATAACAGATTAAGTAAAATCATTTTATTCTCAGGTGAAAAAAATACGAACCCCACGTGGGCATATAAAAGATGGCGACCAAAGGTGTCCCAAGGGTCACGTCGCAAAAAACAAAATGGTGGATGGTACTCATAATACATGATTCATAGTGCATATTCTATACTGCACTGTACATGGTACAAGAAAAGTATAAAATTTGGGTTTATCAAATTCAAATTATTCAATTAGAAAGAAATATTCCTAACGATAACGTTTCTACTAGAACATCTTTTATTACCCCTGACGTTAATTTATAGGAATTCCTAGTGATAATATTCAAACAAGTAGGTAAGTAAAGACATTGAACTCCTGAAGTGTGTCTATAAATATCTGACTATGACGACTATTTATCAAATGGAATCTTTTTCAATATCAGTAATAATATCCGAAGAACACTAATAGTACGTAATAAATTTACCAAACATTTCGTGAACACGTCACTATGTAACTGCCCTCCGGTTTTCGTGTCTGTATGTTACCTAAAATCGACGTAAAATTTTATTGTAAATTGTGATCTGTCAAAAGTTTGACTTAAAATTTTCGTTATTTAGATGGTATTAATACATAAACGAAACACTTGTGTAGTTATAGTTTAACTCATTAAAAGTACCAGTTTGGATATCATTCAATAGTTACAGCTTTACATTCTAAATGTCTAAATAACTTTAAAAACAGAATTACTGTAACAGGAATTAATTTGTTAATGTTTCTTAGTAGAAAATAATATACATCAAGTTACAGCTCAAAGGAAACGTGAAGTTACATTAACTTTGCTTTTATTAAATGTAAAACAAATATTCAGGGTAATAATCCATTTTAGTAAAACAGTTTAGTATATAAATTGCACGACATTCTATATTAAATTGAACCCTCTTTGTACAGTCTAAATATATGATAACCTGCAAAAGCCGTTTTGATGTTTTATATTTCTTTATTGGTCGACCTGATTTCAAATTCTATTGTCCTTTACTTTGATGTCTAGAACAAAAGGAAATTCTAAACACTCTAATAAAAAATGGCTCATATGTATTGATTTTGTTCTAGGATGTTTTTTGACGCCCTTACTTAGAGGTAGCACAGTTAATATATTAGTGGTCGGCTATTAGAATATTGTAATTTTTTAAAGTTTACTGCTTCAGTGAAATTTGTATTGATGCAACATTTTTCTGTGGTAGTATGATGTATTCATTAATGCTTGAGAATTTTATGACGATAATACTACATTCTAACACTACTTTTCCTTACAGAGTATCTCGTATATGGTGGATGAAAGCAGAGGTATAAGCAAGTTATAAACTTCGAAATGGAACATCAGTCAGAGAATAATATTTGTGACATCGTGTACATCTATTTTGGAAAACTTGTGGAACTTAGCTTTATCGCGTTTTAAATGTGCTCACTAATAAACGGAACTGTTGCACATGTGATTAACGTAATTAATTAGAACTAAAGCGTTTTAATTAAAATGGATCATTATTTGCATATTAATTTAAATTCTAGTGAAAGTGAAATTGTGACCAAGAGTAAGGATGTTGATCCTGAACTTGTTGATAGATACATTTATAATAGAGCTGTGGATGAACCAGCGTATACTATATTAATTATAATGTATAGTATTCTAATTTCTGTTGGTGCTTTAGGAAACACGTTAGTGGTAAGTACATTTTAAATAACTGTTATTTAATAGAATATTACATAACGAGGGTGCTATAAAGCCAGTTACGCATGAGAGTTGTACCATTATAAAAATGTATTTCTTTCTTTCTCCGCCAAGTAACCGAACTATCAATTGCAACTTATAACTAGTATTTTTTATACCCTTATTAGGTACTCCATTCATACTGAGTAATACATAAACAAATAAGAACTTTGATATTAAAGGAGGGACACATTCAAAAATTGAACTGAAAAATTTACCGTACGGACTATCTAGATTTGAAAAAAAGAAGGTAAATGACGAATCACAATTTGTTTCAAAAAATAATTTGGTTGGTAAATGAAAATAATTCTAACTTTGTAGGTTATGTTTAAGAATTAATTAAAGTTTATATTAAAATTTTGACAATTCTGTATAGTTAATCATAGGTTGCTGTAGAGCAAAATTTACATTCATAAGCATAGAGTGAGTTTCCATTACGAGGAAGGTTTAAAATGGTTACAAATATGCCCAACACAAACAGAACGTTTTCTGAATGAGACTGAATGTTAGAAGATCGCCAGTCCGTACAACTTTTATGCACAAATTTGCGTCTTGATTTTGATTTTATTATTAAGTTACTGATGTAGCAGATCTTTCAATTATTTCTGTAGGTGTGTCCGCAATACTACGATTTGCTAATTTTATTTGGTGCTACATTAGGAATAACAGTAAAAACATTTCTTAACAAACAAGCTTTAAAACAGGTTTCCTGATTTTGAAAAACGGGATTTTCAGCAAATGGTTGCTGAAAAGCAATAATACAATTTAATTAACTAATGATATTCTTTAGAATATCATAATTCTCATGCTTTATTTTGTGATTTATAATTATTCATCAGTCTCGTAAGATAACCACAAAATATGTAGTAACGCAGCAGAGCCATGTTGGCATGTTTTATACTTCAGGCTCGCTGCTTAAGAGCTAATTCTACTGTTGGTGAATACGTGTTTCTAGTAGCTTCTTCAGCATTGTTCCTCAGCGTCTTCCTATGGGGATGTTGCATGCTGTGGGGCCATGCGGACATTGTTTATATTTCAGGTTCTTCGACGATGCTAAAGTTGTCTTCTTCAGCTTCTGGTAGCTTCTTCGGCATTATCGCTTCCGGTATTGATCCTCTTCGTCTACCTAAGGAGATGTTCCTTGCTATGGTGCCAAGCGGGCATCGTTTTTACTTCAGGTTCGCTGATGGAGAGCTAATTCTGCTGTTGGTGAAGATGTGAATGTGTTTACTTCCAGTGGAAGTATAAAGCCTGAAAAATTGTTCGCCTGCAGCAAAAGAATTTGTTAATAAGTGTCTATTTTCAATTATAAAATTGCCTCTAAGATAGCATTATGGGGCAGCAGCACATTGGGGATGATTGAGTGTGGATGTTTGCGTACAGATAGGTGGATGGGGGTAAACACATGGCGGATGATAGGGTGCAGGTAAATAAACACAATAATAGCAATTGGTTGCGACGAAATACATTCTAAAGAAGGAACTTCATCTTCAGCATATTTGAGTTACTTGCCGTGTTGAGCCTCTTTGTTACAGCGGAAGACATCACCTGAAAAAAATATTTGACGTTCGAATGTCAGCTTATGTAATAATATCTCATTAGATAAACATGACATGCTATATACCAAATTTAGGGGGTTGAGGATGCGGTTGCTAAGCGATGGAGGTATTTATTATCTAATAATATCTCTGAGATGTTGTATTGAAGCTTGTACAGTTATTTTCTTGTATACATAACTTTATGTGTTATGAAAAGCGTTTACTTACCAATCGCCAGCTGAAAGTTTATTCCGGGATTGGAAAATAATATATGACTTATTCCCGCGCTACACCTGCTCGTTAATGCAGAAACTTATTCAGCTTAAAGAGGTGTGGTCATCTCTTTGGAAAGTTGTATTATGCAAAATCTAGGTAGTTACTCTATTACGATATAAATTCACGTGTAAATACATCTAAAGTTAGCTACAGTATGATAGTTAAAACACGATACAAATAAAAAGTTAACATAAAAAACAAGTATCCTGTATTGTAACATAACATGAGAATTGGTTATTGTGCATAAATAAAATCGATATTTATTGCGTTAAAAACAATATAGTTAATATAAAACTGTCTAGCATTCTGATGATGATTTTAAAAAATCAATATTGAAAAAATACATTTAGTAGTTAGAAATAGTAATAAATGCGATACTGCAAGGAAAAACAAATTTTATCATAAAAAATATTGCAGAGGTACGAGTTAGCTATACAAACCGCAGGAACATCCGGATTTAAAAATACTATAATTTCTTATCATTGCTATTCGAAATTTTATATCAGTATCTAAACTACCGGTTTTGATAATTTAATACCTGATAGAAAATAAACAATTGTAGCAAATGCGTTATTAAAAATATTAGCGAATAATTGCGCAATAATAAGTGTACATCAGTGTTCATTTTCCTACCATACTTATAGGAGTTAATATAAAACTGTATAGGTAAAAATAAAACATACATCGTTATAATTAATAAGTTATTTATTGCATTGAAAACAATCTAGTTAATATAAATATGAAACTAATTAGGTAAAATAGGACATACACTGAAAAGTGATTTATTGCATTGAAAACAGGTTCCTGTAATTGGTATGGTAGGAAAACTTGAAATTTGAAATAGTGCTCTAATTAGGGGAGTCCACATACTATCTCATAAGAGGTCTCCGGAAGTTGTTAGCGGTTGATCGCGACTCCACGTAGTAGTACAATTTAAAAGTAGATTTAACTGTTAAGGCATGGAATTTTCTGGAAACACTGCAACTAACAAGAATTCGCGTTTGCAGAGCTATAAATAATCGAGAGAAACTAGTTTATTCAAATACAACCTTTATTTATAAGATAACATTACATTTTATGTACAATGCTAGTAAATGGTTCATACTCAATTAATACATCATCGAGGATGTTTAAACTTCCTATTCCAAAACAATAACTACGTTTTGACGAGTACAATTAATTACCAATATCTGAAAGCCACAGCATATATAGTATAGAACAGATTTAGGTTAAATTATTTACTATTATCATTATTATCATCCTCATTATTATTACCACGTTATAGGTTAAGAAATTTATTATTATATCATAAACTTATATTAAGAAATTATTTAGAAATTTGAAAGAGGTTCTAATAATAGGGCTCGCATACTATCTCATAAGACAACTATAGTACTAATAAACTTGCCCTTTAACCTTCATCCCTTGTCTAGTCTTCGCCTCCCCCCCTTACCGAATCCCTTGTTTACTACGGCTGGAACTGATGTTTCCTGGCGTGTAACTTCCGGTTCCAGACGCTTAACGTCCAGTTCCAGAAGCGTATGTTCCAGTTACAGACGTCTAACGTTCGGTTCAAGCCGTATAGCTTCCAGCCTGTAGGTTTTGCAATTATATACGTTCGGTTATTCTGAAGATAACGTATATAACATTCCAATGTGTAATAGTAAAGTAATTAGCTTAATGAAGGATCTGATGAGTGGTAAAATAATCAGGGACTGGATGGCTTTGACATCTAAAATGTATAGCTTTAGAATTAGCCCTGATTGCTTATGTATTTTAATAGAGGTTGATCATGGCTTCACCTAGTGGTATATTTTTAAAATTAGTTTTAGTTTCCTGTTGGAACGTCTATGCGTGTGTGCGCGTGTGCGTGTGTATCTGCATGTGTTTGTGTGTGCGCGTGTGTATGTGCGTGTGTGTGCGTGTGTGTGTGCGTGTGTGGATGTGTGTGTGTATATGTGTTTGCGTGTGTGTGTGTGTGTGTGTGTTGTGTGTGTGTAGCTACCATAATTAAAAATATACGTACTTTTAAAATTAATTTAAATATCCTAAGTAGTATCAAAATGGAATAGAAAATGTGCTTTGAATATAACTCTAATTGTTATATTTGACAAGCGAAGGTGAAACATCAGTGTATAAGTAATATTATAGATGTAGTTGGGTATTTACTATTTAATTGTATGATAAACTAAAGATTATATGCATATTATACAAAGAAGAACATGTGTAATGAATAAATAAATTTATCCATATATCGCGTATACAGGGTGTTCTAAAGGTCCATCAAGAAACTCCGGGGGGAGATTCTACGAGCTAAAATAATAGCAGTTTGTAAGGAATTTTTTTTAGGATTATTTGTTTGCAAGTTACGGCTTGTCAAGGACCAATTTTTTTATTTCATTTATTAACGATTCTGGTTTTACAAAGAGATAGCGTTAGATAGTGGAATTACACGAACAAGGTATGACAGATTCTCCTATTTTATAATAGTAATAATACATTTTATTTGTCCAACAGAAACAAGTATCAATTACAGGAGAAACTGAAAAAAAACACTAAATACAAATACATAAACACCAATACAAGAGAAAATACTACACACATAACATAAGGATTATAAGTCACTTTTCTGACTAAACGGTTGCATTTATCGGCTTGAATAAAGATCACATAATTTTTTCTAATATTGTTTCTCTTTATAACAATGTTCATATTTTTGCGATGTTTGGCAAGAGAAAAAGGTTATCAACAAAACAAATTTTGAATTTTAGGTAAAGTGCCCTCTAACGGCGCATAATGGAACTTTTTTATTACTCGTCCAATAGAACTTAATCAAATTAGTAAGTATGTCAAATGAGAGACTAATCAACCTTGAACTGCATAAGTTATTTAAAAAGAAAGTTTAAAAAAATCGGTCTTTGACAAGCCGTAACTTGCAAACAAACGACAATCCGAAAAAAAATTTCCTTACAAACTACTATTATTTTAGGTCGTGGATTCTCCTCCCGGAGTTTCCTGATGGACTTTTAGAACACCCTGTATAGTACCCGTCTAATGCCCCCCCCCCTACCTATTATGTGAATCATAAAACTGACAATACAATTTTGGGAAATGGTACTAAGGCACATATACAACGTTCTTGATTGTATTCATTGACGTAATCATTAAAACCGCCGCCATTTTCTAAAATAATTTTAAATGGGATCATATGGCAAGTAATACCTCATTTCAAAGCTTGTTTCAAGCCCTTTTCAACAACATCAACGAATCAATAACATTAAAATATTACTGATTTATCAGTTTCAACCCAATAGCCTCAAAGCATTAATTAGCATTTTTGGGTTGAAACTCATGAGTCAGTGGTAATATTTTAATGTTGTTGATATTGTTGAAACGAGCTTTAAAATACTTGCCATATGATCCAATTTAAAATTATTTTAAAGAATAGCGCCTGTCTGCCATTTTTAATGATTATGTCACTGAATACCATCCAAAACCTTGTTCGGTTTCGCAACACTTTATATATTTTAGTTGTATGGTACACATAACAGGTTAGTGGACGGAGGAGGGCTTTAGACGGGCACTGAGTAATGTTTGATACTTTTCTTATGATACAGGGTGGCCAGCCTTATTTTGACCTTATATAACGTCGAAATAGCAAAGATAGCAAGGTGCGGTTTTCCCAGAAGAGTTTGGATTTTCAGAAAGTTTTCTTTGTCACTATTGTCGATTTTTTACTATCTTTTGTTATATCGAAAATAAAATGGTCGATTTTGGGTTTAGGATAACTTTATTATTTTAAATGGAACGCCCTCTATGTTTTGCAATTTCATATAAAATACTTAATGAGTGAGAAAAAGATCTCCATTTGAATGTGGATTTGATCCAAAATCCTCTCCTCGATTACCTTTTTCATTGCAATTATATTTTTAATTTTTGATATTGAAATTGTCTTATATTCAATCTTTACCTCTTCAGAATGGTTATGGTTATCAAAAGAAATATTAAATTTATACGCCTCCGAAGATTGACCGCATGTCGATTAAGAATACTGTTCACATACTATTTTTTGAACATTCGTTTGTGGAAAAAAAAGTTGTTATCTTCAATTGTCAGTCATTTTTGTTTACTTTGATAAGTTATTTCAAATAAAATCTCAGTTTGTCTATATTCCTAGATCAACAGTATAAAAATTATTAAAAAAGAACTTAAATTAGATCCATGTAGAATTCAGGTTTTATAGGAAATAAAAATAACCTGATTTTCTAAAAAGTGTCGAGCTTTCACAGTGGACTCAAAATTTGGTAAGGAACGATATACATTTGTACGACAAATTAATAATGTCAGACAAAGCCAACTTTTATTTGAATGGAAAAGTAAATAAGCATACCTGTGGGTTTTGGTCAACAGAAAATCCTTGACAATTTGAAGAACACGTTAGAAATTCGTCAAAACTCACGGTCTGGTGTGGTATCTCGATGCAAAAAGCATATGGACCATTTTTTTAAGCACCAGTTGTAACCTTTTTTTGTATGTTGATATGCTGGAAGTTTTTTTACTCCCAATTGCAACAGGAAAATCTATTAAATTCAGTTTACTTTCAACAAGATGGAGCTACACCCCACTATTCTCACATTACAGGGAATTCACTGAACAACATCTTTGGAAACAGGTGGATTGGAAGAGGGGCCCTATATCCTGGCCACCTTGTTCTACGAACGTGACAGTTCCAGATTTCTTCCTATGATGATATGTAAAAGTACGTTGTTATCCCTCACTACCTCAAAATTTAGAGCAATTAAGAATTAATATTCGAGACATAGTAGAAAACATTCCTGAAGAATTTTTAGTTATTAATTTTAATAAGTTTTACAAATTTAAATATGTGTATTGAAGTCGTAGGTGCAAGGAATTTTCAATATTTACAGTAGTAAAATTATTCTAGCGTTGTAAATTTTACTTTGTGAGTAAATTGTAGCTTTGTTTCTGTAAAATCTATATTTTCTTGTAACATTGAATGTAGATAATTTTCAATGTTTACTATTGTCCTCTTTTTAAGCGTAAAGAATCCTGTACTTCAATTCAACTTTCTTTCCACAAGCGAGTTTTAAAAAATAGCTTTTAAATATTATTCTTCATCTGTATGCAGTCAATTACTTAGGATGTCCACAAATTCGTTATTTTTTATAATAACCAAACTTATGTTACATTTTCCGAAAGAGGAAAGGTTGAAGTTTAAGAATAATGCAAAACATACAGGTGGTGCGTCTAAAATAACAAAGTTGTCCTGTACTCGCAAATCGGTATAATAAAAGATAGTAATAAATGGGAAATAGTGCCAAAAAGACATTGTGAAAACCGCACCTTGCTATCTTCTCTCATTCCTACGTTATTCAAGATCCAAATGGGTAAAAATATTTCGGACTACCCTGTACAAAGATAGGATACGTGTTTAATAGATTACATTTGTTTTATACATTAAATATAAGAGGAATTATGAGTAAATTAATATCGGCATCGCGGCTGCTGTCCCTATTTGTGATATAAGCGTACGAGAATGATTTATGCGCTGTCCACTTTAGATTTTTTACATTTAGTAAAGTGATCTATGATGCTTCAAGTTCAATTTTTGTGTATCAGAAGGCTACTTTTATACACTTCTAAACATTTGAACACTTACAAGGACATATACAAATAACAATTTACTACTTTTTGAGCAACATTTTCTGGCTTAATTGATAGTATATAGTTCTGGGAGAACACTTTTAGGGCGAAGAATAAAAAGAATAAAACTTAAATAACGAATTTCAAATGTTTTAATAAAAAAATAACAAAATCTTCATTTTAGTATTACAGAAAAGTTCGCTCTGGAAAGAAATGATAATCAAACACTTAAAGATTAATAATGCGGGGACCTCCTCTAGCTCTTATGACCTCCTGGCAACGTCTTGGCATCCTAGAAATCAAATCCCGGATGTAATGCTGGGGAATATTTGGCCATTCTTCCAAAACGGCAGTTCGGAGCTGATGGTAATTGTTTGGATCCACTGCTCGTGACCTTATCATCCTTTTCAGGTAATACGTTCCTTATGCGATTAAGATCTGGAGAGTTCGCTGGCCAATCCATGTACCTAATATTGTTCTCTTCAAAAAATGCATTGATTTGACTTGTTCTATGAGAACGAGCGTTATCACCAACAAACACGAAACCATCGCCTATTTCATTGGCAAACGGCAACACTACAGGTTGTAATACCTTATTAAGATACCTGATACTACTGATTGTAGCATTCCACGTGCCACGAGTCGCAGAAATACCTCCCCAAACGGTAATTGAACCACCTCCATAAGCTTGATGGTAAGTCACGTGGTTCTCAATATAGCGTTCTCCTCCGTTTATCCAAACTCTCACTCTTCCATCTGAGCTAAGGAGACGCACTCTGGTCTCGTTATTGAATAAATAACGACCTCAATCCTCAACATTCCATTTGGCATGTTGGTCACCCTAGCTTACTTCTCTTATGGGCTCTGATCAACAATGGACATTTTTTATAAGATCTGGACCTTAAATTTACCGCATGGAGCCGTCTTGTTACTGTTTGAGTGGATACTTGAGTACCTGTTGCATTCAATAACTGAATTTGGAGTTTTCTTGCAGTAGAAAATAATCTATTCCTTCGATACTGAACCGTAATAAAATGGTCCTCCCTATCTGTTGTACTGCGATTTAGCCCTTCGCTGTGCGTATGTTGCACAGATCCAGTATCATTACAACGCATTCGAATTCTTCTGATTTCGTTGTGGCTCACATTGAAATGGGCAGTAACAGTTCTTAGCGATGCACCAGTCATAAGCATCCCCATAGATTCGCTCCCAAAAATGCAGTTAATCACTTTGAATTAAAACTTACTCGAGAAATTCGCAAAAATTCTTTTAAAGCTTAAAAGTATAAGCGTCCGCGATCTCAGTAACTGCACTTATGACACATAATAACAACAAACAACAATTGAATCGCAATTGTCAATCGATAGGCATTTGTTTGCATTCCAAAACACAGTCCTGATCATGTAGGAAGTCATGCTAAACGCCTAAGAAGGGTTGATTACATTTATTGCATGTTATATAAGTGTACCAGTTCAAATTCTGAGCAGTGTATTTCTTGCATATACAACTTATTGACGTGTTGCAATATTTTAATCTACGCTAACAATATAAAAGTGTTATCAGTGTTGCTGTTGGTAGCATTGCCTTCATTTTCTTTTAAATAACAAATAAAGCTTGTAAATAGTCGCCCAATGTAAATCCCTAAAATGTAAGTGTTACGACTTTTAAAGCATAAACATACCTCAAGCATTGAATTAATTCTCTTAACGCGATCATTTCTAACGGTGCGTTTAAATGAAATTCTATGACTATAAGAAAGGGTGTGTGGTATATTTTGTGAATACCATATTGGTACGATCTTAAATGAAATGAAATAGATTAACTATAAGATTAATTAACTTTTAGATTTATTGTACTAGACAGCTAAACTGTACAGTTTAATGATACAGAAATGTAGTAAACCCGAATTATAATCGATTTTAATTAATGTTTCCTACATATACTTACTAATCATAAGCATTCCTTAATTAGCGAGGTTCGAATTATAACAGTTTCAACATGATAGTATTAGTATACAATCTAATCCTGTTCAATTTTCAATGATATTTCTGGTAAATTTTGGGAAGATGCAAATCCCATTCGAAAGTTATATACATATACTAGTAGGAAATTAAACCCTGAATACACATTCTAATCACGATTTAGGTCAGAGTTTGAAATTAACCCTCTTGTATTTTTCTTATGTTTCATACGGATGCAATTTTGAGATGTACACTATACAAGTTCGTGTAATCAAAGAGCTTAGTAGACTGTAAACCGTTAGCTTATTAGCTGAAAGAAATTCAGACTGTATTATTTGCTACATGTAAAATTATCAAAATACATCTACAAAATACATATGAGTTAAAGCTACGGTAAATTTTGTCCATTCAGAAAATGTAAATCAAATTCAATCAAGCCTGAATTTTAAATCCTTTGATCGGAGAGTTATTTAGGTGTAAAAAAGTCTTCAAAGGACATGGATTATCACATTTATAGCTTTAACTGAGCTATTAGACCGATCAAATATAGGTACTGTTGCAAGTGTAAAGATTAACAATGATACACATACAGGGTATATATATATATATATATATATATATATATATATATATATATATATATATATATATATATATATATATATATATATATATATACATACAGGGTGGGTGTCCACTGCGTGGACGTAGGATTGCTCCTATTAGAGATATCTAAACCAATTTTAGTGTGGTAATACACGATCATTGGACCTACATTCTAAAAATATTTAGGTATATACAGGGTGATTGACAAAAATATGGTAACCCAAACCTGCATTTTTTTAATGGAACACCCTGTATATTTTTGCATTATTGGATTCACTGTTACATTTAGAATAAAAGTATAGAAATTTGTATTTGTATCACTAACTTTTCTGCAGATATCGTCACTTTAGTACCAAAATAGAGTTAACTTTGGAACCACGATGCGAGAGTTGTCACCAAGATTTTGTAAATCTGTTTATACCACCGACTATTAATAATAGTCTACTAACAAACAAACTGGGAAATTTTTCGAAAACATGTAAAACTATACACAGTGATTAACTTACGCGAAATGTAATTTTTCTCAATTTTTTCAAATGCAACACCCTATATATTTTTTCACACTCTGATTGCCCGTGAAAAGGAGATATTAATTGATAATAGGTTTCATAGCTATAAAACGGACCTTTCTTGAGATATTGAGGTTTTATTTGAAAATACTGACATACAGAACAAACAAAACAAGATCCAGAGCAAATAAGAAAATACAAATGGCAAATGAAGTCTTTAACTGATAGGAAAACTTAATTAATAATTAAACAATAAAATAATTCTCTACACCTAAAAATAAGTTGAACAAGTAAACATTATTAATAGTCGGTTGTATAAACACATTTACAAAATCGTGGTGACACTTTTAGTCTAAATATAATAGTGAATCCAAAAATGTGAAAATATACAGGGTGCTCTATTGGAAAAACAGGTTTGGGTTGGCATATTTTTGCCAATCACCCTGTATATACCTAAATATTTTTGGAATGTAGGTCCAATGATCTTGTATTACCACACTAAAATTGGTTTAGATATCTTTAATAGGAAGGAGCAATCCTACGTCCACGCAGTACACACCCACCCTGTATATATATATATATATATATATATATATATATATATATATATATATATATATATATATATATATATATATATATATATGTATATACAGGGTTTTCAAAGTTAAGTCTGCACTATTGCTAACTTTCGTGTTAATAGAGCTACGAAGTCGGTTAAATTAGCAAAGTAGTGTGTTTTTTTACGCTGATTGTGGAAAAAGAAAAACGATTGAAAGTAGCATTCTCGAAAAATCGACCAAAACATACTTTTTTCCTAATGGAACACCCTGTAACCAATATTCCCAGTCGATAGAGAATTAAATTCTGATCAAAAGTGGTCATATGGATTTCTATCTTACAGTAAAAAATAAGGGAGATTTTGGCGATTTTTTAATTTCATCATGTAGGCTATGATTGGAAAGTAATCCTTTATTTTATGAATTTGAACACGCTCTAAATAATAAATAATTCAATAAATCAATACTGTTAATAATATGAATAATCGTTAGTTGGAGTTCGATATTTGTATAACGTCTTTTATACAATTCATTTTTTAAATATTCCTACAAGTAAAAGCCCAAAGGGGTTATGTACGGATACCGAGGAGGCCAGCGAATAGGACCATTCGTAGCTAATCATCTATTACCAAAAATTTCAAAATTGAATGAAAAATAAACAATCACTTTTGAATCAAGCGTATTTGATGAAATTCAAAAATCGCAAAATCTCCCTTAACCTTTACTGTAGGATAGAAATGCATATCACAACTTTTGCTCAGAATTTAATTCTCTATCGACTGAGAATATTGTATACAGGGTGTTCGAGTAGAAAAAAGTATGTTTTAGTCGATTTTTCGAAAATGCGATTTTCAATTATTTTTCTTTTTCCACCATCGTAATCGGCGTAAAAATACACACTACTTTGATAATTTAACCGACTTCGTAGCTCCATTAATAAGAATATATATATATATATATATATATATATATATATATATATATATATATATATATATATATATAAAAAATTCATTACGTTACAATGTTATGTACTAATGGACCAAAACCTAAATTGGTTTTGATATCTCTAATAGTGAAGGAGAAATCCCCCGTCCACGCAGTAGCTACCCACCCTGTGTATACCTTATTCAAGTCACCAGCCGTTGCACGTCATTAATTGTGTACCAATACTATAACTATAATTTACTATAAACCTGTAATAAAAGTTGCATTAAGGTCAAAATGTCATCGTAAGTACAGTTGGTATTGAAAGTCATTAATCTTGTAGGATTAGGAACAATATCTTGTCCTTGTTCACACTTTGCAGTGCGTATTTACAACTTAAAACGTAGTGCGAATATAAACTCATAAAATATCTCGATGTTGTCAAGTCAAATTTTGTTTACTCTGTTAAATACATCAGTACGCTCTTCACCTATTTGTTTTAAATTGCCTTACGAAAAACAGTACTTTTTAATTTTACATGTTCATTTTTTTTCTGTATTCTGATGAATAACTTATGAGTAAATCATGTCTTGCGCTTCATACATGCAGCATATTTAAACCATCTTGTATTGCCTCGGGTAAGATTGGTCTCATGCCAGCAATGCATAACAAAACGTATCACAGTTATTGATATTCTCGAAAGGACTTTTTACATTAGTAGGTATGCAGTGTGAAAATAGGAAACGAAAACAATTTAGAAAAGTACAAGAACATCGTTTCCCTGAACTAAATTGTTGTATTTTATTATTACATATAATAGGTGTATAGTATTACAGTATCTATTTGTTCCTGACCTAAAAAGATGTTAAGCAACCAGTCTGACACATACTCTTGACAACGCTGATTACCACATCATTGATTTAGTAAGTTTTAAGCTATGACGTACAACGGCTGGTGGGTTGAAAATATATATATATATATATATATATATATATATATATATATATATATATATATATATATATATATATATATATATATATATATATATAGGGCTGTCCACTTGCCCTGCATTCATGATAGTACCTTTAATATTAATTTTTGGGTGAAAAGGTCACGAGTCATTTTTTATCAAGTATTGTAAATGGAACACCCTATATATTTTAATGCTTTTGAAATCCATATTCTATTCTAGGCCAAGCTTGTTTGACCTTTTACCTACTCATTCAGGAGAAAATAAATGTTTTAAAAAAATTCTCTCCGGAATTAACATTTAGTAAAAAAATGATAACTATTCAATAGTTGGCAGTAGAGCAACGAAATTGGAGATTATGATAAAAAAAAGAGCCTTTTATTTATCGATATGCTGATTTTGAACGAAATTTGTTGCAAAAGGGCTGTACTATTTTTTTTCTAACGGTCACGCCAGAAATAGCAAGAGTTGACTATTCTAAATGGAACACCCTGTATATTTGTTCACGAATGAACTGATTTTAAGTTGTCTTTGATTTTTGTTAAATATGTCTTATATCTAAAGTTAATACTTTCCGGGATAATGACATATTTTGTTTTTCGCCCAATACCGAAATAAAATTAAAGGGAGTAACAAGCAATAACATTATTTGCATCAGATATTACTTAAATTATTTGATGATGTATAACAGTTATTACTAAATCAACTCACATAAAAACGAACGGTACGAAACAAAAAACAGCAAACTTGATTTAAAATAACTTCTAACAACCCAACATTATTTTGTAAACCTTGCCTTACACGATTTAAAAAACTTGTGTTAACATCGTGCAAGATTTCAGGCGTGATGACGTGAAAGCTACACGTTCTTTTACAAATCCCCATAGAAAAAAGTCGAGTTTGGTCGTGTCAGGCGGTGGGGGTGGCCAATTTACGGATCCGCTTCTTCCGATTCATCTTTGAGGATATTCATCATTTAAGAACCACATGCGTTGACGTATCATCAAAAAATATGGCTCCACTACATATTGAACAAGAATTTCACCCCACGTGTTTAGCGACCATCTGTACTGACGGTCAACTTCCCTTGTTACATGTGGGTTTATATCAGAATAATAATGATTAGGCATCGGATTCTAGCAAAATGGACTATTGCGATTTCTGTAGGCACATCTGTGAAACTTGTGTATTTTTGTTTGTTACGCCGAATGGGTTAATTTGAACCCTATTTAATTTTACCTAGAGTGCCTAAAATTGATTTTAAAAGTACCTATTTTGTAATTAACCGTCTAAAATGCCCAAAGTACCAACAATTCCGAAGACTGACCATCAGAAGAGATTTATTGTAGGCCGGATGTAAATGTATTGCTCACAAATCTTATTACTGACCCTTTTTAAGGTCCCTAGAATATCTGGCCACCACATGTTTGCCTTAAAGATTCTAAAGTGAAACTATTTTCTAAGATTGTGTTCATTTTCCATTTAAAGTCTGTTCACGGAGACAAAATTCAGCGGTTCAGAGTTTTTTAAATAAATACTGCGGAAGAAAAATTCCTGACGAATCCACACCTCGCAAGAATCATTTACCAGTTTGTTATAAAATTTAAGTACTTATCTACTTTTACTTATTTAAAATAATTTCCGAGATACATGTTTTACACTTTATTTGCAGACAATTTATAGAATTCGTGAAAAATTAGATGGATTTAGCATATGGGTTTCAGTGGACGATCTAACTGATGCCCTTCGACGTTACATTGCCAATTGGGTTTCAGAGGAAGACACGGTAAAATCGTATCTGTTAGCTTCTCGTCAACTTGAACGAACCAATTTTATATAGGATTTTCCAAACTAAGAATACAATGTAAAAATCTTGTGGAATCAAGCTACGATCCGTATATTGCAACATGGAACACGAAATTAAATATAATGGTAGAATGGGTTGATCCGGATCTTCGAGTGAGGCCCCACAATTCAACCGGACTTTCGAGTGGGACCCCACAAGGAACACGCATACTATCTCATAGGGCAACTGTAGGCTTTCAGAACTTGCTTCTTGGTCTACGCCCCATTTTTCGGCCCCCCTGATAGTTTGTGACGCTATCTACTGGTGTATTTTTAATATCAATCAATGGCACGATTTGTAAATGAATCACTTGGTAAATAAAACAATGGTAAAAATATATGTGTAAACATGAGTATATATTTCTTTAGAAATTGCTCCAAAGTTTAGGCTGTTTGTTACCGACGGAACAGCGTACATGGGAAAATGCGCAGACATTTAAAAGTGTTTTATCCAAAAATAGTACACATTACTTGTCTTTCACATATGTTAAACTTGGTATCAAAAACGATTAGACGTAGTAATGGAAGACGTAGATGGCTTGATTGCGAATGTAAAGAAGATTTTAATTAAAGCGCATCTAAGAGTTGAAGTGTGTAAAGAACGTCTAAAAGTACCCGTTTTAACCCGCTGGAGAACGCGTGGCATGAAGCTGCTGTATTTTATAGCACACAATCTGAATCAATAAAAGATGTGAGCAAATTAAAAAGTATAAATAACAATATTTACTTAAGTACTTCAAATTCACTTTAAAGGTCGTTATGTTATTTGATCCAGAATGTGCATAAGCCATCCAAAAAGCTCAAAATTTATAAAAAAAAATCAATTAAAACATGGCCTAAGTTACATAAAATGTCACTTTCAAAAAATTGTAGAAAGCATCATTCAGAAAAAACCGATTTGCCGCTTGCAGAATCCATAGAAATTGTAGAAAATATTTAAAAAAATTTGCAGAAGGCTCCAGGTTCAGTGGCAGGAATAACTTGCAAAAAACTTGTGACCTGTTTAGAAAAAAACGAGGGTTTCCTATATCTCTACAAACTGTCAAAAATGTTTGTAGGTGAACGTGCGGACGAGAATGATTGTACAGCGGAAGACTTAATGTTTAAGCACTAATTATATCATGTAATGTGCCAAGAAGTTTCTGGTGCCTTTGAAACCGGAATGGATGAAAATGAACTCTTTTAATAGTACGCCAAACTGATGTCCTGTTAACTTCTATAATTTCCCCAATTTGCTTCTTCTTGGGCCTTCAACCAAGGCTGTCATTATTATTTCCTTATTTTGCTCACTCAGGACTCATCTTTCACGGGAACGTTTTGAATATGCTACACTCCTCCCCGAAGCTACGAATCTTGCAAGAAGATTTTCAAATGCAGCTATTTCTGGATGGCGTCTATCAGGATACGCGCGTGGGCATTTCCGTAAACATTCACTGAGAATGAAAGCCATATCAACCAGTTGGTTATTTGGAAAAAGTGACATTTTCGATTCGAGTTTGAGCCTTTTTGACAAAGTGAAAACAATAATGTGGCAAATACATTCAATTGCAATTAAACCGACATATATCTGCGCGTTGCAGTTGTTATAGTTATTGTCATGGTTATGCGTGGATTTGTAGCTCGTTCCTCAATGTTTGGCACTGCTAATTGTTTTGTCAACAGTTGCAAAAACGAACGCCGTTTATCTGACTTTCGGAGTGGATTCATTTCATTGTATATTATGAAGGAAGCCAGTGCAGCAATATCAACCATGTTGTAGAACATTGCAAGTGGTCAACTATTTGTCGAACGTTTGCATGCATAAGTGCCAAGCATTTGATCCATTGTATCCACTCCCGATTTATGGGAATTGTAGTCCAGAATAGCCATTGGTTTTTGCTTATTTAGATTATCTACCTCAGAAGTGTAATGCATAGTAGAGAGCAATAGTACCGATTTATTCTTCTTCGGTACATATGAACACAATGAAACATTGCCATTGTGGAAACCAAACAGTGAGCTCAACACAGGACGCGCAGGACTTTTCAAAAATTCAGGTGGAACGAAAGTTTTGTTTGCTCGCACCGTTCCAAAAAAGGCAGTTTTTTGAGCCATCAATAATGTTGCCACTTTTAACATTGAAAAGAAATTGTCGGCATAAACTGTGTGAGCGACACCGAGGTAGTTTCCAACCAAATCAAGCACGATTTTCTGACCTTGATTAATCTCGCGTTCGCGACCTGGCATAAATCACACCTTTGAGGGAGTAGAAAGATTTGGAGTCACACAACCACCATACCTTTATTCCATATTTGGCAGGTTTAGAAGGAATATATTGTGTAAAACGTGTGCGGCATCGATAAGGAAATAATTGTTCATCCACAGTTAGTGAACTGTGCGGAGTGTAAGATGCTCTCAAATTTGCCTGTAACATTAGCCAAATATCATCAATGGCGGCACTTTTGCTGGTGAGTAATCTCTGCGGCCGTGAATTCGCATTATCAAAGCGAATCAATTTTGTAATCGATACAAAACGATCATGCGATAAAGCAAATTTGAATATTGGGGCATAAGTTGAGTCCCATAGTTCCTTCGCAGGTTCGGTGTTGGATTTTGTCAACCCAGCATACAAAATAATCGCCACAAATGCGTCAAACTCTTTCAGAGTCAAAGCTTTCCAGGGATCAGGTAACGAAAAATAGACAGTGGATCATAAACCATCTTCTTCGATGGCCCTGGTTTGTTTTGTTTGTAGTGAATGATGTTATGAGCCGATATACGGCTACTTGGTGGGTCATTTTTGTACCATTTCGTCCCATTTTTGGACATAAAGTAAGCAGAATCAAGCTCTACTTGAGGAAGAACAGAAATGGCAATAGTAGCTTCTTCACGAATCATATCTACTTGATCATCGTCGTCTTCATCGAATTGGTCGTCATTGATTTCCACATTTGCATCGTCTTCTACATCGGACACATCTCTATCATATTCTGGTCGATATGTAAGGTCAGTGTCATCATCACCATCGTCAAAAGAATCCTCATTGTCGCTCATTTCAGCTCCCATATAAGCCTGACATTTTGCGTCGACCTCGCGTTTCTCCTCCGCAGTCAAACGTTGGTAGCGTGTTGTGTTATTGACAACCATATTTACAAGATCCCAACCATCGTCTATCATTGTTCTATAGTAAATACACAAAAACAAAAACGAATAATTATATACACAAAAACAAACCGAATTAGCTTATAACCCGAACTAAAATATTAAAAAAATAAAATTATACACTTGAAAAAATGAAACATTAAACTCGCAGAAGCACAAAGGTAACGTTTCAGTTGTCAAACGGTAGTTTCAGACTGGCTGGCGGGTGGCTTAAAAACACATTTCATTATTATCTCCCACTATTTCCGCTCTTTTATATACAGGTCCGCAGGGACCTTCTACCTGCGTTTACGTAGAAGTGCCATTTAAAAAAAAAAAACAAAACGCGAACGAGTGGTCGAACCGATTTGAAACCTACCTTAATCGATTCAGAATGTCGTTTTTATGGAATACTTGTAGCGACACCCTTGTAGCGCATGATAAGAAACAATTATGAACCCATAAAAGTAGTAAAAAGTCCCTGCGGACCTTCTCACCGATCGGAGGGTTAAACGTTTTTATGATGAAAGAACAGATACTCTCTGAATAACATTTTTTAATACCGTCCTTTTTTTTCATATTCCTGGTTTTGCAACTCATTTTGTTCAGCATATCGATAAATAAAAAGGCTCTTTTGTTTATGATAATCTCCAATTTAGTTGCTCTGCTCCCAATGATTTATTTAATGAAGGTTAATTTCGGAGAGAATTTATTTTAAACATTTATTTGCTCCTAAATGGGTGGACTTAAGTAGGTGAAAGGTCAAACAAACTTGGCGTAAAATCGAACGTGGATTTTAAAAATACTAAGATTTATAGGGTGTTACATTTAAAATAATTAAGTACGGTCCTGTACAGACGAAACCGGAACCCGTGCAGGGCTCAAAATATTCTTGGATTGTAAACAAGGAGCATCTGAATAAAAAATTTCTCGTGGCCTTTTCTCCTAAAATTAATATTAAAGGTACAATCAAAGAATGTGGACAACCCGTATATATATATATATATATATATATATATATATATATATATATATATATATATATATATATATATATATATATATATATAGCAAAATGATTTATGTCTCAAGTCAAAGATAATATTCTCTCTTAATTAAATCAACACTTTAATTACTAATGTAGACAAGGTATTCACTTGAAAGGCAAACTCGCATCAGTTCACTGCCAGATGTCAATCTTTCTGTAACAACAATGTGATTTCATACAAACTAAATCGCCTTTAAAATACAAACAGCATGAAAGCATTTTCATGTGCCCCTGACTTCAAAGAGGTCAACATTGTTATTAGGTATCGCCCATTGGCCACTAACGATTTACTTCCTAACTAGCCCTAGGTCTCACGCATTTGCTTTAAAGTTTATCAGAATTATCCTTTTACAAAATTGTAAAATTATTGCGCAAATAGGTACCTAAATGTTTATAGCCCTACGGGCGTTTAGGCTTACCTTCAATGGTAAGTAAGATGATAGACTGCATCAATTCTGATCTTGTGAGGTACCTGTAAAATACAGACATATTAAATGAAATATATTGCCTCGCGCAGAGCCACAAGCAACCGCGTTGTGCATGACCTATATACGAATGAGATCAATCGAAATGCACGCGAAACATCGTTTTATTGCGCTTGGCAAGGCGCATTTGGTGTCAAGCTTCTGGCATTCAGTCTATCCCCGAGTCTATGCATTAACCACATGCTTTCTATCTAATCAAAGTATCTATATGGTAGTCGACAGACACTGTTCTGGCATGCTTAGCATTATTAGAAATCGGTAGTGGCACCTACGTCATTCCTCCCTAACACTATTGATTTGTTCTTTTCCACCATCGCTCCCAGACACAGTTATGCAGGTTAAAAAAACAGAAGTTCTGTATGTGAACTCTTCGGCCAATAATTAGTTCCAAACTGTACGAAAAGTGGCTATCAACACCAGGGTCTCTCTCAGGAGATTCCAAAGGAATTACGAATTGGGCGAATGAACACTTAGCAATAGTTAACCCAAACATAGACCTGTTAACATAACAAGTTCGCGACGAAGTTCGCAACGTAGTGCTCCACCAGTGGTACACGCTGCTCTCCTTTTATGGACGTCGTGTGCCACCGGTGGTATAATTGATATACTACATCTTACAAAAGTTAAACCAAGTACGGTTACAGATAAGATTCTATTAGTTGTGGATAAAGATCATATACATCTTAGGGCTAAACAGATTTCAATTTTGTCCTTGTCTTTTTAATTCTTAAGCTTAAACATGTTAAAAAACGTTTTTGTTAAATTTAGAGTGAAACGTGCTCAAAAGGGCATAAAATAGTCAAGTAGTACGGGTGGTACACGCCAGTCTCTAATTCCAATGTTAAAACAAATAAAAACAAGGTCTGCTTTGTGTTTTGTATTTCTGCATAATAAGCATTATCAAAATGAAGAATAAGCCAACAAAATTAAAAATTAAAGAGATACGAAAAAAGTTTTTGCTATTGACCAGATCGAAAAAATCTAAATACATTGGTGGCTTGTTTTCACAGCCATCACAGTATGCCCCAATTCGTTTTGCCTTCGCTCTAGCCACTAAAGACACTTTTTCCTTCTGCAATTTCTCAAGAGAAACACATTTTTCAGTGCTCTACCTTCATATTTCCTCAATTTATGTACACTTGTCGTATTCTTCTTTGGGATATTTTGATCATCTTGATCTTGATCTTCATCAAGTATATATCAAATCTCTTCTGTTATTTTTGTTGCTGATTACCCAAGGTTTTACACCTACACACAAAATTAACTTAAATACTGCTTCCTTGTACCATTTTATTGCTTTTCGTAAGCATGTAAAATAATAGGACATTTGGTTCGATGTATCAACTCCTTTCTTAGCGCCATAGCACTTTTCGGCTATCGTGTAAAAATAGTTTCGTATGATTGTAAATAGCCCGTTACCTTGCCACTTTATAACTTGAACTTCATTTTGATTTTTCGTTCCAAATATTTTGCCTTTTTGTAAATTTGTTTGACACACCTTCTTCGGGTTTTCTTTTTCGTTTGTATGTACGCAGCGTTCCACACCCATGAGTTATCGGAAACAACAAAAAACTTCAGCAGCAAATCAAACCTGTTATTTTCCTAATGCATCTGAAAAGTCAATGTGATTCATTTTAAATGCGCTTTGTCCCGTACATTGAAAACTGTTGATGAACATGCCCGAAGGTCCCCAAGTAGCGAATATTGGAGGAATATTGTTGCTTTTCCTGTAGTAGTCTTCATCGTCATGGTTTTCACTACTGCTTTCAGACGATGATCTGTGTGAATCTGCTAAGTCGGCAAAAGGGCCAGTTTCAGCACCAGAAGACTGTGGTTCGTCGATTTCAGCTTTAACCGTACAACATACGGTTTTGCTTCTTCTTCCGAATTAAAGATTCCGATTACTTTTTGGGCAGCTTGCAAAATCATTTTTGTCCTGGGCAACATTTTGCTGCTTTTACCGAGAACTTAGAAACTAATTACCTGAAACAAAAGAAAATTATTGTTGAATACTAACCTTCTTTGGTCGTGGACACTGGTGGTGCACAACGACTCTAGACGAAAATTATATCTCAGTGACGTCATGCAACACCGGTGGTACATGTTAAAAAAAGCAAAAATACAAATTGAAACTACACAAGTAATGAACGAACATTTTAAAAAATTTACAAAAACAACGTATTGTTGCAATTAAATATTGTAGCAGAACGGTGAGTTACGTAACCTGGCCTACATCTCAAACATGTTAAATGTATCATTAAGCTCTTACGAACGGCTGAACTTTAGAAATCCATGGTTGCCTTAGTTTGATTGATGCAAAATTCGAGCACATGTAATCATACGTATTGCAATATCACACATCCAGGGCATCCCATTATGATGGTTGAAACATTAGCAGAGTGCCCCGACTAATGAACATACTACTTGGTACATATTATGTAAACCTTGCGCACTTGTGGGCTGTCTCGAATATAAAAAAAATTCAAGTTATTAAGGAGAATATTTCAGTAGCGGTAATTCGTAACGTCACCCTTTATAGCTTCAAAATTAAATAGTTTAAAAAATATGTTCTGTGTTACCGTTGCTGAAGGATGATGATTAATAATTTACACTTTTTTTTAAATTCCACAAACACTAATGTAAATCATATACAAAAACTGCGTCAAACGATAGCTCAGAAGCTGCCTCTGTAAGAGCTTTTGTATACTGTGTTTGCCAAAGTCTCAAGCATCGACTAATGTTTAATAAGAACCCAAAACAGAACACTGACAGTATCTGCTTACTTGGTAGGATAATTATTAACTAGTTATAAAATCTGTATTATTCTGTAACTGTGGTCTCATATTAGTTGATTTGATCGGCCTATTTCCACAGTTTTTGTCTTTGTAGCATGACGTTTCCGACGCGGACTCTGCTTCCATCATCAAACTTAGAAAGACTTCGCACTTAACTCGAATTCATTTACTATATACAGAGTAGACCAAATGTTTGGAAACGCCCAATTATCTCACAAATTGCTAGTCCGAATTGTACAAAATTTAGGATAAACCTATTTTGGGATACGGAGATTCCAGATTTGACATTTGAAATATGCAGTCATTATTGGTACCTTCAGTACGAGTTAAACCATATGTAACACTTACAATTTTATGTAGCGTAGAAGGTCTTAAATTTTTACAAAATAGTGCAAAATAAGTAGATTTGAAGAGATTTAAGTGTTTAAATATGGAATGCTGTGATTTTGACATTTGTTCACCATTTACATTATTAAATAAAACTGACGATGTGTTTTGAAAAGTTCTGTTTCTCTAAAATGGTTGTCAATACAAAAGAACGAACGACTATTCTAATGATGGGAAGGTACGGCGACAGAAAAAGGTCTTATAGTGAAATAGCCAACTTGTTCATCGAACTTTCCCAAACCGTTCTCTTATCCATAAGGTGCCGGTACAAAAAACTGTTGAGGAGTTTGGAGGAGTGAAAGATAGATACCGATCAGGTAGACCAAAGAAGTTCTAAACGACAACAAAACTTTAGATACAATGAAGAGTTTCGTTGAAGATCTACATACATCTTCACCCAGGGTTACACAATTACATGATATAGGTCATTCTTCAGTCTTACGTGTATTATATAAGAATAAATTTCACCCATACAAAAGTCATTTATTGCAAGAATTAAGTGAAGATTACTTCGATCGTAGATTAGAGTTTACTGCGGTAATGACGGATAAAATTGAAAATGACGAAAATTTCTTTAATAACACGTTTTTCCGACGAAGCAACCTTTATACTGTGTGGGAGTATAAATCGACGTAATTTAAGGTACTGGAGTGACGTAAATCCACACTGGATGCGTGAAAACCATACTCAAAAATCACAAAAAGTATAGTGGGTACACAGTTAATTTGACAGTTCTTTATCGACGGAATTTAACGTCAGATAAGTACGAAATGCTACTTAGAAATGAAATTGTACCTGCACTGAGAAACTTGTTTGGGGCCAATTTTAATCAGATATGGTTTCAGCAAGAACGGATTATCGATGAATCTCGATTAATTTCTAGACAATCATGGAGAAATGTGGTAGACGCATTCTACCATTGTCAACTCACAAATGAAGCACATTTTGAACACTTGATTAAGTAATCTTGTTAAAAATGTTGTAATCTTTCAGTTGTTACGTTTTAATGTGGTTGAAAATAGTTTGTATTAAAAAATTGATTGAGACAATTAGGCTTTGGCATACTTCTGTTTATATATAGATTACATAAAATCATAAGTGTTATATTGAAGTGGAGATTCCAATAATGACTACATATATAGGGTGGTGTATTTAAAAAACCAAAGTGTCTAATAATATCAGGGAAACGGCAAATCTAGCAACATTGCGTGTCAAATCTGGTATCTCCGTATCCCAAAATAGGCTTATCCCAAATTTTGTACAATTAGGATTAACAATTTACGAGATAATTGGGCGTTTCCAGACTTTTGGTCCACTCTGCATACAGGGTTTCAAATAAGGGTACGAACCGGCTATACATCGGAAACCGTTAAAGCTGCACCTTTCGGAGAACAATTAGCATAAGTAAAGTGACCATGAGAAAATGTTGGATATTATTTCCAGCTTTCTAAACCTACGGCCTACCTAAAAATCTTTAATTTCTCGAATATCTTGATGCACAACATAAGCTACTTTTATGTAATTTGTATTCAACAGTTACTTATCTACAACTTCTAAGCAAATGCTTAATGTATAACTTGATAACCAGTAGATAACCACATAAAATTGGAAGAAGTTAGTTAGCTTGACTAGTAATTCAGTCAAGCGGTGCGGAGACCGCAGAGTACTTGGATAGCGTGAGTGTTTTGAGGAGTTGATAAAGAGTAAATAAATCGTTAGGTTAATTAAAAAGCAAGAACAAAATTGTAGACCGAAAGATAGGGAGAACAGGCAAGAAACAGATGCCGCAAACTTTAAAGAAAGAAAAGATAAATTATTATTTTTTGAGAGAGAGAAACCCTGTGAAGTTTGAACCAGAAAAGTAACAGGAATAGCAAATAAACGACAGTTCCCTCAGTAAGCGTAATTTATTGATAAATTTCCCAACATTTATTTATGTATTTATATTTAATCACAACACGAAGACTAAACAGTTGATATAATTGACTCTTATATTTATTACAATGGGACGTTGATTACGTTTCCTCAAAGACTAGATAATTTATGCATACACACAGAACATGCATTTATTTTCCCCGAAAACAAAGCTAAATTTAACCTTACTCTAATATCACGATATGAAACAATAAAACTTCGTAATTTCACTATTAATACTGACGAGGGCAAGTCGCGAGGTTTTACTTGTACTGACATCAACTTATAAATTTATAAATAACAACAACATAACGTAAGAGCGTAAGAATAAACCTGAAAAGGAAGATTTCATATATATATATATATATATATATATATATATATATATATATATATAATCAGTAATATTTTAATTCAGAAAGGTAACAATCCAACTTGCGTTTCGTTTCACAAACAGTCCCGCGCTAACGTTTAACCTAGATACATAAATAATACGAAATATGTAACCGGTGTTAACAATATGCTTTGAGTTTCTGCTACTGAGCACGGTAGCTAATAAAACAGTATCAAAGATAGACGCTAAATGATAACACGACACTGGGTGTTTTATGTAAAAGTTCAGTACTAATTACTCCAAATTTGGTTAAAATGCGTGCACAAAATATTAACTAATAGTTCTACATTAGTGAAATCTTTTCGAAAGTTAAATGGATTCGGATATCAATATGACACCATTATCGTAACAAAGGTAAACAGTTTATTAAAATTCTTTGTAATATGGTTAATTTAAATGCACTTTTCTCTAGATGCTGTGGTGATTCCTGTTGAAGGCAGCGTGTAACGTATGATAATTTCGAAAGTAAACTCAGCAATACAATGTTTATTAGTACATGCGATAATCTGATCTGGTGTTGAACGAATACTTGAGCCTTAGTTAGTATAGCTTAACTTCAATCATCGTAATCTCCAGTCACAATGTATATCAATGATAACGAGGCAAAAGTAATTGAAGCACAGCTACCAGTCATTTGCGAGCAGTCCCACTTAATAGAACATCGTAGCAAAACCAAAAGCGATACGAAAAGGTACATGACGTATAATCTAAACACACCAGTAAATAAAAGTTCTATAGATCGAAGACGAGCTCTATGCGATGATTTAACATGATCTTGTTAAATTATAATTCTTTTAAGAAACAGTATTGAATTATCGTATATTAAGCCAAGTTGTGTGTACGAGTAATATTTTCTTACATCCGCAGCAATAGCGATTATATTACTTTACACAGTAAAGAAACATTATATATGATAATTTCTCAAATAAAAGTGACGATTCACATCAACGAAACAGCAAAAAGAGAAATTTGCTCAAAATATCTGCACTTCGCAATAATGGCTGCTTGGAAAGAAGGAAGCACGCCTCAGAAAGAAATTTTTCAACCCAAAATGTTCTTCGAAAATCATTGTTGCCAAAATCAGATTTATATGTATTTCAATAAATAATTGTTTGTAAGGTATACCTATGTAAGATTACCCCCATCCAGTAGTAATTCAGCAAAGTAACACATATCTGTAAAATGTACGAATTTGGAACTAACCAGAACCAGATAGATGGCACTAGTAGGTTTATTTAGAACTTTTGTAAAGTAGAAAAGTACATACGATAAAAGAAATAATTTACTCAATTATGATTTTTAACGTAAACGGTAAAGACAGTAAATAAAGAAAAATGTAGATCATTATGGTAGAGAACGAGTAACCATTAAATAACAATCCTAAATATTCAATCAGATACCTGTTTTGTTTTGTTTAGAGCAGTAAGCACAGGAAATTATAAAGTCGATTTTTACACGATACAAAATGCAACCATTGCCTAAAATCGTTTAAGCACTTATCAATGTGCAAGTGAAATTCATATCCAGTTTTCTACTTTAATCAATGTAGAGTAGGCCATGTCTCGTCAACGAAGGTGAGTAAATTGAAACAATTTATTTTATAACCGTCAATTTGTTGATTTGTACGTTTTTATTTCTTCTGTTCTAGTTGTTACTTTTGTTATTAATCATTTGTAGTATTATTGTGTGTTTTTTTATCAATATTAAGAGTTACGTTTTCAAGCCAACGAGGAAGCATTTGAAAAGTTTGAAATATATTTTCAATATTTTCGGAACCTTGTTGTCGCATCACGACAATATACTGTAAGGTACTTCCCAGGAACACATCTGTAAGCCGCACGGGCAGACAAATCAGAGCTCGTAGGATTAGAAATGAAAAAAACATTACTAACGTGATTGCTCTTGTTACTGCTAGTCCACATATTAGTGTACGTCAAATTTCTAAAAACTGAGGGGTGACCGTAGGATCTGCACACAATATTTTAGACCACAATATGCGCACATACCAGGTAGTATTGTATCAGACGTTAAATGAAACTGATTTTGACCACAGACTGAATTACTACGATTGGATGCTGAGCATGCTGGAAGAAACACCACGATTTCTATCACAAATATTATGGACAGATGAAGCAACATTTTCAAATTGTGGGCAATTAAATCTTCATGATATGCACTAATAGTTGGACAGTAATCACCATTGGATGAGAGAATTAGGTCGGCAAAATGGATGGTGTATAAACATACGGTGTGGTATAGTTGAAGGGAAAATTGTTGGACCACATTTCTTTGGCGGACCGCTTAACGGAGACCTGTAAATTTTATAAGTCAAAGCTTAAACGTTTTATTGTAATACATTTCTCTAGAAACAAGGTTAATAATGTGGTTGCAACATGACGGGTGTCCAGCACACATCGCGCAAAATGTACGCAAATGCCCTAACGTTCGACTTCCAAATCGGTGGATATGAAGAGAAAGCTTATTTCCGTGGCCACCCAGGTCACCTGATTTGACGTGCTTAGATTTTTATTTATGGGGTAAGAGTGAAAGAAATGGTATTTCAAACTCGATCAACGACTAGAGAAAGTATGCTGGAAAGGATACAAGTTTCTGCCTATCAATGGCTGAAATTCAAACGGCGGTAGCTTCTACTTGTCAGACATTAGTTAAATGTATTCAGAATAACGGACAGCAGTTTGAATATTTGTAAATAATAAAGTGTTAGTTAAATATTTGATTTTTATATTCATATAGTCTCGTTTTCATAATATAATCACTTAATTTACGAATACAACTAAAGTGGTTAATTGTTATTGGGAACCACATTTTTCACAGTTTTCTGTGGAACGGAAAAAGATGTTCGTTTTGGGTTTTCACAGATTTCTCTCTAACTTCAACTACTTTTTGGTAGACGTATTATAATACCATGCTGCCATTTGAAAATTTGTATAAAATTTGATAAAACTAGACTCCTCTACTCTAACGCCCTCTGTATTTGTGAATATGTGAATGTTGATTTAAAATAATAATACTTTGAATCTGTTACTTGTCAAAATTCGTGAAAATTGTGTCTACTGGTTATCAAGTTATAGGCATTTGTTTATAAAAAATTCCTCAGAACAAATTTCTTAACAAAATTTGTAGGTAAGCAAATGGTAATTACAAATTGTATAAAAGTAGCTTATGTTATGGATCAAGATTTTCGAGAAATTATAGATTTTTAGCTAGGCCATGGCACTTTCGCCACTTATCGGGAGATTTAGAAAGCTGAAAATAATTTCCACCATTTTCTCATGGTCCGTTTACTTATGCTAATTTTTCCGAAAGCTGCAACTTTAACAGGTTCCGGATATATATATATATATATATATATATATATATATATATATATATATATATATATATATATATATATATATATATATATGCACCTACACATAATTCCAGTGACTAACGAGAGAAGTCCAACTCCGTTAATTAGCATACTTCACCTTAAAAGAGATTAGAAAGTTCATAAGTACCAAAAGCTTTAGACATTGTTGTTTAGTGAACCATTGACGATCCTATAAAGGTATTAGGCCATAAAAACAATCACTTCCCCATTAAGAGCATAGAATATAACCCTGTTAAAATGATTGTTTTGTGTGTTGCTTAATTGTGGTAGGTAGTTTATAATTAATGTCCATATATTACAGTTAATTATTGAACTTATTCATTCATTTTTGCTATGCTATATTTGTGACTTTTGGATTGATGGTTGAGTTTCTTTAGACAAGTCGATTACAAAATTTATTTTCTAGGTTGTATTGATTTTACAAAGATGATCTTATCTCAATGACTGTTTATCACATTACGAATCATTATATACTCACTTATGTTTAAGAAAATAAAAATTTATTTAAACCAAGGTGTATTGTCCACAAGATATTGATATAAAGATTTCAAACGATTGACGAATGGAACATAACTTCCAAATTTGCTACTGTTACTGTTACTGTTGGATCGTATAACAAATTCCCTCTCAGAAAGGTTAGACTGGGTTCGTAGAACATTTTGCACTGTACTCCTTCCAGTCACAATTTTGTTTAAGGATAAGTGAGAGGTATTTAAAGTAGTTTTCTTGCTGATATGGAGGCTTTTACTTGTTCGCTATGGATACTAACTCATATTCAGTGTACGGTTTTTGCTGTGGTATTGAGCGTATTTTGTTAATGCCTCTGTTCTCTAATCCGTCTTGTACATGCTTAATAAGCTTCTTAATATCTTACTTTACGCTTTCTGTACATCAGTTAGCATTTGGTCTGGCTATAATGGTCTTGTAGCTCCGCGTTTAGGTATCTACTTTGTGCATGTGTATACACATGCGTAGGTGTGTGGGTCGTCAAACTTTTTATCAGTTTCATTCCTTACCAATACGCGCCATAGACATATCGAGGGTCAAGCTTAGTTTTTCTATTTTAGCGTGTTTGTTACTGAAAGTTTCCAGGCCCGCCATGAATAGTTTGACAATACTGGGTGAAACAGGTGATCTCACTGGTGCTTCTCCTAGTGTGTATCTACTTACCAACGTTGCCCACAGAATAGGTGTTCTTTAAACAGTTCCATAATATTCGTAAGTTATGTCTTCGTTTAATGGAATACTTGTGACCAAAGAAATTACAATCGTAGCTCACTAATAGATGTTCGTGTTTTTACTTCAATACGGTTGAAATAACTCGATAATCTTTGTTAATTTAAATATACTTTAATTTACCTAATTTGAAACTTTCGTGACTTATGTTGTAAGACCAATATTTTAAATTGTGGATGCTAAGTATAAAAAGGTCATCATAATTGACACCCTTATTTAGTAAATGCTTAAACTATAGCCTACCAGTCATAATTAATTGGAAAATCGAGGGATATTGAAGGCGGTCTAGAATAACATCAGTTGTGCTGTAGAAGTTATAAGGGTTGGCCTCGAGTTCTTGCAAGGTGTTTATTTTTAAGTTGAAAGTGTTTACTTAAGTGGGTATGTTTGGTATTGTTTGCTAACTACCTATTTATTGTCGTATATGTTATGAGCTTCTGTTGGAATTTTGGTAAACCCCTGGCAGATATCCGGATATATTCCTGAACCTCCATTGTAACAGTTAATGCTTAATTAGCATGGGTTCATATCACGGTAGCGGATGGCGACCGCGATCCGTTAAAATCCGCTATCTTCTGGATAGCCCAAGGTGTCGACCTAATACAAAATCAAGGCCTTATTGCTAGCGAACCAGCTAGGGGTGAAATCGGTCTGGATGTCCAGACAGGGACAATAAGAACCATGCAGTATTTAACGGTCCATTTGGCTTTGCAGTCCGGTAGCTGGGACTGGAGCGGGTTTGCATGCTAAACCACATAGTGTCGTATTAATTAACTAACAGATATTTAGAGCGATCTCCAACGAGACAAAGGCATCTGCTCCGCTAACTACGGCCGATGAAGGATGTATCAGAGTAATCCGGGGCGCTTGCCCCCTTGTGAGTACTTTGTTTGTTTGTCATTCAGAGATAAACAGTTGTAACATTGTCGCATGCACCTAAAAGATCGAGATGATCGACCCTTGCTGCGATTCATCCCTTCCGCACAACTCCCCGTAATACACGAGTCCATTATTAATGAATCAATATCAAAAGTTTACGTAAGATTTGTCGCAATTGTAATTTAAATATAATGAATTTGCATTTGTTTTTTACAAGATTTAAACGTTTTATATTTTACTGTAATATTTCAAATATTTATTAACACTTTTCCATTTTTACTGAGGATAACAGCAATTGTTATTTAAACGTTAAAAACTTTTTTAGTATTAAGTACTCGACCATAATTACCCAAAAGATAAGCATTTCTAATATCTTAACTTTGATAATAATAACACACATTATTGTTTCTAAATGAGCAACTAAGGATATTACTGCATTTTAATAAAATATTGTAATGTCACAGTTTAGATAATGGTTTTATTTATGAGTACAAAATATGTTTAAATGTGAAAAATGCTTAAGTTCATTTTGTAGATTTCAAACATAATAAATATGATTTATTTTAAAACAAACAGGAAACCGATATATCATCATTTAACTTCTAAGGCAAATTCTAGTCCACAAATATTCGAACATTGTTGCATACACCGTGATTTATAATGAGAAGGAACTTTACAAGTTTATGAGAGAAGTTGTAAACTCGAGGAAACTGCAAATAAATAAAGATTTATAAAATTACTTTGGCAATATTAAATAAGTAAATTAGTAAAAGAAAAACATCTTTAAACGTTGTGAAAAGTGTTTCTGATTACTATGTCATACTTCTATCATTAGTCTCTTGAAATTATTTAATGTAAAAAGTTTACCCAAGAAGGAACTTACATAAAATATTATACGTTCTTAGTGTACTTCTTTTTATTATTTAAAGTTATAATTATAGGATAATAAGCAATTTGTGTTGATTCTAGTTGAAAATTACATAACGCTTGAGTAATTTATGTGTACAGATACGATTCAACTCTGCTAAAACATTGATTACAAAACAAGAGTTTTTGTAATGTTGCACAAACGTCAATGGTATTTTATTTTTGTAGCGCGTATTGTTACAGTCGAAAATGAAATTAACACGGCAGGTAACAAATAATTAAAGTGCACCGGGCTAGCCGGTGGGACAGAGGGCGTGAGCGTGTTTTATGAATTTAAGAAATACTGAAGGCGGTGGGTCGTATTGTCGAAAGTCGCAAATAAGGGTGGGTCAGAAATGGAATAAAGTCAAGTAATGGGCGCCAGACTGTTATTAAGACGAAATCGGTAAGGATACACCTGGGCACATGTAAATAAACTAGCCTTCAACAGTCATAAGGTTTCACCTACCTTACGTTGGCTACTTCACGTCGGAGATGCTTTGAAACTTTAGCTCTAGAACAAATCTCAAAGTATCCACACGCTCGATTACTAAGGTAGCGTGTGTGCAATTCAGCTGTTGGAGTTCAATGATTTCTTTAATTTAATTTTGCGTTACGTTACTCCCAACGATTGTGAACAAAATATACTCAAAGAAAGTAAAAAAATAATCAACGCTAAATGTTTCGCTTAAACATTATTAAATCAGATTCAAATACTACTCATCTCCAAAGCTCTGTCATTAATCGAAAAAAGTCATTAAGATTTTAAATCTAACTTTAGCTCTTAATTAATTCTTTTTAGTTTGAATATTTAAATCACCATTTTTCGTAAATGATTGCTTTCACTGGTCGGGAGGAAATCACAAACAGCGCTATAAAATTCACTTAATTGTTCATCTATTGTATCTGAATATCGGTAAAACCAGAAAAACACACAACAACAATGTACATATGTTAACACTACTTACTATTCAATATCTTAAACATTTAAGATAGGGCAGAACGTAATTTGGGTTAACTTTTAAATTTCGAGAATAAAGTTATCCAGACATGGTTAAAATTCAAAGCATTTAGGGTAACGGGTACAGTCATTGGCCGCTCACTAATGATTGGCCACTTTAACATTAATCCTAAATATTAAGATTTCTTGAAATAATAAGGAAATAAATTCTTTTGTATTGCACTTTGGCAACGTTGGTTATTCTTTTCTGAAACGGTTGTTGTTTCAGTTACTAGTAGTTTAAAGTTACGATAGGTGTGTCTTAGCGTCTGTTAAGTTTTAGGTGCATTACAAAGGATTTCTTAAGGATCGCCGTTGACAAGGTAAGCTATTTTGGTTAAGAATGTTGCTTTAGCTTAATAGATTGATGTTTTGTAGTAATTTATTGAGGTAATTCGTATATTGTTGGTGGTTTTATAGGTTAAGTTATGAATTTGGTGGTAAGTTTGGCGGCCAACAACTGTGACTAAAATATATCCGCGTTACAGTGAATGGCCTACCCGTCCAATTACTGTCACAATATTAAATTAAATTATTTTATATGTAATTTAAGTTTTTAGACTATTTTCTATTGAATTAAAAGATCGCACCTATTTCTTTTTACATTTTTACGCGAATTACCAGTTGTTGTCTGACTGCCAATCACTAATCCATAGGATGACCAATAACTGTAACGTCCGGTCAGACCACTTTTTTTACCTGGCTTGGTGCAAAATATCTAGAAATTATTTTTATTTTCAGGTTTAAAAATTCCAAATTGTAAGAACCATAAAAAGTACGACAAAAAATGTACAGAAGGAGATCTTCAGTTGCAAGCTATTGAAAATGGCATGAGCCAACGAAAAGCTGCCGCGCAATTTAAAGTGCCTAGAGCAACACTGCAATTCACAGCAAGCGAGAATTTTCAAGAAAAAGCTACCATTGGACCAAGTCCTATTCTCTCTTTGGAAGAAGAGAATCGTCTCAAAAATTGGATTTTGACGTGCAAGAAGAAAGTTTTTCCAGTGAGAGTAGACGATGTACAAGACTCAGTCATAGGATTTTCAGACAAAAGTCCTCGTGCTAATCCATTTATCGAGAATAGACCTGGAAGAGGTTGGTATGGCTCCTTTTTAAAACGACACTTAGATTTAAGTGTAAGAACTCCAGAAGCCACAACAGCAGCAAGTTCTGTTGTTTCTGAAAACAACATCAAAAAGTGGTTCACCGGTGTTCAAGAGAATTTGCATCGTAAAGGATACAGTGATTTTCTTCAAGATCGGTTACGTATACTAAATGGCGGTGAAATTGTTTTATTTCATGCCCCAAGAACAAACGAGTGCTGGCTGTAAAAGGAAGCAAAAATGTTTATGAGATAGAACATAACCCGAAAGTTAATTTGACGGTTATGTTTACGTTTGCAGCATCTGGAAAAATAACAGTACCAATGATTATCTACCCTTACAAAATAATTCCATCTAATGTTGTAAATTCAGTTCCACAAGAGTGGGGTATAGGATGTAGCGATACAGGGTGGATGAAAAATGAGAGTTTTTATGAATACATAGGAAATGTTTTGTATAAACAGCTGGTTGCTAAAAACACAAGATTTCCTGTTATTTTATTTGTCGACGGACACAACACTCACCTAACTCTCCAAACTAGTGAATTATGTTCAAAGTTAAAAATCATCCTAGCCGCATTATACCCCAATACCATTAGAATTATGCATCCAGGAGATGTTACAGCATTTAAACCGTTAAAAATCTATTGGAATCAAGCAGTTTTGAAATTTAGACGGGAAAACTCAAACTCAGTTGTTACTAAAGAAAACTTTGCTGTGGTATTAACTATAGCAATCCGTAATTGCAGCTTAATTGCAATGTCAATGGATTTAAGGCATCTGGATTGTATCCATTGAATCCTGAGCCAACAGATTATTCAAAATGTTTGGGAAAGGTCAACCATACAAATAAAAAATTAAATCAAACTACTTGTGAGGAAAAATCAATAACATATAATGATTTTGTCCAGGCAATTGGAGCTGCGAAAATATTAAAATTGGAAAATTTAGATAATCCCGAAAACCTTACTGGAGATTCAAGATTGCTGTACAATGTTTTCAAAGCATTTAAAAACAGACCCTGTACTGTTAATTTACCGACACTTCAGCCTGCAGAGAACGATGAAATCACATTTAACATAGAAGGTATACCTATTGTCACAGAAGATAGCATAACTTTTGATACCTTTTGATAACTACAGTGAAGGGAATGTATTCACCGAAGAAATTAATACGTGTATTGACAAGTTCCTTTTTTGGCCGAAAACTCCGGAAAGAAAAGGTAAAAAATAAACAGAAAGATTGCCTTTCGTGCTAACCTCTTCAGATCGTCAGAGAGACGTAAAATTGAAGAAAAATTAGAACAGGAATAATTGAAAAAAGAAATAAATCAAAAGCGAATGGAAACGAAATCAACCATTAATGTTAAAAAGAATAAACAAACCAAAGTAAATGTAATTAATAAAAAAGTTATAGGAGGAAAAACAAGAGATAAGGAAAACCAAACAACGTCAACAAGAAAAAAGCCTTTGTCCTACCCATTGTCGAACAGATAAAAAAAATTGGACACAACAGCGAAGAAATTTTTTATAACGATTTAGATGATGATTGGCCTAGACTTAAAAGAGGTAAATACAGCAGATGCTGTCACTGTCGACGCAGATATTTCAAAAGAAGACATAGTTGTAAATTATAAAATTAAAAGCACTACCTTAGAAGGTAGAGTCAGAGTACACATACCGGAAATAAATATCGCCAAAGAGAAGCAAGAATAGTCGAGCGACCAAATTCTAGATTCTGTAAAGGAAAACGTTTATTTGCCCGAAATTGTTCATAATAATAAATCGCTTAATGTACTTTCTGATGATCGCGACAAATTTTCCAAATGTAAAGAATGCATCTAACAGCAGAAATACTGTCTGTAGTGGAAATACAAATAAAAAAAATTACTTGAATCTACTAAAAGAACGTTATTTTCTGGAAAATATGAGTATCCAGACAGTAAGACACCCTTTGCTATCTCAGATATACTGATTAATCCATCTAAAAGCACCAATTCATTTGTAAAAAACCGGCTGGACATAGGATTATGCCATTCTTGTTTGTTAAATAGAACTAAATCAACAATTGGAGTAAAATGTCAGTTCTGTACTAGAAGCTACCATACTGCTTATGTAGAGAAATCCCAGGAAACCGAAAACGTCGATCTTTATGTGTGCAATAGCTGTAAGAACAAAAAACGTAAAATAAAAATTTTTAGGATTGGCCGGCCAGTGACTGTAATCCAATGTGCCAATAACTATATTCAAATGGCCAATAACTGTGTAAGTTTGTATATTCTGAAATTAGACACAACATTTGCCATTTCATGCTTAAAACTTTTAAAATAATCATATTTTTTCTAAAGTTTGATGTTTTACTAACATTAAAAAATTATCAGAAAGATACTTTCATAAAAAAGGTACACTGTACATTAAAAATTAAGCTGATAAATCCTTAAGTGGCCAATCACTGTAACCGTTACCCTACGTAACCAAATGGTCACTCAAAATCAACTTTACAATGCGAAACCTTCATACACATAAATCTGTAGTGCATTTAATTAAATATTAAAAAAATACCAAGGATAGCGCAAATAAAAGCAGTATGTCAACCACGGAAGCAATCTGAACGTAACCCGCTTCGCGATACCTGCTGAATGACTTCTCAATCGCCAAACCAAGGCAGAAATTTCCAAATCTCAATTTCGATAAAGTTATGTTTTATTTGACTGGACTAGACGTTATATAGTTAGGTACACAAAACAAATAGCTTTTACGCACGAATTATTTACACAATCTTGTCTAATCTTCAAATAATTCGGTAGCTTTATTTAGAAGTCTGTTTATTATTTAAAAAAATATATATTTTTACAAGTTATTTACAGTGAGACTCGACTGTTACAGCTGATTGTTATTACGGGGAAAATAAAACGTTGTGCCTTCACAATAATTTCTATTCGATAATGTTAATTCGAATTTCTACTGTAGTGGGATGCCTAATAGAAATCAAGTGGGCTATTGAAAAAAAAATTTATCCATTGTTCTTTATGTATTTCAAAATTTTACCATAAATTATATTATATGTAATAGTCGATGCAAAAAACTCCTAAAAAATTTTTTTTGACGTATTATAAACAATTTAAAATTGATAAAAGCTTAAAAACAATCACGCGACTACAAACGCGCCACGATTAGTCGCTATGTTTGTGACGTCATAATGTTAAATTCATTCGCAATTGTAGTGTCAACTGCGTCTACATGTAAATTGACTAAAAATATTCGAAATTTAGTTCAAAAAAATTATTTATAAGAACTACTTTTGTTCAGTCATGTGTGATAAGGTTTACGGTTAGTTTGACAACTAAACTTGTGCGGTACTACATCAACTTTAATTTTTGCTCTACTTCCCATTGTAGTACAGTAAATATAAGTCTCCATGTCTTCTTTGAGCTAAAAAACATCAAACAATGAGAATTATTTAAATGACATTATAACAACGGAAGAACCACCATTATATACACTTTTAAATTTTTAATTTCGTATAGTACTTAAACTAGCGCGTAATTAAAATATGAAATACTAAAATAAACCGAAACCATTCAATAACCGTGTACAAATTTATTATTTAATCGTTTTAAGTTATTCATAGAAATTCTTTGACGCCATGATTTCTAAAAGTCATGATTCGGGAGTTTAGTTAAAGAATGTTATTATGGAATTCTATTTATTCAATTTATACGTTTGAATAAATAATTATTGATTATTATATTATTATGAAATACTTACATCAAAACGATCTTCACAACAACAAAAATTTGATGTTGTTTTTGGATTAGGTCGTCGCACTGCTTGAAAACATTTACTTCGACGTTTAACACTTAAAAACATTTTTTGTGGAGATGTTTTTGTAGTATTCGTACATTATGGTACGAAGAAAGCACTATAAGTTTTATAAATTTTTGATATATTTATCAATATATTGACGGTAATAACAAGATTTAATCGATTAAAAGTCAAAACACTGTTCTGCTGTATGTTACGATAAGTAGAAATAAACATTGTGACGTCACACGCACTCTGGTTTGTTGGGGAACTGTGGGAGTGTTTCCGGTACTGAGTTCAAAAATGTATTTTTAATTTAATGTAACTTTTTAATTAGAGAGAAAAAAAAACTAAAAATAGTTTTGTTATCTTTCCAATTATTGCAGTAATTTTTTTTCAAAATCCTAATTACAGAACTTGCAATTATGTTTGTAAGTAACTGATCGACAGACCACCTTTCACAAGTGTCAGTGTCCACATATCATTGTGAATATAATCTTGCAGAAATAAAACCTTTATTAATCTCTGCGTAAAGCAAGAAAAGCTACGACCTTGGCGTCTTGGTGATTCGTTTTTTCTTTTTGTTAATGTAGGTACTATAAATGTACTTTAAAGCGTAGTGTCCTATACTTCGTCATTGAAAGAAAACATCTAAACAAACTACTAAAATTAGATAAAAATTAACTAATGGAAATTCCGAGAGTCAAGTCAAATTATTTGTAATTCCTACCTTCTTCTACACGTTTTCTTATGCCTGGGTATATACAGGGTCATTCATTTGTGCGGCATCACAGGGCTTTATAAATGAGAATTTAAAAAAATTATTTTTAAGGTGTTGTATAATAGAGTTAATTCTAATCTATTGAAAGCATTTCAGCCGGAAAAAAGTTTAGTAGGGCCCCGTTATTCCAGGGCCCTACTAAACTTTTTTTTCTTAAATAGAACCCCACCTATATTTTTGTACATTATTCTTCACCTTGTTAAGTGCTGTACAAATATGTTCATTTTTGGCATTTAGATACGGCGTTCCCAGATTATTAATTTTTTCCTCAAAGAATCTGAAAATACATGGTATCACATAATATGGTGTAGTAATGTTAGTAAAGATAATAAAGGAACCAAACTTTGCTGAGATGTAAACAATACTAGACTCTACTACCACATGGTATTACTTTTGGGTTGACATATAAAGGGTGCCCTTAAGGGGCACCCAATTTTCCCAATATTGAAGCAGCCATAACTTCATTTTGCAAATGGAAGACCGTATATTTTTTTACATCAGGATATTCAATTTTTAATTCTCCATAATTTTTGTTAAATATGTTCTATACATAGAACTTATACTTTTTGAGATATTTCAAATTTCTTAGAAATAAATCTTCAATTAGGCGATTTGTGGAACTTAACATTAAATAGCAGACTTTGCAATAATAACATTTATTTCGAAACAAATTAGAACTGTCAAATAAACGGATTTAAGTTGAATTATTATCAATGTCAAAATGATTCTATCAATATGACACTACAGGACAAATGAAATTTTCGTATGTGAAATTGTGTACTTATTGTTTCGGAAAAAAAGACGCGAAACATGTTTTTATTTTTTTTTTAATTCTACATCAATAATTAGGTATGTTTAATCTAATTAAATAAAATTGATAACTTGTAATTAGACATTATAAATGAAATAAAATAAATATGTATACCTACTCAGCTACTTAATTTTATTCTATGTTTTCTTTAATATGCCTCACTTCTAAAATTGTAAGACTTTAGATTCTACTATAATTTTTAAATTTAGCTAAACTTCGATAAAAAATGAAACAGAATTGCCTTAAAGAAAAACAGAGTTTTCCTATATAGGATTTCTTTAAAATTTAGTTGAAATTAAACAAATAATCTGAAAAAAACATTTTCTAAAGTTCAGTATGACTACCATTTTCTTGAATGCACATGCGTATTATTCTCAAAAATAAGTCACTTACATTGCGTAGAAGATTTTGATTCCTGAAAGACTGAAATGTGTTCCTTATCCTGAGCATCATATTGTCTTTAGTTGTAAGAGGGTCTTTGTAGACTTGCTCCTTGATATATCCCCACAAGAAAAAAGCCAATTTTGTTAGGTCTGGACACCGAGCAGGCCATCTCACTGGTCCTCCTCTACCAATCCATTTATTCTGAAATTCCCTGTTCAAATAATCCCTCACAGCTTAACTAAAATGACAGGGATCTCCATCTAGATGGATCCACATGACTTATTCTATATTTAAAGCTGCATCTTCCAGGAGAATTGGAAGTTCGTTTTGTAGGAAGTGTACGTACGTTCGACCATCGAGATTTCCATAAAAAAGTATGGACCGATCAAATATTCACGTATTATAGAGGCCCATGCATTCAAAGTCTACCGATGCTGGTGATCAACTGTCCGAAGCATAAGAGGATTATTATTCTCATAGTATTGAAAATTGTGCCTATTCACATATCCATTTTTATGAAATGTAGCCTCATCAGAGAAAAGCACAAAATTAAAAAAATTGTTCTGCTCTACAACTTTATTCAGCTCCCCGTGGGAGAACTCCAACCGTGCTTGGAGATCATTTTTGTTTAGTTCCTGACACAACTGTATGTGGTAAAGGTGAAATTTATTTTTCTTTATGATCCTTTATACAACCTTTTGGTTTATTTCCAATGCCCGAGTTATTTCTCTTTGGCTTACATAAGGATCTTCCACTACTTTGGTCAAGACCATAATAGTTATTTATATATCAAGGGAGTTATGGGTATGTTAACTACCGGCAACGGATTGTTAAGTTGCCCGAGGTTATTAACATACATAACTCCCGTGATAGATAAATAATTTTATTTCATACTAAAAAATGAAATATGCAAATGAATTTTTTTGGTTATTAAAATTAAATGAACGTTTTTTCATTTCAAATTAAGTGGGTATGATTACTATGAGTATAAACACTGTCAAGTTTGTAAATATTTGTCAAAATGCATTAGAATGATTAGAGGGCAGTTATCGATCTATAACTGCCTAGATACCAGTTCATAACTTCCCAAGGGAGTTATGAACGTGTTTATGGTTACGGTAACTAAAAGTTTATTTGCTTATAACGTATTAGTATGAAATAAACCCATTTTCTTCATTTGTTGCATTTTTTCTCTTTCTGTCTTGATTTATTTCACTGAACGAGTTTTGTTGAATCGTTTCAGTTTTGCAAATACTACAGCGCGAGAAGTTCTTCGTTCCCGAAAATGTATGGCCTCGAGGTCAGAAGGACATTCTTGCAACTCTCACACAACCAATACACCATTTCAATCAGTTCTTCTTGAGAGAAATTCATTTTACTGGTGCTGACAATAATTACACTTTAATAATGTGATATTTATGATTGTTTATTTCACATTTCCAATTTGTTTTGAAGTAATGTCACCATTTCCGGAACAGATTATTTCGGCGCGGCCATTTCGACGCTCCCACTTCGACTCCGCCTCTTGGACGCGAGATCATTTCGACGCGAGCTCATCTTGGAGCGAGATCATCTCGCCACGAGCTCATCTTGACGCAGGATCATATCGACGCGAGCTTAATACCGGCTTTACAGTACGTTCAAACTCAAAATCACTTTCACCTTTATTACACATCATAAGTATACTTAGCCTTTGGATTTAAATGGTATATGCCTAATTACGGTTTTTTGTATTTTTTATTTCTTTTAAGTCACTTTGTAAACAGGAATAATAATGCAAATAAGTCCTTAACTGTTGGAAATTATGATTAAATTGATGTGTTTTTTTTTCATTTTAATTACTGATTTACCAAAATGTGAAATGGCATTTACTAATTATAATAATAGTCGTATATGCGATTCTGAAGGGTAGAAATACAAAAAAATATATTCTCGCCTCGAAATTAGCACACATCGAGATGAGTTCGTGTCGAGATGAGTTTGCGTCGGAATGGTGGTGTCGAAACAAGAGCGTCGATGTGACCGCGTTGAAATAAGGCGGACCGCACTATTTCTAAGCTGATATCTGATGTTCCACAAATATCTCAAAAATTATAAGTTTTAGTTATAGAACATATTTAACAAAGATGATAGAGAATTAAAAATTGAATATCCTGATCTTGTGAAAAAATACAGCTTTGATTTGAAAAAATAAAGTTATGGCCGCTTCAAAATTCGAAAAATTCGGTGCCTGCTCTGTATATGGCAATCCATTTGGTAGCAGAGTCTAGTATTGTTTACATCTAAGCAAATTTTGGTTCCTTGATTATCTTTACTAACATTTTCTACACCATATTATGTGATATAAATATGAAACATGTTTATACAGTACTTAACAAGGTGAATAATACTGTGTAAACATATAGGTAGGGTTCCATTTAAGAAAAAAGGTTTAGTACGGCCCTGGAATAACGGAGCATCCCTTCTGGCTGAATATATTTTCAATCGATGGAGCATTAACTCCAATATACAACGCCTTAAAAATATTCCCGCACTAATGAATCACCCTGTATTTCTGAACACATATCAATTATGTACATTAGAAATTATGACAATTCGAGAATAGATTCTTCTGGTACACTACTTTACACAGGAATTATAATAGAACGCAAACTATTGTATGCCACAATGTGATCTTTTCAAACACTATGCAGTTAGGGCGCAATTTATATTGCTAAAATTGCATAAATGTTTCATTTTTAACTAAAATATTATGTGGCATAGTCATAGGCTTTATAAAAGTCAACAACAGTGAAACGATTGTTTTCGAAGCTTTCTAATGAAGCAGCAAATTCGGTAATGGCAATAAGTGTGCATTTGAAAGCCATATTTGATAGGGTAAATAACAGTTATTATTTTTGATAAAACATTATTTCAATAACAAATATTTTCAACCATGTTACAAACACTTTGACATGGTGCAAGTCTTAAAAGCGCGTGAACATTCTGCAAAGTGATTTCACCATACCTTGCAGGCTCTTTTTGAAAGTTTAGTTTCTAATTTGGAAGTTTCGATTTATATTTTAAAAATAAAAATACATTAATGATTGTTTTTAAATTTTCATAGTTAATAACCTTGCAATAACATGTAACAAGTCCGCTTTTAATGTATGAGATGGCAATTTCAAAGTTCATTGTATCCATGATTGTAGTTTTAATTTAATTAAAACTAGTATAAGAATACTGAAGGACAGTACGTTTTAATAAGTACATAACTATAGAGAGTAAAGTCCGAATTTACAAATCTTGTGTAAGAACGATACCCACGAGCGTTATAAAAATAACCCCAGGTACAAGATGGACTAAAACAATGACACTATACGCAATAAACGTAGAACAGTAATAGTTCACGGCTTATAGAGCCTAATAAAACGTAAGATATTAGACAGGGTTAAAGAATTGAGATTGGAAATGTCAAGGTGCCAATATTAGGGGGATCATGTCGACAGGATGAGTTTAAAAAAGTTATCGAAATACGCAACGGCTGGACAACGAAATAGTCAATCTCCGATTTGAAGACAATCAAAGAGTTAAAATAGAGTTAAGCAGAGAATACAATATAATGTCTCGAGGTCTTAGGAAATATATGTATGTATGTATCTTGGATAATGTAATATGATCTAAGGTATGCATACATACATATACAGGGTGATTCGCGAGCCACTGTACATACTTGTGGGGGATACACGATACACCTAGACCATCAACGAATGACTATTAAAATTGATCAATTCAGCCTAATTACTGAAATATAAAGTGATTTCATTTTTTTTTGGTAAAATCAATATCGCCCTATATCTTTTCTACTGTTCGACGGATTTACTTCAACTTTTACACTAATCGTCTACGGTATAATACCAACTTTTTCAGGTAGTAAAAAATCGTCTTTGTAATGTTTGTTTATTATTTCATAAAGCTCTCGGATAGATGAATAAAATAAAGTCGTTAACTAGTTTGGCACACTTAAGGATAGTTCAGCATTGCATGGAATCTTTTTGAGCTAAAGTAAATTCACCAACGCTACATCCACGAACTGTTCAATTTGTTTATTTTCTAATCTTATCACCATTGTTCGTCCATTCGCATCCCGCTGGCTACAAAAAAAACTAAAATTAATAAAAATTAAAAATTCAACTTTCAACATGCATTCTATCAACCTCGATGCATTTCTCTGAGCATCTGCATCAGAGAATCTAGGTTGCTGTGGCAACCGTCATTTTGAATTTAAGTAAATATTACTCTTTTATTGAATTCTCCTTTTATATCACGGACATTTATTTACATACAAATTTAGTTTAACAATAATTTAAAGATGCAATTATACACTAATGCTGAATATTCAGATATTATTTTTTGTGGTCTTTGCGATGGTAATGGAAGGGCGGCAGCAGAATGTTACAGAAGACGTTCTCCGGATAGAAGAACATCAAACTACCAGACTTTTTCTTTGGTCTACAATTATTTCAAATAACATGGAAAACTTCCTTCTACCAGTGTTCAGTGTTCTTCGAGATAATGTCGCGGAGTAAGAAAATATTAAGGACATTATACGTGTAAACCCTAAAACCAGCATCAAACCAATTAGTGCATAGCTGGGAATACGCGTATGTGATTACTAAAAAGGGAAAATTTATACATTTATCATATCCAAAAAGTTCAAAAGTTGGAAGAAGGTGACCATATTCCCAGGCTTGCGTTTCCCCGTTGGATTACATACCGTAGAACAACAATCCTTCGCACACTATTTACAAAAGAAGCCCAATTTATAAGAGACGGTGTTATAATGGCATAAATTCTCACGTTTGGGTAAATGAAAATCCACACGTAGTAAGACAGTCTCGCTCGCAATATACATTTTATTTTAATGTTTGGTGCAGTCTAGTTAATACTGCTTTTATTGGGCCGCATGTATTTAGATCAAAGATTAATAAGCGCCGTTTATTTTGATTTTCTGTGTTTTGCCTGGGCTACTGGTAAACCATAATTTTCCGGGAATTTATTTTCAGCATGACGGTGCTCCGGTTAATTTTGGCGTTGAAGTTAGGAAATATTGAAATCAACAATTTCCAAACGGTTGGATTGGACGTGGAGGGACACTTCCTTGGCAAGCTGGATTCCTTGATTTCAACTCGGTGGACTACTTTGTATGGTGCCATTTAAAATAAAAAGTTTATAGTGTTCCCATTGAAAAAAGAAATCAGCTGTTACGTAGAATTAATTTCTATTGTGAAGATGTTAGACAAAAGCCAGATATGATAAGAAAGTTAATCTTGAATTTATATCGACGTTCACAGATATGCATCGAGCCTAGTGGAATGCACTTTGAAAATTTTAGGTAGGTTGTTACTGTTATTTTTTATTATAGTCGTTATGTATTAAAAAATATGTATTCTGTTTTGTAATTTATAATGCTGATATGTGATTTTGTTTTTTCTGTTCCAAATAAATTCTCAACTCCGCACCTGTATTTTATTGTTTGTAGGCAGCGCGATGCGGATGAGAGAATAATGTTAATAAAATCAGCAAATAAACAAATTGAACAGTGCGTGGATATAGCGTCGGTGAATTTACTTTAACTTAAAAGATTCGATCCAATGCTGAATTATCGTTAAGTGTGCCAAACCAGTTAATGACTTGATTTTATTCATCTATCCGAGAGTTTTATGGAATAATAGACAAAAATTACAAAAACGATATACAGGATCTATTTTGACCCGAGGGCCCAATAATTAACTTTTATAAATTACGGTCCTGGAATTAGATTTTTTTACTACCTGAAATTAAGCATTAAAATTCTCCATCTATTTCGACTACGGCTGCAATCATCATCAGTGGAAATAAATTTAACAGTAAAAAGATTTGAAATTACTATTAAAAATTGACAACTATGACAAATAATGTAATAAGGTTACTATTTTAAATTTTCTAACATATTATCGTAACTTATGGGCAAACGTTCTAAATCTTTTTTACTGTTAGAGGCAATTTTGTTATTAATTTTTATATGCAACATTTATAAAATTAAACGTTTTTTTGTAATTTGATTCTACATCAAAAATTTTTGTGATATCATATTGATGTCCTAAATCGTTTGAATGTTTAGCCAAAGCAGTACTTTTAGGTTTAACACGAACATCAGATTTATGTTGTGTTAATCTGTTATTTAAAAGTTGTAAAGATATTCCTATGTATACTTTATTACAAGAACCACAAGGAATTTGGTAAATATTATGTTACTTTTGAAATTTTTTATTTTAATTTAGACATTAAATTTATACATCCGTTAATACTTGAAAATACCGGATTTAGTATAAATTTTTTAATAGGTTTATATATCAAGCGTCTTTTATTGTTGTAAGGAAGGGGTACAAAAGCAATTTTGCCATTCTCCTTAGGTTCCTTATCCGTAGAAAAATTATTACAGAAAAATGAACTTGTATTTTCATTTAATTACAGATGTGTTGCTTTGTGGTACCAATCTATTAAAATTAAACTATTTTTTCTTATAATTAATGTGTCTAAAAACGTTATTACATTATCTTGTTCACTTTTTGAAGTAAATTCTAGATTGCTATTAAAATTGTATTAAACGTATTTAATTCTTCTTGAAACTTATCCTTTGGAGCACGTAATAAAATATCGTCACCATATCGACAATAAAAGGAAGGCGCAAAACTTAATTGTTCTAAACATGTATCTCCCAGATATTCCACTGGTAGATTAGCAATAGTAGCGGATATTAGGGATCCCATTGCACATCAGTAAGTTTGTTAGTAAAAATCATTGTCATGTTAGAAATATGTTACTGTTAGACAAAATTGTATACTTTCTAAGAATTGCTGTTTTATTAAGCGAGTATCATTGTTTATTAAGTTGCATTTGTCTTTCAAAATAGTTTTGACAAGTGGTATTGGAATATGAGTATATAAGGATGAAACGTCTAGAGAAAGAAGTGAATGATTTTCTTTAAATTCAATAGAATTTTTAATAGAATATTTTTTTTTATTTAAAACTGGTTGTGGTGTATTGACCAAAAATTTTGATAATTTATATGTAGCAGAATTTATTGAAGACACCGTCCATTACGATCAACTGTTTTTTCAACAAATTCTGCTACATACAAATTATCAAAATTTTTGGTCAATACACCACAACAAAAATATTTTATTAAAAATTTTATTGCATTCAAAGCAAAAATTAAAAAGGTTACCATTAGAAAATGATTCACTTCTTTCTTTAAACGTTTCATCCTTATATATTAATATTCCAATACCACTCGGCGCCTTATCAAAAAATTGCATAGAACTTAATTAATCAATATGTTTAAGGTCTATATATATATATATATATATATATATATATACGTATTTTTATATCTTTGAAATATGCAACTGTTTTAAAAATATTTGATAAAAACAATAAATTGCCCCTAATAAACACCCCTCTCCGCCGCTAGATTTCTCCCAAAATCTAATCAGGCAGAATGCAAACAAACAAATACAAAATTTTAGGTTCGTAGGTGTTGTCGTTCTGGGGTTATCGTGCCCAGCTCCACATGCACGCACGTACTCACGCACTCACGCACGCACGCACGTATGCACACGCACACACATACGCACGCACGCGCGTATCCAGACATAATGGCCGATCTTGGTGAAACTTGGCCAAAAGTTGCAAAATCATCTAATAAGTCGATTTAACGATAGTGAAGAAAAAGTCGATTGCATAACCTTGTATACCTACATGTAGGTTGGAAGGTAAAAATCATACTCGTTTAATAAAACAGCAATTCTTAGGTGTGTAATTTTGCTGACAACGTATTTTCAATATGATAATGATTTTTACCAATAAACTTACGGATGTGCGTTGCTACCATAGGTAGTCTATCAACGGAATATCTAGAAAAGCTTTAATAATTTGAATAACAAGCTAAAATTTACTTTGAAAAGCGAAAAAGATAATGTAATAACGTTTTTATATACACTAGTTATAAGAGAAAGTAATTTAATTTTAATAAATTGATACCACAAACCAACATGCAGTTGAAGGTAACATATTAAAAATATTATTTCTGTTTTTATTATGAATAATTATCCATAAACTTTTATCTTAAACATAATCAAACAAAAAATTAACGCATTTTTTAAGAGACAAAGTAGTATCTAAAATTCTAGAACAAATTCTCTATATCTATATATAGATCATTAAAAAGTTTTAATTTAATTCCAGTATACGTAACTGAGAATGGCGAAGACGAGTTCACCCCCACAATATAAATATTACCTGACCACCAAAAAGGTCGTTGTCGAATTTACTCCTGGCGATTACACACCGTAATTAGAATAAGCGTTTATGATGCCTTAAACTCGAAACACTGTTGCCTAATTATTCTTACTTTTTAATGTATTATTTAACATTGCTTTTCGTTAAAGTTCTTTTATTTAAACACATAAAGCAGTAACTAGTCATAAATAAAATTTTATTATAAACATAAACCTTATACAAAAAATCAGAAAGCCGCAGAAAACAATAAGAGAATGAAATTTTCATTAAATACACACTTATTTGTTCACGTGTTATAATAGTATAATATTTAACTTAAGAACGTACATACGTATGTATAAATATGACATTAATTATAAGGATTTTACATGCAAACTATTATTTGAGAAGAAATATTCCTTAACTAGTTCTTTGTCATTTCCTTTGTCATCCTATAATACTTGGGAGAGAATTCGACCCATGAAAGAACTACCTGCTCAGAACGGGAGTGAACTCGTCCCCGGCCGTCCCAAAATTATTATCTAAATTAATATCAAAATTATCTAAGGGTAAAGTAACAGTGTTTATCGAATTACATGTGGTTCCTGCAATTTGCTTTACATTGGAACGTCTTTACAGCCCTTAAAAAATAGGATTTCTCAACACAAAACTGATACACGAGTTAAACCAAATAGCACTGCATTATCAAAGCGTTCTATTGAAACGAACCACATTTTTTGTAACATTACAAATAGAACCAAATTTTAGGAAACGTTTAATATTAGAAATGTTATTTATTAAAGTTAATGATAAAATTGTATGTAACAGTAAAGAGGACTGAAAATTTACCTGTATAACTGTACTTAATTTATCAGTTACCTGGTAGTTATACAGGTAAATTTTCAGTGTCCTCTTTACTATTACATATAATGTTATCCGTAACTTTAATAAACAACGTTTCTCATATTAAACGTTTCTTAAAATTTGGTTCTATTTGTAATATGTTAGTTTTTTATACTGAAAGATGTGGTTCGTTTCAATAGAACGTTTTGATAGTGCAGTGCTATTTGGTTTAACTCGTCCATCAGTTTTATGATGAGTAATCGTATTTTTTAAGGGCTTAAAGACGTTCTAATGTAAAGCAAATTGCAGGAACCACATGGAATTTGATAAACACTGTTTGTTATTTTACTTTCAGATCATTCTGATTTTAATTTAGATAAGTTCACTACCGTCCTGAGCAAGTAGTTCTTTCATGGGTCGAATTCTCTCTCAAACAGATATGCATTAAAAGATGATTAAATGGTATTATTTTTCAGAAATTACAGCGTTGTTGCCAATTGTATTTTTTGCCATTTCAAACTCTCTCAGTTACTTTTAAATTTCTTTGTATCACAAACTGATTTCTTTAAAAATAACAAATAACTGGTTAAGGAATATTTCCTCTCAAATAATAGTTTGCATGTAAAATCCTTATGTCATATTGTCTCAACATACATATGTCATATTTTTTCTGAACATACGTATGAACGTTTTTAAGTTAAATGTTATAGTATTATAGCACGTGAACAAGTAAGTGTAAAATGTGTGTGCATAAAGTGATAAAGTCAGTCTCCTGTTCTAGGTCGAACGTGTGTGTGTGTGGTTTCATAAAGAAAACAGATGCTCTTTTAGTGAGGACCACTGTCCCAAGTGTCATCCTAGCTGGTACAACTGCTACCATAGGAATTACACGTAAGGCCCTCTCCAGATTGAGATTCCCAAGGAAGTTTCAACCTTAAGTTAGATTGGGTTGACGCGTTACCAATTAAGACTGGAGCCGTTTTCCAGCAGCACCTTCCGTAGATTTGGCTTAACTGCCGTCAGCTGCCGCTTCTGATTGCGTAACTCCTTTTGTTGCTGTGATTGAATCTGACTGGCATTAACGCTGTATATGACGGAAACCCTGGCGTCTGTTACTCTGTGCGATGCCAGATTTTTGCCTCAAATCCTCGACAATGACTCGCAGGCAAGCTACGTACTTCCCTTCTCGACGATATCCTGATTGCGTCAGTAGTAGCGGCGCGGATGGATACCCCTCTTATGTCCAGTTCTCAAGGAAACCCACTTCTCCTTCTAACAAAATACCAGAGTTACCTTACTTATGCTTTCTGTGGCAATCGTCACCTGTTGTAATGCGGCGGAGCTGTCCGTCAAGACTTGCGGCAGTGTGAAAGCAGCCCATGAGGGCCTTATAGGGTGGACCACCTGTGCATTCAGTGATTCATTTTGCTCAATTTATAGGTTCGGAGTACCAATTCATCCTCTTCCTTTTCACGCAATTTTTTACTTAATTTTTATTTATAATGCTTAGTTTTCAATTGCTTAGCTAAAAGAAAAGTTATTGTAATTGGTAAAAAAATTCGAAATCAAACTGAGACCGGAAATATATGTTTTGATGGCCGCTGGTCCAAAGAAGTGGTTTTTGAAAAATGTCAAAAATGTGTGCGTATAAGTGCGTGGGTGCGTGCGCGGGTCTGTGTGTGATGAATATATCGGACACTTGTAAAGGGATTGCATTCAAATTTCCACTTAAAATGTCTAGACACCATTAATTATTGATCGCGGTGGAGTTACGGGTTAAGGAGTAAATGAGTATAGGCGATTTTTCTTTCAGCCGCAATAACACTCAAAAACCTGTACAGCGCTGGCATTCTAGTATGCAATACCTAAATCTCCAAAGCCTAGTAAAATTTGATGACTATCGGTGTGGGGATTACGGAGTAATAAAAATAAATTTACGATAAATTGCGGGATAAACCAAGATAAATGTGTAACACATGTCAGTCTTTAAGGAAGCGTATAATTTCTTAACCCTCCGATTGTGTTCGGGTCAATATGGGCCAATCGCGTTGTTACAATGTGCATAATTCGTTAATTTATTTGTTGCTACTGCATAACTTTTATTTCATTACTCTAATAACGCTGTACCTAGATTGATATTAGAAAATTATAACTAGTTTTTTTTAAGTGCATTTGTGTGTTTGGGTCTATATGACCCGGTTATTTGTGACCTAAAGAAATAAGCCTGAATTGCCAGTCACATTGGTATGCAACAGGAAAGAAGTCTTTTCTTCAAAATTTTACTTTATCAAGGACACGTCGATAGTTTCCCATATTCCGAAACGGAATAAAAATGCTACGCTAATGAGTACAATGCACCACGATAACGGAGTGTGTAACCAAGATCTTAAAAAGCCGTTTATGATTTTAGATTACAACAAAACTAAGGATGCTGTAGACACGTTAGACAAGTTATTAATAACATACACATGCTGACTGCAAACTAAAAGATGGCCAATGACTATCTTTTACAATATCATGGACGGTTTAGGTTACAACGCTTATGTTATGTGGTGCGAAGTAACTCCAACCTGGAATGTTGGAAAACTTACAAAACGGCGACTATTGCTTGAAAAACTGAGTAATTCCTTGATCACTCGCAAGAAAGAACACGTATCCCTCGAAGAATTCCTGTAGCTGAAATGGCTATAAAGTCATGTTTTTCAGCCAATAATTCCGAAGTAAGGGAACAGTCCACCACAACCAAGCGTAGAAAATGTAATTTTTGTCGCTCGTCAAATGATAATAAAACTAATATGGTATGTTCTAATTGCTCAAAATACCTATGTATTGCTCATATATATTACTACTGTCAAGACTGTAACAAATAAATGTATGTACCTAACAACTACGTTCTTCAGACGTTCTTTACATAACATTTGCAATAATATATAATAAAAATAAAATAACGTAATAAAATTTAATAAATAATGAATTCTACATCTTACTTTTTATTATTATTTACTGTTATATCAATTTAACGACAATAAAACGACAACCATAATAGACTCCCGGTCATAATGACCCGAACACAATAAGTGAAACCAAAATGTTAACAAAATAGGAGGGTGAATTTAGAATACATATTACATTAGTTTAACAAATGATATTAATATTACAATTGTTTAGACTGCATATCATAATGTTCATAAATTAAACCAAACATTATATTCGTCCTTTCAGTTGTGATACAATACAAATCATGAAAGAAGTTATACCATTTCTCTCTGTGGGGCACTGAGCTAGGATGAATGAGTACAATCCCTGGATAATAGTTCGTATCGAGAAATAGATAATTTTTTTTAATTAAAAAAAAATTATGTTTAAAAAGCTAAACATGCAAAAATGATATAATCAAACGACCGGTCTATCCTAAACTTATTGGTAAGACAAGTTCCATGGTTGCGATAGTCCCAACAATATAATATAATTTACTTTGTCGGATATTATCCGACGAATAATTTATCAGGAGACGGAAAGCGGACTCTTAATCTAATAAGCCTATGAAAATATTTAGTTTTACTTTTCATTTGCGCGTTTTTTATAATCGACTCGAATGTGGGAAACTTTTTCGAGTCGGCTGACTTAAATTTTTAATATTGCATTATCTACGAAGTTAATTGGCTTTACCCTTACAGCTTTATTATATTCCTTATTCCTAAATCCTTTAAATCTCGAGTTATACACAATAATCCTTAAACCCTTGTATCTTTTTAAAATTATATTTATGTCAGTGCAAGTGAAAATTTCGTACTTATGATGTATTTAGTATTGCAAAAAACTTAATTAGAAGTAATACTAACATACCTCGAATTTCTATTTATAACAGAATATTGACCGATTATTTGATATTATTGTATGATTTAACAATGACGTTCTTCCCACTTGTCTGTGTAGTGTAAACTATATCGACAAATAATTTGGCAAAGATTGGAAAAGCACTATATTTTCCATGTGTCGTTATATTCAAAACAAACTTTTAACATATTCGACAGATTATTTTTTCAAACTCATATTTCTAAAGAAAATGTATTGATAATGGAATTTACAATATGGTTTTATACTGAAATCTGTATTTATAAACGGTTTCACGCCTTCATAAGAGAAACAACATGTAGACTAAATTACGATTAAAATTCGAAATAATAATGTTCATTATTATTTTCTTTATGAAACGCACATGTCCATAAAATGAAAATAATTGTTTAACCGGATGTAATGTTTTTATATATTGTCTCTTGAATAACTTTATTTCCATGTTTTTATTGTGAATTGTATCAATAATGCTTCTATTCAATTATAGTAGAAATTGGTTAACAGTAATTAATTAATAACTAACGGATGGCCAAACAAATGGTTAATAAAATAGCTGTTTGAACACAGATGGAAAAGTTAAATGTTAGTTAGGAAACATGTACATTTGAAAGACGAGAAATGTACTAATCACCTCCATTTAGACAAGCTAAAACAATTACTTGTATAAATTTAGACTTTTGTAGGCGTAGTAGGTTTCCACATAATTTGAGAGAACTTCTTTTCAAAAAAGATACAATTAAATAAAAATTTACAACTGAAATAAAAAAAACAAAACCTCGAAAGAAGTGATTACTTCACTATAATTTAATCGTGCGCAATGTTACAAAAGTATAAACCAGCTATAAATAGAGAATCTGAAGTTGCCAACAATTGACTGGTGTCTTGCCGCATTAGAATAGCTAGAGTACCAGCAGGGTAAAGAGACTAGAGAGAACATTTTTATCAGATGGCGTTTGTCAATCCAAGTATATTTTTGTTTACATATAATGTACAAAGTATACTCTTATTTCTTACCGTATTCTAATTAATCAAAAGATCATGTCTGTATATGTTTAAATGTAAATATTTATTTAGAAGTGTAATTAAGTACTTTAGCACAATTAATAAAATAACAAAGCCATTTGAATTTTACCATGTTTGGACGATAGCTTTCGAATGTATACGAAGAATAACATGCAGTAATGTGAACAAAAGGTTTTTTGATTTAACTAATTTTTAATTTTTAAATTAGATTATCTTTGAAAAAAATTCTATACTTTTTTACGTATAATTAAAAGGTGGTCCTTTAAAGTCTTTTTAAGGACTTATACAGGACACCTCCTGAAAATTTAACAGTTTTAGAGATGCCCAAAAAGTACCCTCGCGTCTCCCAGGTAACCTATCTCGAAAAGCGTAATTTGAGCTTATTTGCAATAATGCAAATTCAAGAACAAAACAATCGCTAAGTGATTTATCTTGATTTGACTGACAATAATGTCACTATTACTTAACTTAATTGCCTGTCTTACTTTGACTTTCCGGGAAATAATTAAAACAGAATTTATTTACAGGTCTGATATTTAATTACTCGCAAACCTCAAATCTGATGAAACGAAGCGGCCCTCTAGTGTTAGGTACCTGGTGCTATCTAAATTAGATAGGCTTGATGAGGTAAGTGTTGCATCACGAGGGGCCGGTAAAAAAAATGAAGCTACTCAAATTAAAACCAACGAGCGTTGCACAGCGGTGGCTCAACCGATTAATCTACTATTGTGGGAAAGAAACACTAATATAACCCACTTTATTCATAAATAAGTAATTGCACAGGTACATTAATAAATCAAACAACAAAAAAAAACAATGAAAGGGTTAAATATATAACAAAACACCATTAAATCAGGTTAAAGTGCGTACAAAATTATAACAGTCAAAGGAAATAAATAAAAAGCAGTTTAGTTACACAGAAACACAATAATAAAAAAAACACATGTAGTCACATGCACAATTGGGTCATAAATAAATCATAATAAAAATTGTAACACCGAACATGTGGCCCTTTAAAAACCAATCATGCCGGCCTTTAAGTAAATAAGCACATAAATCAATAAAGCAAATTACAGTACATATAAAATACCACAACAGTAAAATTGCATAGGTGATAAGGCAAAGGCAAGGACAAAAGAAAATAGACAAGAAACTTGCAAGTACCCAATTGTTTAGTGATCACTAAAGCACAGAATACTTAAATCAAATTACAATAAAGCGGATACAAAGAAAAATCAGCTCGCAGGCAAATAATTCTACTTAAGCAAACTGACAAAAAAAACTCATTAAAACAAAGCCTTAAAAGGGTAAGTTATAAATCGATCATTTACATCGTGACCGATATATAAGTTTGAATGCGTTAGAAAAATACAGTTGCTCCTTTCTCCGGTTACACATTCATCTATACAACAAATAAAAATAATAGAAATAAAAATTCGAGCTGTTTAATGGTCTGGCTTGGGAGTGTGCACCTACTGGCAATATCCTTTTACAATTAATAACCAGCGATATCCTATACCCATTCACCAGCCACCTCTACACAATTATAAATATAACCAACAACCAACAATGCTAATTCGCCCAAATACCAGAGGGAGAGGGCCCTATACTGTCTTTTTATTTTAGCAGATTTCAGCTTAATGAGTCCGCATACGAATAAGATACCTTTGCAAGACAATGTTTGGTATTTAATATGTTATCTACGCTGGTAAAAATGATTTGCTGCGAGATTTCACTTATATTAAAATACATATTTACACTAGAATATATATTCCCTTAATTGATCACAGATACAAATCGTTAACCTCGCGGTGTAACTTCAAAAAGAGTGACTGTTATTTATAGATTAATATTTGAAACACACATTACAACTAACACTCGAAAGAAAAGACAAATTAGTGTTGGCTAATTCAAAAGAAAATGTACACGCATGAAATATTTTTAAAGACAAACTGTTTACAATGAAGGTATTTAATTAACCCAAAAATGATCTGGCTCGATTAACACTGTAACTGTAACTGCCCCCCCCCTCGATTTCAAGAACTAACTATATCTACTCCCGGAAAACCACCCCCGTTTTTCAAAAGTAAAAAAAAACAAGAAACATTAATTTCCGTTGCAACAGTTTCATATTAATTATTGCACGACGTGTTAATTTTAAAAATATGCATTTGTCCGTAACCCCTTACATTTCTCTCGAAGTTTCAAGTAACAAACAAAGATATCTTTTAATCGCGGTCTGTACCGACACAATTACTTATTAAGCTAGTGACATTTTTTCCATCCAGAGCGCGCATAAATTCCAATAATTCGTTACGCCCCTTCAGTAAAGCATTTTTAAGCGTGCACTTGCCACTCACCTCCTAACATGTGTTTACATACATTTTAGCTACAGACAATTCTACATTCCTTACATAAAACTATATGAATAAAAATATTTTGAAAACATTAGCAAATTACGACGTATTATTAAGATATTAAAAAAAGGCCACTAATTACCTTTTCTATCGTGGTAAGAATGGCGCTTTGACAACGTTTATTACAATAATAAATTTTCGTGGTCGGCTACCTACACAACCCACAGGTATTATATTCTTCCCAAAATAATATGGAAGACAAGTTACCACTATAACAATGCAAACTTGAAACTTGAAACTCTGGATTTTCAAAGAAGTTCTTAAATGTAGTAAGACGGGTATCATGAAAAAAAGCTAAAAGAATTGTCGTGTAACATAACTAATGTCAAATTGACGTTTTACCTAGACGTAATGCTTTCAAAACTTAGTGCGCTTGTCATCCATGTGACTAATTTGACAATTGAAACATCATTGGGACCGGTAATTCTTGTATCAATTTATAGACTCAAAACAGATAAGTGAAAATAAGAGAGCAAAATCTTCTTACAATATATACAATGTTGGTTACGTTTAATAATCCAAAAAGCTAATATTAGTACTCCAATACTTTATCGGACACTAACGAGCACAATATATAAAAGTGAAGGACGTATAATGGTTCCCAAAAGGAACTAATCACCATTAATTATTTGTCTACAAAATCCTTTCTAACGTACTAACGAAAATATGTTTTTTTTTCCTAACAACCTACATTTTTTTTATTGCTTTTCTCTCTTGATTTAATAACGTTACCAAATTTTAAGGTAACGTAGCTGAGTAATAATTCTAAAAAATAACTATGCAGAACGTACACGCTACACACAAAATATAGTTTCGTTAAAATCCAATTCATATTCTTTAAGCTAGGGCGACAGACACACAACTAAATGTTAAACCAATTTTTATATCGTTTTATAGAATAACTCTAGCAAAATAGTGTACACCAAGTTTATCTGTTTAATCTATTGTTGTAAACACAATGCACTGAAAAAAGTAATCCAAACGTAAAAATATGTGGTATAGTATGCACTTACCTTCTGTATTTTCAAATTCTAAGTTGACAGACTGATTCGTAATTATTAGAGAGCGGATAGTTAGGCAAGAAAAATCCATAAAAAAAGCAGGCAAAAAGGCAACAAAAACAGTCAAAAAAGGCAAGGAAAAAGGCAAAATTTAAATTCGAAAAAGGCACACAATTGTTTAAAATAATTTAATAACTACTTACGTAAAATCAATTTACAAAAAAAAAATAAAAATAACAAAACATTTAATCTACGTTAACATTACTATTCCAGGCTGTAATTAAGTACTGCTCCGTATGGTCAGGTAACAAATTTGCCCTGGTACTGCTGACAATTTGCTTGTATGTCGAGAAAGATCTCTCGACATCACAGGATGTAATGGGGGTATATTTAATTGCAGCGACTTCTTGAGGGCTTGCATCCAAGCCAATGGCCTCTTCTCCTTTATGTACATTTACAATATCTTTTATTTTGTGAAGATTTTGGATTCTTTTGTAACACAGATAATATCTTTTCATTTACTTTTATCCCACTAGCACCAGGTACCCGTGCGATTTCATTTACCACATCGTCCACTATCCCTAACGCTTCCACTAACGCGAGGTTCCTTGCTTCGAGTTTCTTTATAGTTTCGAGTAGGTAGCAGAAATGGGTGTTTATATACATTATACCTCGACGGACGTTTTCATCTTCAAAACTCTCTTGAACTTTTTGTATATCAGCAGCCGTGGAAGGGTGAAATGAATTCACTACCTGTAAATTATCATATCATTTTTGCAGAATTCATAACAGATTTTGCAAACATGTGTTTACCTCTTTAATTGAGTTTCAATGAAGCGCGTAAAAATTACACGCCTCGATCCAGGTACCCCATCTGGTAATCACAGGTTCAGGAGAGGGAGAGAGAGTGGAACAGATGGCAGCTTTTCTTTATACTCAGAAACTCGTAATGGTGCTTTTACAAATACCTGCAATTTTTAAATCGTAATAGCAGCACACAGACAATGTAATGTTTACCTTCTTCACGGAAGAAATTAATTTATTTACAGCACTAAATTCACACACTCTGTGCAGTGCGTGTGCTAGGCAAGTAACATGCAGTAGTTTAGGGTAGAATACCTTTAGGGCCCGTGCCGCTTTTAGCATGTACGGTGCCGCGTCGCTTACTAAAAGCAATATTTTCGATTCAGGTATTTCGTTAGGAAATAAAATACCTAAAACAAAAACTGTATATTAACCAAGTATGATAGACTTAATAGTGTATGATGAACGGCTTAGAAACCTGGTGAAAGACACAAAAGTAATGCGCGGAGCGGAGTGTGGATCGGACCACTTTTTGGTTGTATCCAGAGTGTGTTTAGGGCAAAAGTGGGTCTGGAGAACGAAAGCAAACGTAGTGCGAACGTCCAGAATTAGGGTTGACAAATTAGTGGATAATGGTGCGAGAATGAAATACGCAGATGCTGTGAGTAAAGAGTTGAATGTGAATGAAACAGTGTGGAACGGACAAATAAAAGACACTGACGTTGAAAGTGCATAGATAAGCTTGAAAAACTCTATTGTCAATTGTGCCGTGCGAATAAGTGGAAGAGTGATTGCAGGTAGGCAGAAAAAATGTGCTTGGTGGAATGAGTCGGTAAAAAAGGCAGTAAGTAAGAAAAAAGATGCATACATGGCAATGATTGCTGCAAAAAATGAGACTGAGAAGAAGCGATTGTATGAGGTGTACAGATTAAGAAACAAAGAAAGGAAGGAGGCAGTGAGAATAAGTAAAGAGGAAGTGATGACTGTGGAAGGAGAGAAAATGCAGAATGATTTTGAGGGAAACAAAAAACTCTTCTGAAAATGGGTCAAAAACACAAAATGTGGCCCAAAACAGAACGCTGCAGGAGTTATGAATGCTGGAAACGAAATAGTATGGGACGATTGTGAAGTGAGGGAATGCTGGCAAGAATATTTCGCTGTACAGTAGTGAGGAAAGTAAGACTGAAGGGTTACATAAGGAGAATATAGAAGAAATGATGAATGAAACTGAGAAGGATATTGGAAAATGAGGTAGAGAAAACGGTAGGAAGGTTGAAAAACGGCAAAGGAGCAGGCGTAGATGAAATTACTGGTGAAATGCTCAAGTATGGTGGTGCAAAGCTTATACGAAGATTGCGTGAATTATTCAATGTATGCCTTATGTGTGGAAAAGTGCCAAGTGATTGAAAGAGCACGATCATTGTACCATTGTATAAGGGTAAGGGTAACAAGAGTGATTGTAAGAACTACAGAGGAATAAGCTTGCTCAGCGTACCTGGTAAAGTATTTGGAAGAATACTGATTGATAGAGTACGAGAAACTACACAAACTAAGATGTGGGATGTACTAGGTGGCTTCATGCCAGGGAGAGGATGTGTCGATCAGATGGTTGCTCTCCAGCAGGTGATCGAAAAGTGTTTAAAAGTAAAAAGGAAGTTGTACTGTGCGTTTGTAGATCTGGAGAAAGCATATGAGTATATGACAGAGTGAATAGAGAGAAGCTGTGGGAAATATTAAATGAATATGGCGTAAATAAAGGTCTAATAAATGGAATAAGGGCAGTATACAACGGTAGTCGGGTATGTGTTAGGGTGAGGGGACGTGTGAGTGAATACTTCAATATTGAGCAATGAGTGCGACAAGGTTGTGTGATGTCACCATGGTTGTTCAATGTATACATGGATAAATGTCTTAGACAAGCATGTACCGATACAAATGGAGTAATGGTTGGTGACGTAAATGTACGACTTCTGGTGTATGCAGATGACACAGTCTTATTAAGTGACAGTGCGGATGAGCTGCAAACCGCTATGAGGAAGTTTGATACAGCCTGTGAGAGCATGGACCTAAAGGTAAACGTGAAGAAAACTAAGATTGTGGTGTTCAATCGGGAGGTGGAAAGGAGAGTAGAGTATTTACTAAATGCCGTGGGTATGAGATTCCTGAGAAGCGCATGTGCTAAAACGAGAAGGGACAAGATAAAAAATGAATGCATAATGACGGAGTGTGGTGAGGAAAAGACGATGATGGATAGATATAAAAGTTGTACATTACGTTGCTTTGGTCACATTGAGAGAATGAACAACGCAAGATTAACGAAACAAATATATGTGGGTGAGGTTACGGGAAAGGCCGGCCCTGGTAGGCCGAGTAAAACTTGGCTGAATGTAGTAGAATCTATGATAAAGGAAAGAAAGATAAGCAGTTTCAAAAACAAAAGGGCATGTCAGAGACTATGTATGAATCTTGTGGAAGCTAGGGAGGTATGCGGAGATAAGATAAGATATAGATTGTGAATGAAAAATAAATAAGAGGCAAGGATTGTTTTGGCTACCCCGCAAGGGAATGGCGTGAAGGTTAAGTTAAGTTAAGTTTATTTTTTACGGTTCACTTAAAACCACATTTTTTCAATTTTATTAAAATAAAAAATCGACAAAAAGGCAAAATCCCAAAATTTCGTTAAAAGGCAAAAGCCGCCAAAACATCAAAAAGGCAAAAAGGCAAAGTAAAAATTGCATGTTTGGAGTCGTCATGTCTTAAAACTTATAGAAATTCAACTTTGCCTTTAAAATCCTCATTAATTCAAAAAAGGCATTTGCCTAACTATCCGCTCTCTAGTAATTATCAATTAAGCCTTCACTTAAGTAATTTTTTGTTCGTGCACAAAGTGATAAATCTTTGAAACCAATCATTCCATTCCGAGGTAAATAATATCTATCGTGTATATATTATACAATTATCGATAATTAAGTTTCTTTTAATTAAAATAGGTTAAGTCGCTGCCGCCTGGATGCAGGTTATCTCATCACTGGATGTGTATCCAGGATATAAGAGCAGGGTGTACAAGTATTTGACTATCTTATTGCGTTCATATAAATTGTTTAAAAACATATTGCAGTATGGTGTGCATCTTGAGGTATATTTGGTATTTTGTCTAATGAACTTTTATTTAGTAAATGCTTGCTCAAAGATTAATTTTGAAAAGCAATCTAGGTTAAAGTTAGTGGTGAAAGTAACCAGTTTCAATCTATTTGAGATAAAGAGAACTATATTTATTAAAAAAATATCATGCATTAAACGTCATCATTGGTGAAGGACCCGTGTTGGCAAAAAGGGGAGCTGTGTTAATTGTCTAATATTAAAAGCATCTTCAGCCCCATATGGAGCGTTGCAGTCGCCTTCGTTGAAAACAGTCGTGCCCAAATATTCCACATGTGTTGCTCCCTGTGAAGCAATTGTGTGGGCTGGTCCAGTGATGTATTTAACAAAGTGTTAGTTACTACGTACAATTTATAGTATTTTTTGTAAAAATAAAATTGTAAACAGTTAAGAATTTAAGTTATCCCTTTTATCAATTCAAGGGGATTAAACACCCGTTATTATTAATTACCATGATTCTTTTCCTTCTTCGATGGTTGCATTATTTCTTTTGCAATCTAAACGAAGAATCTTTCATTATGTAATAGTTATTATTTGTTTTACTTCTACGATTATTGATTGTTTAATGTTATTAATTTTGTTTACAATATTCTGAAGATGGGACTGGGGTGTATATATATATATATATATATATATATATATATATATATATACATATACATATTCAAAAAATTTTCCCGAAACGTACGTAAATAAAGCTGATGTTTAATTTAAGTACTACTTGCAACATAAATCGTTCATTCCGGGACTGTTGCACCATGATTTTATAACTCAAGTAACTGTTATTACGTATATATACATATATATATATATATATATATATATATATATATATATATATATATATATATATATATATATATGTATATCAGAAGCCGACATGTGTTCATTTATTTGTGAAAAAATTTTGGTTGAAGTGAAATAAACTCTAATTCTTAAATGGAGGCAAATAAACAATCTTCTACAATCCCAAAGACGAAGGACAGGCAACAGGGGTATTTAACTGCAAAACAAATAGACATACGTAACTAAATTCTCGTTAAACATTTATTTTAAGAAACCTGGCAAAACAAACATGGAGAACTAACAGCAGTTATCTATTTTCCCAACCCTTTCTTTGAATTACCCTTAAATGTTATTGTAGCTTCACTCTGTAGACTAGGCGCAAGAGTTGTGGAGTGGAGAGGAACTGATTCATGGTAAATGTTTTTTTTAATGAAACAGTTGTTTAGCTACTAGGGCAGAAGGGAACGAAAATCATTTTTTTGGATTTCACTTTTTGCCGCCAAGTATACGTAAAATCTAGTTCAGTACAGGACGTTCAATTTTCGACACACATAGGTGATATTAGAGTTAATATGAAAGCGGTTTTTACTTTATTGTCCTACTTTTTTTGAGAAACGAAGAATTTCGGTGTAAAATTTGGCATGATACTCTAAGTTCTTAGTTTACAGGGCGATTTTGAAAATCTTCATTTTTAGGCACGTGCTGTACGCCATGCAGTTCAATGGCGTAGTCAGTTATTTTCTGGATAGTTTAATTTTTGATATATTAACCAAATTTTATAACGCACCAATTCTTGGTTATTGTTACCTTGATTAGTTTTCAATTTTTGGCTATCGTTACCTTAATTAAGTTGCGAAATTTGCATTATTATTGATAAATATATTTAAATTACGTTAGTATCTTTAAGCATTTCTTTTTTCTTTCCATAATTAAACTTTTTTATATCTCGATATTTTCACTTTAGTCTACATTACTACGAATCCCTGTGTGTATTTAGTAATATCAATTTTAGTTGTTTTATGCGCAACCGCGTATTGAACACGCTTAAAATTCACTCCCTTTTCTGTTTCTTCTACCGTTCCATCCAGTTTAATGGCAAGGCCCTGGAATTGGGAAGGTCCCCAATATGGTAATAATTTTGTGTCGTTGCAAAATGTGTGCTGCATGACGTCACAGGAAATGCAGAATATGGCGCATGATAATGCATGTCATCTTTATGAGTATAAATGAAGATACCTTTGTTTTGCATAAATCACACATGCTGTTAGGTATATTATGTATTCGTCGTCAATATCTGCCGCTTTAGTAGTTCAATTCTGCGTTAGTTGTTTAATCTACATTTGCATTATTGTAGGTGGAGCATTTTGTGAAAATTACCTTAAGTTAATCTACGGTTTGTTTATTTGTACGATAAACACAACTGGAAATTACCTTTACATTATCGTATGTTTGTCTTGTGAATGGAAATGAAACATTTATTTTATACAAGTAAGTACTTATCATTTTAGTGCAGTTTAAGTAAATAACAAATCAGAGTAGATTTGTTTTGATACGGTTATAAGAGGACAGCTGATTTCTGTTCTAAGAGAGAAACATTTGAGTTCATAATCTATCATATGGTAATATTTGTTGACATCGGTCAGTGCGTTTTATGATTGAATACTGTGTTGATCATATTGCATTTTGAATTTTAAATAAAAGTAGATGATAAGCTTATATAGTTGTATTGATTTAGTGATTATTTAAAATTGTAAATCGTTACGGGCTTATTATTTTATTAGTATTTGGTTTTTTATCAAATATTTCTGGAACAGCTTTATATTTCTAAATACCAATATATAGACTTTAATCAAATAGAATAATTATGTTCTATGCAATTTTTTGATAACAGGACCATTTCTGCCTATCCACGAGTTTGGAAAACCGGCACCGTCGCGTTGATACCACAGTATGTTTGCACGGGTTTGTAAATTCAATTCATCTACGATGTTGTTAAACTCACCACTAAGAAATTGCAAACATCGGTTTTCAGTTAAAGTCCCATCAAAGATAAATGGCCCAACAAGCTGCGAATCAATAACACCGCACCATAAATTGAAGCCAAACATGATTTGAGGTCGTCTTTCCTGTAAATGGTGAGGATTTGCTTGGGTCTACAGATGTTCATTATGGCGATTGAGCATACCACAGTTTGTAAAATGTATTTCGTCGGTCCATAAGATCTGCATCGGAAAGTTGTTACTTTCATGGCACATATTTATGAACCAATTACAAAAATTTAATCTTCTTTCATCATCACCAGTTTGTGCAACTGAATATTTACAAGAATGGTATTTATGTTTTGCTGAGGTTCTCACTACTGGACGTTGTGAGATTGCAGCGTCTTGTGAAATTTTCCGTGTTGATGAAGATGGATTTTGATTAACAACAGATAGAACATTTACCTGCACGTTGTCATCAATATTACACCTACTTCTGGGCTTCAAAAAAACCCCAAACTCTTTCAAATTGTTATACAAATTCTTGAAGGTGTCTAAAGATGGTTGAGGGCGATCAAAATACAATAAAAATAGCGTTAGGCCGCTCGCTGACTATTTTGGTTACAAAACGATCATATCACGTTTCTCAATTTTTGCGTACACCATAATTAATTTTCTAAAGTAACTCCACATTGGTAAAACCGATAAGAATTACACTAGCGAAAGAACTGTCAAGGACGAAGATAAACAACGCCTCAGTTGCTTTACTTTGGTTTTCCATGGCAAGATATGATTTTTGTTAGACATACTAATAGGAGAACTTATATTATGCTTTTGTTTATTAAAATAAGGGATAAAACCCTTACATCATTCCAATTAGAAAAAAATGCACGATTAAAATTTGTCATAGCGAAATATGTCTTCCAAAAAATTAAAAAAAATTTCAAAACCAGTACGGCGACGTTATGCGGCACAAAATTATCTACAAATTCTATTTAACAATTTTTATCTATCTTTAGAAATAAACGAATTAAAACGTTGAAACGATTTTGAGAATTTTTAAAAATATATAGCAAGCTATGCGTTTTCTTAAATCAACAAAAGCGTATCTGGATTGGTCATCCAAAGAGGCACATCTTTCACCATTTAAGCAAATGTGTAATTTCTATGGTTTCCGAGATCACCATACAAATAATGAAAAGAAAAACTCACCCTTTATAATCACC